>JAPEIP010000011.1:60140536-60174455 GCA_026120095.1 Capsicum chinense
TTCTTTCAAGCTTTATGAGCCATTTACAAATGTCCTGCATGATTTGGAAAGAAAACTTATGACATGATCGTTAAATATATATGTATATATATGCATATCAATATGTTTATTACATGCACGCCCATGTACTCGGTACATATGGCATGATACTGACCCACATGTTCGCATATGGGCTATATTTTCCCTATAATATAGGTTCAGGTGCTCATTCCCAGGTTTGACCGTGATTATCCTAGCACGTTGATCTATATCCTCTGCAGTGGTGAGTCTTCATGGCTCGAGGACTAGGTATTCAGATTTCCTTATTTACTTTGAGTTGTTCAGTTTATTTCCTGAGTTCGGGTCAGTTAAGGTTTGTCCCAATGGCTCATGGATATACAGTTTAGTAGAGGCTTGTCAGAATAGATGAATAGATTGATTAGATTTGTTAGAGATTTCGTATTTTGTTACTTTCCGTATTTCATTCGTATTGCAGTACGATATTATATAGGATGTGTAGATGTTTTGATTATGATGACTTTGATTATAAGTGTTAAATGGTAGAAAAATATCTAAGAGGGTTAGCTTCGGGCTACTTGTAGCTTTAAGCACTGTGTGACACCTCGGAGACCATTTTTGAGGTGTTATAATCTTGGTATCAGAGCCAACGGTTATTGGGGTCCTAGGGAGTCTGAAAAGCCACGTTAAGTAGAGTCTTGATCATCGGTGTGTAGCGAGCCATATCTATGAGCAAGAGGCTAAAAAACATTTTGAAAAAAAAAAGGTCATTTCATTCTTTCAGAAGTCTATTGTGCTTACAATTGTTCCCTTTCAGCTATTCATTCGTTCTCTCTTCTCTCATAATATCTCTTCTCACAGAGCTTGAAGAAATAATGTGGGTCAATAACCTCAGCCTGCTGATCCCTTGAATGAGAATGTATCCCACGCTGAGTTCAGAGTAGCCTTTCAAGCGCTTGCCCAAGATGTTACCGCCAACGTTCAGGCTAACCAGGCCCCGGTTCCACAACAACAGGGAGGTGACTTAGCTTCCAAAAAAATCTGTGACTTTATGCGGATGAATTCTCTAGAGTTTTATGGGTCCAAGGCAGGTGAGGATCCACAGTTATATCTGGAATAGATAAGGAAGATCATACAGGTAATGCACGTGTTTAAGGAGGAGAGTGTTGAGTTAGCATCCTACAGATTAAAAGACCTTGTGTATGACTGGGTGGTTGCATGGAGAAAGGGTAGAGTAGAGGGTGTTGCTCCTATGACTTGGTAGGAGTTCTAGGATAAATTCTTGGATAAATTCTTTCTGCTAGAGTTGAGAGAGGCAAAATAGAGGAGATCATGAACTTAAGGCAAGGCTCCATGACTGTTAAGGAGTATTGCTTAATGTTCAATCAGTTAGTAAAATGTGCCCCAAATTTGATAGTCGACAACCGAGCCAGTATGGGTATGTTCTTGATAGGGGTGTCAAGCTATGTGGTTGAGTGTATATCAGCTATGCTTAAAAGTGAGATGAATCTTTCTAGACTGATGACCCATGCCCAACAGATCAAATCAGATGAGATAAAAGAGAGGGATAGAGTAAGGTGGAATAAGAGAGTCAGATTCGAGCAACCTACTTATGGTTAGAACAGATCACAAGGAGGGAATCACCCTCAATTTCAGAGCCATTCATCTATGCCAGGACCATCGTCAGCTAGTGCTCCAGCACTTAGAGGTTGGCAAGACTAGGGACGCAGGTCTTCAATGTCTGAATCTCAGAATACTGTGAGTAACCAGCCTAACCGTCCACCATGCACCAGGTGTGGTAGGGATCATAGGGGTAAGTGTTTGTGGGGTCAGAAGGACTGCTATAGATGTGGATAGAAGGGCCATGGTTTTAGAGATTATTCTCATGTAATACAAGGGAATCATGATGTTCTCTCCCAGGATCAGATTAATATTGCTTCCGCTCCTATAGCTCGTCCAGCTCCTACTCATGGTGCTTCTTCCAGAACTTTTGGTGGTCAGCACCAGAATAGATTCTATGCTTTGCCTTCCCATCAGGAGCAGGAGAACTCCCCCAATATTTTTACTGGTATGCTTTGTGTGTTTTAGTCTGATGTTTATGCGTTGTTGGACCCTGGTTCCAATTTTTCATATGTGACACCTCTGGTTGCTGTAAATTTTAAAGTGAGTCCTGAGATTGTCTCTGAGCCCATCCTAGTTTCTACCCCTGTAGGTGAGTCCATTGTTGCACGAAAAGTGTACACAAAGTATCCTATTTCTATCCTTCATAGAGTTATGTTTTCTGATCTAATAGAGTTAAACATGGTAGATTTTGATGTTATTCTGGGTATGGACTAGCTTCGCTCTTGTTATGCATCCATAGACTGGCGTACTCGTGTAGTCAAGTTTTAATTCCATGGTGAGTCTGTTATCGAATGGTTTGGTAATTCCACATCTCGCAAGAGTCATTTTATCTCATATCTCAAGGCTAGAAAGCTTATTTCAAAAAGGTGCATTTATCACCTAGTCAGAGTTAAAGACACTAAGTCTGAGAATCTAACTCTCCAGTCAGTTAACGTTGTTAATGAGTTTCCCGATGTCTTTCTGGAAGATCTTCTAAGGGTACCTCCCAATAGAGAGATAGAATACGGGATTGCTCTTCTTCCCGATACTCAGCCCATTTCTATTCCTCCATATCGTATGGCACCCGCAAACTTAAGGAGTTGAAAGAGCAACTTAAATATATCTTAGATAAAGGTTTTATAAGACCAATTTTGTCTCCTTGGGGTGCACCTGTCCTATTTGAGCAAAAGAAAAATGGCTTTTTGCGCATGTGCATTGACTATCGCTAGGTTAATAAAGTCACTATCAAAAACAAGTATCCCCTTCCAAGAATAGATGATTTGTTTGATCAATTGCAAGGTGCAAGTTACTTCTCAAACATAGACCTTCGCTCTGGCTATCATCAACTCAGATTTAGGAAATGTGATATCCCGAAGACAGCTTTTCAAACACGTTATGGTCATTTTGGGTTTCTTGTTACGTCCTTCGGGCTAACTAATGCCCTAGCAGCTTTCATGAACCTTATTAATTGAATGTTCAGGCCATATCTTGATATGTTTGTCATAGTGTTTATAGACGACATTCTAGTATACTCCCGTAGTGAGAATAAACATGCAGATCATCTCTGTATCATCATACAAACCCTTAGAGATCATCACTTGTTTGCCAAATTTAGCAAGTGTGAATTTTGGCTAAGGTTAGTTGTTGTTCTAGGTCATATTATTTCTTCCGAAGGTGTTAGAGTTGATCCCCAAAAAATAGAAGCTGTTAGAAACTACCCTAGAACTGTCTCTCTATCAGACATTTGAAGTTTTTTAGGTCTAGCTGGCTATTACAGTCGTTTTGTTGAAGGTTTCTCCTCTATAGCATCTGTAATGACCCAGTTGACCCAAAAGAAAGTAAAGTTTTTGTGGTTCGATTCTTGTGAGACTAGTTTTTGGAAGTTAAAGACTCGACTCACTGCAACCCCTATTTTGACTCTTTCTGATGGCACTGTTGATTTTATGGTAATTGTTAGAAAAAGTTTGGGGCCATTTTTAAACTTTGAGGTAGTGTGCGTGTGTAATAATACCATTTTATGGAGGTTACACTCCTTGATAATGGTGTAGAAGGATGGATGACCTTTGCGATAAGGCCATGCAATGCTTAGGTGTATATTTCATCTAATTTTGTTTTATACAATCACAGTTGAAGGGATCTTGATCTTTTCACCCTTTCTAGGACTTATAAAAAACTTGACCCTTTTTCTTCAGTTTGAAAAGATCAAACTCTACTTATTCATTTTTAACTCTCTACCAAGAAAGATCAAAGGCTTTTTCAAGAACTCACTAATTTAGGTTCCAAACATCAAATGAAGTTCAAATTCTTATGTGTTTCAGGCATGTTTCTCTTCCCAAAATTTTTGTGTTACATTTTGGCATGAATTGAATGGTTTTCCATGTGATTTATGTTTTGTTGTTTTAAATTAAGTTGATGGGTTTTGATTACTGATTAATTTACTTTTCCCATCTTTTGAATTGATTATTTATGCTTTAAATTAATATTTTTGGGACTAAATATGAACATTATTTAAATGGTTTGAATTGGGGACATGGGTTTTCCCCAATTGGATGAATTTTGGATTGGAATTGCATGAACCTCAGCCTACATTATGAATTTTATTTTAATTACGGAAAATTGCATTGTATAACTTACTTTGGAACTTAATGCATTGCATTAACGGATAAATAGATATGAAAATGAATTTGGATGGCCTTGGTGGCCATGGTTTGGATCTTTAATAGAATTTGGGAGTCTAATTAGGTTGTGTGAATTGGTTTGGCATGTCTAATTTATCTTGTAAGCATATTGGTATAATCATACCAAGTGGTAAATGCCTTAATAAATGATTGATATTTCTCAACTAACACGTCAATTTAAGTGCAAGACAGTCGTCATCAAAATATTTACCCAACTTTGTAGTAGGGATCAAATATATGAGGAACAATGTGAGTGGAAATCAAGTTAATTCAAAATAGTGGATACTTTTTAAATTCAAACCAATAGTACACAAAGATAAAAAATAGGGGGTTGAGAAGAGTATCAACACTGATGTTTCTTGTTGGGTTTTTGTAGTATAAATTCGAGGCTATAAATAAGTAGAGATTAAACAATTAAGCCTGGATCTTGGGATTATGCATTACTAAGGCGAGTGACAAGTGGATGCTAATATTCAACACCATTTTAGTAGATCAAGTATGGGTAGGTTCGGTTATATGTTTGGATGCTAGCCTTTAAACAAAACACCAAACTTTCACCCATTAATTTTTTTGAATACCTAATGGGTTTGTTTAACAATTGGTAACCAAACCTCAATTTAGGCATCCCTATTTCTAGGATGACACCTATGGTATAGTTAACTTCCCAACATCCCTTATGTCTAAGATAGTGATAGATTAGCAAACTACATGCATAATCATATACTATTGATTTTGTCTCTACATCTCTTTTTAAAGGATGATATGGATTCCTAAAGTTAACCCAAAACCCTTTTTTCGAAGATGGCTTTAAGCTTTATAGAGTTTAGAGTTTTTACCTATCAAACCCATATGGGTATTTGGGGCTTTCACCTAAAAATCCCAACCAAATTTGTCAAGCAATGATAAAACACATAAACATTAACTACCAAATAGAAGCTAACATTAATAAACCACACACACCTTAATGTTTATTGACATATAACCCCAACAAGGAGATCTAGCTACACATAAGATAAATAAGCAATGAATACCCATAATCTCTATTGAAATGATTTATTCAAGTTTAAGTGAATGTTACTTCAAACTTTGAACTCCATAAATACCCAATAGAAGTGAGCTATTCCTCTTTAGAGGCTACTCCAATGTATTCTTTACCCAAAATTTAGATAATATTTTCTTCTATAAGTATGCAGGATATCAACTCAAGAACAAAAGCTAACTTATTGGAAAGATGGAATATTATGAATTCTATGGTTTGAGTTTTTTTGTCATAGTTGGGATCAGCTATGTGCATTTCTAGTTTTGCCTTTGGGTTGCAATCTTCCATTGAAACACGATCATACCATCTTGGTTGAGGCCATGTATTTCATGACCGCGACCGATGTATATGACCACAGCTGATTGACCATGCTTGACTACCAACATCGTGGTCATCAGATTGCAACCGCGGTAACTAAAATCATTCTTCTCCAGGTCTTAAGCTATACTTTTTTCTTCCTTCTAATAATTTTAAGCTCTAATCCATATCTTTCTATCTCATTAAATCTGTGCCAGTAAAGTGTTGATATTAGTACATTTAACCATAATCATTTCTTAATTATTGTAACCCCCCAAATATGGTACCTGAAATGCTACACGGTGCTCATGACGTCAAAGGATCACAAGCTAACCCATGACTGATATTTGTAACTGGGCACTGCATAATATACTATATAAATGAAGAAAAATTATAAAAGGCCATAAGGTTCAAATATCCGATAAAACATAGCATTTGAAAAATATGGTATATCAATACCAAACAAAACTGAAATAACTATCTGAACATGCTATAGTCCGAAAGCCTCTAAACTGTTAGAATGAGGAGTTGATAGAATATGTCCCCAACTAAATACAATATCTAAAATAGACTAAGTACTAAAAGAATGAAATAATCAAATAATAACATCCTCAAATGATGAGGACTCACAGCTAGTCGGTCTACAGAATGGCTGATCAACAAAGGGTGCTCTGGATATTATGCTTTGGGACCTATAGTATAAAACACCATAGCACAAATGCATCAGTACAATTGAATATACTGGTATACAAGTAAGTTAGGTTGAATGCAAGGGTTTTATATGCATAAATAATACTAACTGACAAAATAACATGAACGTGAGAATACATGCAAGAATATATGAATTGTAGCTGAGATCATGACATCAATAAATCTGACTACTGATAATAAAAGTTTCATATAACTGATATATTATTATATGAATGATTGTGTCTGACAGTTCTATTTTTTATGAAAATAGCTTAGTTTCGTATTAAACTAGGTGATTGTATCTGACAATGCTGAATTCTAAAGAACTATCTGAGTTCTATTACAAGATTGAGACTGAGACTGTAACTGTGGGAAGTGCTCATCCAACTAACATGCCCTAAATGAGATAATGTAATTAAGTTAGGGATCAATCTGTAACCCCAATTAAAATGGTGTCAATACTGCATCACTGGTAAGGACCAGTAATGAGTAGTCCCTTATCTAACAGGTACTCTAAGGAGAATAGTGGGACCCTCATCTAACAGGTAAAGTCACCTCATCAAACCTTATCTAATAGGTTAGATTTATCAACCTACACTGGCTACGTAGTTCTGGATCAAAAGGATTGCTTCAAAGAATCACACCCTTTACTCGTAGGTGAGTTTCTATCCTTGGGCTCACTCTGTGCTGAATCCTACTCCCATCTAATTAGACAATGAATTAATTATACTAAATTAACTAGACTTAGTTCACTGAGTTCCGTTGACTGACGGTATATTACTAAGTTCTGATAACTGACTGAGATTACTGAATTTTCCTGAGTCATGAGACTAACTGAATTCTACTGAACATGGCTTGGCTGAGAGTATCTGGAAAACCGACACTAGATCTAGGCATACAACTAAATTGTAAGGTACAAGTACCCCCAGGACTCTATATCATGAAACTGACAAGACATGACACTTCCTGGACTAACGACTATAATCAACAATCCATAATACAATCATTGGGGAATTTCATGAGGCACTTGATTATCATGGTTTGGTACATGAATAGGAATGCATATAAATATGTCATAATTTCATAAGGCTAACCTCCTGAACAATCCATCAAATAATTTTAATGCATAACTATAACATTGAAGTACTTTTGAACATAAGGGTAAAGTATGGGTTCATCAATTCGGTCATAATTGAGTCCTAAAGAATAATTTTTATTCTCTTGGGCATTTTATCAAACACATTGCATGCACAACCTTGGGATTAGGCATATACACTAGTTCATACATTATGGTTACTTTAATAACCTCAATTTAAAAGTTTTCAAACCCACATACTAGCATAATTTTTATGAAAAGTACATAAAGAATGCAACTTAAGATTCATACAACCACATCAACATAATTAAAATCAATTCATCACATGGAAATCATAATTCATGAGTTTAAAATGGGATTCTTGAGCTTCCTCGGTGAAAGAAACTCATGAATCAATACTTTACATAAATGGGGGGACGATTTCATGATGATTAGTGGAGGAAAGCTTAAATTTTTGATTTGGGATAAAATACCCAGGGTTTCTTATTCTTGGTGATTGATATTTGAGAAAAAACCTAATTTGGTCTTATTGATGAATAATAAAGTTATAAGCTCTGGTCTGGTATAATTAGGGATTAAAATAGATAGAAAAAGTCCCTAATATCCTTTTAAAATGGCTTAAAATTGCTGATCAGAAATGGTGATGGTTTGGGCGACGATACATCGCTGGCTCAATAGTCCGTCGGTCCATTCCATATTACTTGTCCAAAACCTAAACTTCTTGCCTCATTTACAATAGTTTAGGTGATGGTCCATCATTTTTTACCGTCACACTTGTCCTGAAGATGGGTTCAGTAGCTCAACGGTCCGTCGGCCTGATCGTCGCTTCTGGGCAGTTCTGATAGTTCTCTATAAAACATTCATAACTTTTTAATTCGATATTTAATTTGGATGAAATTGGTATCTGATTTAAACATTAATCAATTAGGAAGTCATCACTAACTCTTCTAGAGAATTAATTTGATTGAAAGAAAGTTTGGGGTATTATATTTATTCATTTAAAGTATGGTAATTTGAACGAATGTTGAGTGCAAATGACTAGTATAAATACCACCCATTAATGACTCCCGAGTTAATTATATAAGATATTCATAAATTGTTTTAATTTTGAATTAAATTAGGTTGTGTAGATCACCAAGAAGGTGTAAGTCCGAGTGAGAATAACACTAGAGACCATATTTGCCAATGTTTGATGTCTATATAACTCTGTATGTGACACAATAGATATATATAGTTGGAATGGATAGTGCCCATGATGGATTTAGTTTTTCTTTGGATTTTCTTTGGTTCATTTAGATAAAACACATTGGGGCACTTTCAGCAAGAGTAGCTGAATCCATATAGCCCATGGGTTTCTTTAGGATAGATCGAGCTACATAGTCTAGGTTAATTTCTTAAAACTCTCATGTTCATAACCTTACCCTATCGCGACATCTTATTTATGTATATATGAATATGAGCATAAGGTTTTAACTACATTTAGACATGATATTATGTTATCACTTTCCTGAGTTACATGACAAAACTTATTCTATTAACTATGCTAGGATGCTATATCATTTAATAATGTAGGGTCCCAAGATACCTCTGTTGCTCCTGTGCAGCACTAGGTAGATTAGTACATTTGTTAAGTAGTTGTGAAGTGGTGAGATTCCTCTTATGCGAGGTCTTATTATAGGATTATTCTTTTTCTTTTGATTTAGTAATTTTGGATTCTTTTTTCCATAGTTAAGGACATGTCCTAACTCAGATATTATTCTGGTTTTGAGGCTTTCGTGGATAGATATGGCTTAGTTATTTTTTGACTCTTTATTTTTATGGAGTTATTAACCTTCTTATTACTATTATTAGCTTCTACATTGTTATTATTATTATTATATTTTTATCTTAAGGTTATGTTAAGAGGGTATTCTTTGGTCCATAGGGGTATAGAGATACCCATCATCTAAGGCCACAGTTTGTGTCATGAAAAGCTTAGTAAATAGCATGTTTTAGAGTCATTGGGTATCTATAAAACCGTGTCAAGTAGAGTCCATTCTATGAGTGTTTAGTGAATTACACTTATAAGAAGAAGGCTACAAGATATTTAGGAATTTTTCCATTTCTTGTGTTCTATTTTCCGCTATAGAGTCTAGTTTTATTATAACTCCCCAAGTTTTTGGTCGTTGAAATTTGTTTCAAATTTTATCCTTGATGTTTTGAATACAACTCCCCTTACGAGTCCTAGGGTGTCTTGACAGGTCATATTACACTAGTTGTAAGGTGTCTAGTTAACGTTTCTTGATTTGCTATCCTAGGTAAGGTGTCTAGTTAATGGTGTTTGATTTGCTACACAGTCATAACCAAATCAGTAAGTATATGGAAGAGTTCTGCTTTGAGGCATCAAATGTTTACCTAATTGGTTTTTGTATTGACTACGACTGGACACTATCAATCGTAGGGTCCGATTAAAAGTTATATTAGTTAACTTGTAGGGTCACTAGTGTATGGGTTCTTTGGAACTGGCTTGTCCATGACTCTAGGTTATGATTTTTATTGATTCTATATGAGTCGTTTGGTGACCAGTAGTTATTAACGACTATATTTTATCTTTTAATTTAAGGGCACTTTTGATAATTCCCTAGTCACCCAATTTAAAACCCACATTCATAAAGCACTTAAGAGGATTATTTTCTCATTTATTAGATACTTAAATACTTCTATGATCTCTTAAATCCAATCAAGAAGCCATATTTAGGATTTCTAAGAAGTAGGTCATCCAAGGGCTCAAGGGTTGAATTCTTTTTATGAAACTTTCTATTTCGGGTATGTTACTGTTCCCTAATTTTTAATTTCGTAAAAGTATATGTTTTAAAGTATTGTTCATGATCTATTGATGTTGTTTTTAAAATAATGATTTAGGGTTTTGAATTCTTATCGATTGAATAATGTTTCCCATGGTTTACACATGATTATTCATAGTTTAATAATGGTTTTGAACAGATGGGTACATGGGTATAGTTAATGGATTAGCGCATTGTTAATTTTTCTAAACTCATGACTTTTGAAGTGGTTATGACCTCAACCCCATATTGCAAAATTTGTTTTAAAATGAAAAGTATGCATATTGAAAAATTCTTGATGTTTTTCATAATATGAAAATTTAATGAGGTGTAATGGTTTTTATTTAAACCTTTTGGGTTTTTGTATTTTCATAAGCTATTGCATAATTGATATAAGGGGATTGTAAATTTCTCCATGCGATGTAATTATTTAGCATTACTGTAGCTACCTTGCAAGTGTAGTTGATAAGACGATACCGACAATGTTTTCCATAATATAAAATATGGTTCAATAAATGGAAATATATGATAATTGTTATAATTAGGCTTTAATAATAGGTTGTGTCGTTGAGTCATGAAAGTGGAGGTCTCGAGGGACCCATAATGGAAACCTCAATTGTCAATGTGGGGGTCTATATGAGTGGGAGGTTCTTGTCTCTCTTAATATTTTTATCATATAACTAGGATGTTCGAGTCCCCCATATTATATTACATGATTTGGTGCATGTGTTACCTTGATATGTAGGGAGGTTTAAATCCCCTATATTGCATATTATACCATTTGGTCCATGTGGACACATACACTGGGGGCCTACCATATTCGGAAGAGCTAGCCTATATAGCTCTTAGGTCTCTTTTTATGTTATGAATGTTGAGCTACATAATCTAGGATAAAGTTTTAAAAGGCATGTTAAGCCTTGTTCCCTATCTCGACATGTGATATATATATATATGTGAATTATGTTGGTTGGATTATGCATTATGCATTATATATATATATATCCATTTAATTATGTGCATTGGATTTGAATAATTTGAATTATTGATCATGGCATTATGTTATCCTTATACCTGAGTTTCATGATAGTGTTCACACCACTAACGATCTTCAAACATTATATCCCACGCGATGCAGGAACTGGAGCTACTTTTACTTTTCTTGAACATAGTTAGGTTAGTTGGCTCGATTCGTTGGTTTGGTGTAGTAAGCTACCATTCTTTGGAAGGTTTAGTCCTTTTACTAGCTTCCATTTTAATATTTGAGTTTATATTTTTCATTATAGTCGACGTTATCATAATCATCTATTAGAGTCTATGGCATGTCCCAACCAAGACGGGTTTTGGTTCTTTGTTTAGAAGGCTTTGTTAGATTACTGTGTACTTGGTTGAAGTTGGTCGGTTGTTTTGGTCAATTGTTGGTTATGTATCACAGAAGTATCATTTATTATTTAATTTTTTCTTGATATATGTTTGGAATTCATCGACAGTACAAATATCATATTGTTTTTAAAGGTGCAAAAGAGGTGGTCTTTGGTACATGTGTGACTTCGTAGGCTCGTCGTGGACAATACCTTGTTCTGGTTGTGACAATTATGAAACTTCTCTAAATCCTGGGTTTCTCATATTTCTAATCTTGCCTTCTCAAATATCTGGTGTTCGTAGAAACTCTGCTAAGAACTCTATCCTCCCCGAGGAAAATATAAAGGGGACTCACCTAGTGAATAGAGTGCAGACCTAGTCTAGGGTCCCTGCTCCTAATTGTGCTATCCGTCGTAGAGTTCCACATATCTCCACTTATCATCCTTGGGACTTTTGGGGTGGTGATGTTTCTAATTAGCCACCTCATTGGGACATCTCAAACATGAAGTTCTGCTAGTCTTTTCATTTGCTTACACAATTGGTTAGATCTTAGTCTCATTAGTTACATTGTGTTGGTACAGTTTCTCATTCGTTTAAGGTCAATTGAGTTGGCCAGTTCATGAGGCTAAATCCCCCAACCTTTACAAGCTTCTAAGGTTGAGGATGATCCTAAAGGGTTTGTGAAATTGATGGAAAATATTTTTAGAGTGATGTATGCAACTGATTTTCAAGGTGTAGAGTTTTCTGCATATCAACTGAAAGGTATATCTTATTAGGAGCATAAGGAGTGAGAGTAATTAAGGGGCACTGATGTAGAGTCAGCACAATGGGATGAGTTATTGAGTGCCTTTATTGATCACTTCTTTCCATATAAACTGAGGACAGCTAAGGATGAGGTGTGTGTGAATTTGAAGTAGGGTAGGATAAGGGTGAATGAATGACCATTGAAATTTCATAAGCTATCTCATTATGTTCCTGAGTTGGTGTCTACCTAGAGATCTAAGATAAGGAAGTTTGCTCCTGGGTTGTCCCGTGACTTGATATTGTAGTGTAAGTCTGCAATGTTGACCAATGTCATGGACATCTTTAGACTTGTGGTTTATATGTAGTAGTTGGAGGATGAAAAGGAAAGAAAGACAGATATGATACAGAGGAAGAATAAGAAGATTAGATATTTAGAGTAGGGTGGGAGTCAGCAAAATAGTTGGTGAGATAGAATACAATGGATAAAGAAAAACAATTAGGGAAATTCTTATTCTTCTACTAGTGCTCCATATCATAAGCCTTTGGATGATCATCATTCTCAGGATAGCAGTAGTCCTAAGGTGCAATGTGCCCAATTTCAGGTTAGCAAATCTTAGTCAGCCCCACCTTATCCCCTGTGTCATTTTTATGGGTAGATTCATTGTGGTTATTCTGAGGAGGGGTGGAATTGGTTTTATAATTATTAGCAACTTTCTCATATCCAGTGAGATTGTCCTTCAGCCAGGATTACCAATGGAGCTTACAATGTTCTAGTTGCCACATCTTCAACTTTTGTGCCATATGGTGCTACTTCTGGTACCGATACTAGAAAGAATTATATCTATAATCTTGCTACTCGCCCTAGGAATTTGAGGCATCTCTAGGTATTGTCATTGGTCTGTTACAACTCTGTTGATGTAATGTTTATTGTTTTCTTGATCCATGTTCTGCACTTTCTTATGTAACCCCTTATGTTGATTTGCATTTTAGTTTTGGTCCAAAAAGTATTTTTGACTCTTTTTCCGTGTCTACTCCGTCGGGTGAAATTATTGTTGATAGAAAAGACTATATGGGTTGTGTGGTGTCTATTTTTCATAAGGAGATATTGGTGGATCTGATAGAGCTTGACATGGTAGATTTTTATATTACCTTGAGGATGGATTGGCTTCAGTTATGTTATGCTTCTCTATTGTTTAGGACACAAAAGGTCAGTTTTCACTTTCATAATGAGTCGATATTAAAATGGGAGAGAGTTCTTTAGTGCGTAAAGGGAGGTTTATTTCCTATTTAGAGATCACAAATTGATCTCAAAAGAGTGTCTATACCATCTAGTTTGGGTTAAGGATTTTTATTCAAAAAGTGCTTCATTATAATCTATCCTAGTAGTTAATGGATTTCCTTAAGTGTTTCCTAATGATCTTTCAGGAATTCTTCCCGACAAGGTAATAGATTTTGGGATTGATCTTCTACCAGATACTTGTCCTATTTTCTATTCTTTATTAAATAATGGATCCGACTAAGATAAGGGATCTTAAAGAGAAGTTGAAGTACATTATTGATAAAGGGTTCATTCGTGGTAGTGTTTCTCCATGGGGTGCTCTTATGCTTTTCGTACGAAAGAAAGATTGGTCCCTTCAAATTTCTATAAATTATAGTAAGCTAAATATGGTGATACGTAATAGAAGTACCCTTTTCCTAGGATTGTGTAATCCCTCGGAAGATTCTCGACATGTTTCCAACCCTTAGATACATCTTTCAAGGGGTCCAAGTTATTATTTTACACTTTGTACAAGGACATAGCCATTTTAAGACCCCAAGAATGCGAACATTTTAATTTTGGGATCTCCAAGGTCAAAAAAGTTAATTTTTGTGTTCAAACATTTTTAGGGATGTTAAAAGCATCATTTGGGAGAGTTTCAGAATTTTTGCAAGAAGTTCGGGGTGATTTTTGACCTCAGAGAATGTAATCCTTCGTGATTTTTGCGGGTCATGGAGGATAATCTCCACGATATGCGGTGTGTCATGGTGGTTAGCCTCTAAGATATGACATGTGTCATAGAGGTTAGTATCTGTGATAGCCTTCATGACACAGAGAATATGTTTTCTGCAATCTTTTTATTAACTTAATGGGGGCATATTTCTCCTTTCCCCCTCTCCTCAACCATCTGTGTGATGAATTAAAACCCTAAAAGGGAAATTAGTTGTTCATTCATCATCAGTTAACATACGTAAAACCATCCCCTTTTCCCAAGAACGTAAAATCTATCCACTTCGCAGGGATTAACCATTCAAGGTTAGAATTTCAAGTCATTTCTTCAAGGATTCAAGCAATTAAGGTATGTGGGGTATTTATCAACGGGTTTCTTCCACCCATTGATTCTGAAAACCCTTTTTGTCATGTATCAATTCAAGCAATTCCATGATGTTTCCACATGTGAATTATGTTAATACATGCTTTGAATTTTAATCACCAATAGCATGTTCAGTTAATACCATGTCAATTTCTTAAGTTACGAAATAAATCATGTGATCATATTGTTCTCATAAGTTTATCAAATTCATGACCTCATAATCATGAATTCCATTAGTTTAGTAAAATATACTATTTTTTGGGGTTTTCAAATCTTGCATTCTCTGATAGTGTTTTAAATGATGATTTTGTATTGAAAGTATGATTTAGTGCCGGATTGTTATGAGCACCCGATACCTATACGTTTATGCATTTTTCAGAATTTAAAGTAGCAAGTCAGTCCGATCATCATTTTACTATCATAATCAATTTGTTAGGATCATTTTGAGCATCATCATTTGTGATATCTAGTTTACTTTAAATCACTAACAATGTAATTTCAGTTGGGAGTAGGATTTAGTACCGAGCAAACCTACAGATGAAGTCTCACCTGCAAGTAGAAGAATGTGACCTTTAATAGAAATCACTAAGTTCTGGAACTACGTCTCCATGTAGCATATTAGATATCACTCTTCTGTAGAGTACTGACTCTCTTGAGCATACACCCGCCAGTAGAGGACCGATGCCCTAGACTTTTGGGACACCAATTTAGTACATCCAGACAGCGAATATTAATACCCGTGGAAACGTATTCACACCCTTTCAAGTAGAGTTACAAGTTAAACCTCAATTATTTCATATTCGGGCATGTTTGATAGATGATAGCTCCCATAGTTTCAATTCAGTACGCAAGTTATACCACTATAAGTTTGTGATAACTCTAAACTTAAATGTCAATTTCCGTGAAAGGTAGTTGTTGTCAAAATAATTACCCAATTTTGAGTCATGTTTTGTCCATAAAGAACAGTGTGAGTGGCACTTGAATAAGTTCAAAATTAAAGTTACTTGATAAATCCAGATATATTATACAAATATTATGGGAGATCTTGAACATTGTTAAAATTGTAAGACAATTCTTGGACTTCTAAAGGACTAATTCGAGACTTAAAATAATTAGAGCATAATCAATTAGGAACGGATCTTTGGGATATTCTGTCCTACAGGCAACTAGTATGTAGGTACATGAAAATAAAATTCAAATCTTACCTAATGCATGTTCAGGTAGGCTCGGTAAGGAATTTCGATAATAGTCTTTCAACAAAGTATCAAACTATCACACATGGATTCTTTCAAATACCTCGTAGGTATGACTAACCAATCATCACAAAGACTCAATTGGGCATCCCTATTTCTATGATGATGCCCATGTTATATCAATTCCACAATATAGTCTGATTTCAAAGACAATAAAAAAGGAATAAATATTGTCTATCTTATTGTTCACAAATGCTTATGTCACCTACATCCCTCTTTCCAGGATAATGTAGGATCTAGACTACCCACATCCCTCATTCAAGGATGATGGGGGGTTTAAGAAAATTGACGCTTTCACCAGCAAATTCTATTTTAAAATCAAAGATCTTGATAATGCTCAACTCATACGTAAATTTAAGTGCACGGTGGTCGTTGTCAATTTAATTACCTAGCTTTGAGTCTGGGTAGAATCCACGTGGAAAAATGTGTGTGGTGATTAAAAACATTTGAAATTAAAGTAACTTGCTAAATTTAAATATATTATACAAATATCTTGGGGGATTTTGAATGTTTTCAAAAGTGTAAGATAATTCTTTGGCTTCTAAAGGACTAATTCGAGAGTAAAAATAATTAGAGCGTAATCAATTAGGAACGGTTCTTGGGGATATGATTTACTCAAGGCCACTAGTGTGTGGGAACATAAAAATCAACTTCAAATCTTAGATGAGGCATGCTTGAGTAGGCTGGGTTCTGGGTTATGGATTTGGATACTAGTCTTTCCACAAAGAATCAAACTATCACCCACAGATTCTTTCGAATACCACGTGGGTGTGATCAACCAATCATCATAAAGCCTCAATTGGGCATCCCTATTTCTAGGATGATGACAAAGATATTGTAATTGAATAATTCACTCTTATTTCTAAGACACTAAAAAGGGATTAACTATTATTTATCTTATTGTTCACAAATGCTCATGTCACCTACATCCCTTTTTGAAGGATGACGTAGCATATTGACTACCTACATCCCTCTTTCAAGGATGGTATCATGTTTAGGAAAATTGATGATTTCACCAACAAATTCTATTTTAAAATCAAAAATTTTGATAACGCTCAACTAACACATCAATTTAAGTGCAAGGCGGTAGTTCTCAATATAATTACGCAACATTGAGTCGCGGTTGAATCAATGAGGAACAATGTCAGTGGCGATTAAATAAGTTCAAAATTAAAGTTACTTTCTAAATTCAAATATATTATAGAAATATTTTAGGGGTTTTGGAATAATTTCAATAGTGTAAAAAAATTCTAGGGCTTCTAAAGGACTAATTCAAGACTAAGAAAAAATAGAGTGTAATCAATTAGAAACGGATCTTGGGGCTATGCTTTACTAGAGGCAACTAGTGTGTGGGTACATGAAAATAAACATCAAATCTTAGATAAGGCATTCTTGGGTAGGCTCTGATATGGATTTTGATACTTGTCTTTCAACGAAGCTTCAAATTATCACTCACGGATTATTTCAAACACCTCGTGGGTGTGATCAACCAATCATCACAAAGCCTCTTTTGGGCATCCCTATTTCTTGGATGATGCCAAAGATATTGCAATTCAATAATTTATTCTTATTTCAAAGACATTAAAAAGGGAATAACTATTATATATCTTATTGTTCACAAATACTATTGTCACCTACATCCCTCTTCCAAGAAAAATGTAGGATCTGGACTACCCATATCCCACTTTTAAGGATGATATGGGGTTTAGAGAAATTGAGGGTTATGCTAATAAATTTTACTTTATAATCATATATTTGTGAAACCCAACAACATTAACTTAGAAATAAAGCTTATAATCACAACCCATACACACTTTCGCCCTATTAAAACATAACTCAAAGATGATGAACTAGCAACTCATAAAGATAATAAATAAAAATATACCAAAATCTTCACCAAAGTTATACAGGAAAAATAAAGTGAATGCAAACCAGAGTTTAAATTCCAATGAATCTTCAATGCAAATTTGCTAATCCTTCACTTAGGAGTTACTCTAATGTAATTTTAGCTCAAGGTTAGTACAAATTCTTGATCCAAGATCCCAAGACATTAGATTAAAAATAAGGATGAAAGATAGGATCAAGATGGTTAAAAATAAGATATAAACCCTAATTTGAGCCCAAATACCACATTTTTCAAATATCACAAAAAATACCCTTGAAACTTTTCCGCTTTACCACTATTGCCAACTCTTCACCGCATTTGAGACTCCATCAATCGCGGTAGTAATATTTCCATAGCCCTCCGATTGTCTTATTAACTGGTCACGATCGCAACCCTCTAGCAGCATCTGCGGTAACTGAGGGTCGTTCTTAGGCTTAATTTCTAGCATTTAGCTCTTTTCTTTAACATTTAACCTATTTTTCACTTGAATAACTTAATCATCTTCCCTTTTCCACTTTTGCTACACAAATGAGCATTAAGTACTATATTAACATAAAATCAATGAAAAAGCATGGTAATTGAGGCTTAAATAGTGCTATAAAATCCTCCAATTGATGACTTATCAATACCCCCACACTTAATGTAATGCTTGTCCTCAAGCAACTAAGAATAATTCAATGAGATAGGGTATTTAACTGGAATCCACCAAAAATAAAGCTATACTAAAAGAACAAGCAAACAATGCTCGAAAAGACTTTCAAACATGTCATGGAAATAAGTGAACCAAAATTTTTCAATAAGCACATCTTTATAAAGTAAGGATGGAAGTTTGTATCACATGAACATTCCAAATCAACAAAGCATCTCAAGAGAAGACACAAAATCTTCAAAGATTGTGTCAATCTTCAAAATGCAACTTACTTAACCCATTTACCAAAACTGAGAGTAAAACTTCACCCTCTACCCCAAAGTATCGATGTCTCTCACAAGAAAGAGTTATCTCCATACGCAAAAAAGATATTGAAATTCTAAAGGAGCTCAATTAGTGAAAGAATTGACACTTATAGTCACAAAGAAATTCAAGTACAATGAGTAGAACCATAGGATTGCCCTTTGTGTTTTTTTGCTACTAATGTAGACTTACCTAGTTTGGAATCATCATGGTCTTAAGGGTCTAGATGAAGATTTAAGGTGTTGAAAGGAATATACGTGGATCAAGTGACTAAAATACCCCATTCAATGCAATTCCTCAACCCCTTCTACCATAAAATTTTAAAACTATCCATCTTTTTCTACTTCAAATCATTTCTCATATATCCCTACCTTTTTATTAGCATTTAAAAAATAATTAAAATCCACCATTTTCTTTCTTCATTTCTTTGGATTTTTCAAAAGACTTTCTAACTTTAAGCGCTTCTTAACCTCCTCATTTGCCTCTTTTCTCTTCATATTATTTGTACTAGGCTATATAGCTTTACCATTATGTATGTCTCTTGCCTCTTAAGAACATGATTTGGCCATATTACATTAACCATTCTTGGCTCATCTTAGCACATCACATTAACCCCTCCCCCCTCCCAAATATGGAGTTTGAACCACCCTTAAATTATTCCTAAGTACACAAACCCCTCAAACTTAGGCTTACATCTATATTTCATTACTTTGAATCATTCGAAGCTTCAAAGGAGGTTAAGTTCCAGAAGAAAGATTTTAAAAGGGGTTTGGTGTTTTAGCAAGGTTATCATTACAAAAATAAAGAAAAATGAACAAAAAGGCTCAAAGGGGCTAACTACGGAATGATGTTAAGGTGGGAATTTGGCTATGTGATGGGTCAAAAAAGGCCTCGGGTCGTTCTTCAAACAAAGCTTGTCTAGAATTTTTCTTTGAACACACTCGGGGCAAGTTTTAGACTATACCTATTTACAAGAATTATTAAAAAATCTCACCACATATGGCATCGTATTCAGAGAGAAAAAATTTAATCTACCAACCAATTTTAACTA
Organism: Capsicum chinense; assembly: GCA_026120095.1. NCBI lineage: Eukaryota > Viridiplantae > Streptophyta > Magnoliopsida > Solanales > Solanaceae > Capsicum > Capsicum chinense. The sequence goes on from JAPEIP010000011.1 coordinate 60,160,353, forward strand.
TTTGAGCTTAATAAGTTAGTTCGAGTCAAGGGCTTATCATTGTAAAGAGAGAGCCAAAAGTTGAATTTAATGGTATCATTCAAAAGAAATCTCGAAAATAACCTTGATCATTTTTACAAATCAAACTATAATTTTTTGATTTTTCTAAAAATCATTTCATTTCCTGCCAATAACATTTTGAAAGCATTTTTGACTTTTACCTCTTCCTAAATAAATAAAGAAGAACTAATCGAAATGCAAGGCAACGTTATCATTAAACTTCATGGGTTTCTTTCCTGACAACTTTTCATATCACCTATTTAGATCATAAAATACTCATTACACCAATAGAAAAACAAATGACCCTATACCCTTAAGAATAGTGTCACCCAATCTATCATTGGGCAAGACAAACAATCCTGTCTCTTTTACCATGGGTGCAACATTCCTTTACAATTTCAACAAAAGACCACCGGTTATTGCTAATTCAAGACCAATTGAACTCAAATCTATTCCCCAAAAATTATCATGTAATTCCCTAATAATGTTCACATTAGCCTTTAAAAGCATATAAGGCATTTGACTCATATTGACATTTTATCAATCATGTGATGTGCATGAAAAGTAAGAGTTTGAATAGATTAAATAACAAAACATATGTACAAGACCAATGCACCATTCATCACCAAACACACCACTTATAATCATACTAACCTAATTAAATCGTCCACCACTCAATTAAGTAAACAAACATCAAGTGGGTGTTTCATAAAACACATGGTGTACACTAGTGTATTAAAATAAGAATTTTCTAAGTCAGCATTTAAGACAAGGCACATATTCAAAAAACCTAACCCCAACAAACACATTCTACCAAATTTAGAGAAAATGAATTAAATTCAAATCAAAATAAACCATGGAATGTCATCAACATTTGTATGTTAAAGATCATACCTTGTAAGCTTACTTAAAAGAGTAAAGTGGTGAAAAAAATTCCAATATACTTATTCGGGGCTTCATTCTTGAGGTACCTATTCTAACCTTTTCTATCACCTACCAACACAAAAAATATTATAAAAATTAAACCAAAAACATTAGAATACATCAAGAAAAATTTCTTGTGTTACCTCCCAAGAAGCGCCTTAGTTAAAATCACTGTATGACATCTTTAACTTTAATTTATGTCTCATTTAAAAGATTTGAATTGGTGGCCCAACTTTATATCAATGCATCTTTGAGGTACTTTGGGAAAAGGTGAGGACATAATAAAACATTTTCTATCTCACCATTTTTAATACTTAAATATTTTACCCAACTTTACATCAAATTTCTTAATAAGCTGGTTGGGTATCAATGAAAATATCAAGAATTCACTTGTTAAACATCAAAGTTTGAATTTTTTGTCTTTCATGTGAGGGGCTTCATTTTGTCCTTTTTGAATGACAAACTACACAATGTAGGAATTTTTCTCCTCATCTCCAAAATTCATTATGTGCTTGGGTGATTCAACTTTCATCACATCCCCCAAGCATAATGTTGAAAAGTTGTTTGAGTGAGGCCTTCTTCCTAATTTCTGAGTCATATCCTTCTTGACATTCACACTCTGAAATGGGATAGTAGAGCCTTCACAAAGAATTTTCTTGAATTCTGCTTTTAACTATAGCACTATTTTCTCAATTTTAGCATCTTCAACTATATTATGTTTGGTTGGTTAGGAAATCACCGAGGTTTCTTCAACATCAAGCTCATTTTGAAGAGTGGTCAAACCCATTATATTTAAAAGATTTTCCTCTATACCCACTTTTCTATCCTTTCAATTTCCTTATTAAATGCCTTATTGGATTGATACAAGTCACTCACGTCTTCCTCTAATGAAGTCTCCTGATCCAAAAGAGTTTGAAGTATTGCTTCAACAATATTGTACTTGGAATATTGTTCTTCCTTTGTCGAATCAGGAGACCTATAAAACTCATAAAAATAACTAGCATTTCTGTTAGCATAACTAAGGGAAGGGCATTTGGGAAATTACTCTAATACCCATCTCGAGGACCACATAAAGAACAATCATACTCCATAAAGGATCGAGATGGTGCACACATTTCTTTTTGAGGAGTTTATCTATAATCTCACAAAAAATGGGGTCCATCACAATATATGATTTAAACCTACTAGACACACATTTCTTCCAAGATGCCATAGTGACAAGTAAACCAATAAAAATATCTATCTAACCAAAAAAAAAAAAAGCAAATCATAGAAAAATATTTTCAAGTGTGAGTCCAAGCAAGTAAACTAAAATTCTAAACTAACTCAATACGCCAATTTGTACCCTGGAAAAGGTTCCATTTTTAATAACGCTCAACTTATACATCAATTTAAGTGAAATAAAGTTGTTGTCATTATAATTACCGAACTTTGAGTTGGGGTTGAATCCATGATGAATAATGTGACTGGCAATTAAATAATTTTGAAATTAAAGTTACTCGCAAAATTCAAATATATTATACAAATATTTAGGGGTATTTTGAATATTTTCTAAAGTGTAAGACAACTATTAAGCTTCTGAAGGAATAATTCAAGACTAAGAATAATTATAGCAAAATCAATCAGGATTGGATCTTGGGTCTATGCTTTACTAGCGGCTACTAGTATGTGGGTGATGTGCTAGCTTTGTCATAGCACATTCAAGGCTTTTAACTCGGAATAATTGTAAGTTCTTAAGTAACTATTGCAATTTTTTTTACATTATTATACGTGATATTGCAGGGAAGTCAAGATACATGGAAACCTCTAATAATTACGTCATAGAAAAACAAATTTTGATAAAAGTTGAGTGGAAGATCTTAGTTGATGACCTTTCTAATAGGTCGTCAACCATCTGATAAGTCGTCAGACTTGACCATTACCCATAAACAGATTTTAAGAAATGGAAGGAATAGTTAATAACATAGTCTGATAGGCAATAAACTAGTCGTCAACTATAAGCAAAAAGAAACAAAGGAGAAGTAAAGTTGATGAACTAGTCTGATAGGTCGTTAACAGTGTGATAGCTAATCAGATCATGTCGTCAGCTGTGAGGCAGGAATTTTTGAATTTGATTTTCAAATCAGAACATATCTGGTCTATTTATGGAAAAATCTTAGGTTTCCATAGGCATCTTTAACTTGTTCCAAATAACCGCTATTGATACTTTTTCTATGAATTTTTGAATTAGTTTTTTTTTTGGGAATTATTATCTTGGTATTGGGAATTCTCTTATGATTTAGAAGGTAGAGCAATCTTATATTGTCATCATTTGTAAGTTAACTACTACTAAATTATGAATTCAATATATGTTGTTTATTTATATATTATCAAGAACTAATTCTCTTAACCCTAGTTGTGGGATCTATGAGTTTTGTCTTGTGAATTCATTAGTTGATTAAGATTTGAAAGACATTAGGAACTACTTGACAATTTTTTTTCCTGTGCATATTTTCTATTGGTAGCAAACAATAGATAAAACCTTATGATTGGATTGCTTGAATTAAGAAATCAATTTTATGGGAAGTGAACTATCAACAGGTATTTGGAAACATTAAACTTCCATCTAATGATTAATGTTGTGACAAGGTTAATTAACTCAAGATAAAATATGGTTAGATTGAGATAATTTGGTAATATAATATCTAAATAGGTCGAGAGACATTTAGATTGATTATCAATAAGGATAATCTGTTCTTCCCACATGTCATGAGAATCGTTGGCTACAACTATTGTACATCAAGTGTAAATACTCGTAGTAAACATAACTCTGGTTTATCCATAACATTGATTTGAAACATTGAAATCTTAGTTGTAAGTTACTAAAACAAAATGAACAGTGACTTTTGTTTAATCTCTAAAACCACCCATTTATAGGAAGCTATTAGCTATTAGTCGATTGAATCACAAATAACTTTATTAATACCATATTTCTTGTGGTATTCGAACCCAAACTAGTTTGCTTATAATTGACTCTTAGTTAAGTTTCCTATAATTTGGGTGTCTTTGTCATGGAATAGAGTTGTCAATTGTGTATATCGATGATAATTGACTCTTTGTTAAGTTTCCTAAATTATATATTTATTTGTTGTTTTTTATTTTTACAACTTCTTTACTGTTTATGCCAAGAACGAGAAGGTCAGGTAAACTACCATTACCTTTTAATTCGCAACCTCACCTGATTGGGAGAATGGCAGACCAATAAAAAACAAATAGACTAGCTGTCTCTGTGAGAGCTTAATTAAATCAACAGAATGATGGTCAACTAGTGTATCATCCTAATCTAAAATACGAGGAACTGGGAGATGATGATCTGATTAAGCCTACAAATAGGAGATGAGCTAAGCATGTAAATGCACTTGTGAACTAAAATTGCCCATTCAAATAGAGTCCAAATAGCCAAGCTATATAGTTTGACCTAGATAAAGATAAGCATGAGGATGAGATAGATGGAGAAGATGCTACTGGTGTTATTATCCCTTTACATTTGGTAACTGAGCTAAGTTTAACATTACAAGCACAATGATTCATTAGTTGTATCTTTAAGGAATATTTGGTGGAATTACAGGTGATGTTACAAATATGCATATAGTGAGCTTAATCAGTATTTGCAAATCTTTTGATAATTTGGGAGTAGGGAAGAATGTAATCAGTTTGTGGTTATTTTCGTTGTCTCTATCATGGAAGGAAAGACTATGGCTGAATGGGTTAACAATTAATTCTATAAAAACTGGAGGTAGTTAAAATGAGCTTTCTAAGAAAAGTTCTTTCAGCCATCTAAAATATTACAAGTTCTTAATAAAGCCTGTTGTGGATAATGTTGTAGTAGAGCCTTTATGGATCTTACTTTTTTGGAAGCTTCGAAAATGCTTGCTACAATGACTAAATAAAGTAGAGCTTTGCATACTAGGGATTTTGAGTTTGCAAGCTCTACTATGTCTAGTGGTATTTTTGTGGACCAATGCTAGAAAGAGGAAAAATGTGACCAAGATATGGAACACATGAAGACCCAGATGGATTTGTTCACTAAGAATTTTCTATATGGGAATACTGATAAGGTAAAATCTGTTGGGTCATAAAGTAGAGCTGGTTCTAATTTGGAGGAGGAGGCTAATTAGCTAAACAACCAGGGGGTTTCTGAGGCAACAACCAAGGAAACTAAGGTTGGAACTATTATGATAAGTCTGGTTATAAGGATCATGACCATGGGAATGGGAAGAACCAAAATGATAGGAGTCCATTTTATATACCCCCTGGAAGTCATGATACAGCTGCTACTAGTTCGGGTAAGATTTCTATGAAAGATATGAAAACGAAGTTATTAAAAGCGTTTGAGTGAACTAACACTGGAGTGACAGAGTTAAAAAGTACATTATCTTCTATGTACAAGTTAGTCGATTAACATTTGACTTCCATCAAGAAACTAGAACAATAGATGAACCACTTATCCACATCATTTAATCAGAGAAAGAGCAGAACATTGCGGAGTGATATAATGCAAAATCCTCAGAGTGATGGCTCTTGAATGATTATTACCACTCAAAGTGGTAAATTACTACCAGCCCTTCAGTGGTTAATCTTGTTATTGATAATAGGGTGGAGTTAGATATAGAAGAAAAAGAATACCATTCAGTGGAGTCTAAAAAGCTGGATAATGATGAGATTTCACCTAAACATTAGTAGGTTAATAAGTTAGATAAAAATAAGGGAAAGAATTGATAAGAAATGGTTAAAGTAATACCAAAACCAGTCCCTCTATTTCCTAATCGATTGAATAAGAAGGTGGATGACACAAAATGTAGCAACTTTTGTTGGAATGCTTAAACAAGTGATGGTGAATGTTCCTTTGGTAAAGGCGCTGGAAGAAATGCCTGGTTATGATAAATTCATGAAGAACCTTGTCACAAAAAAAAGGACGGTGAGCTACAAACTGTGGATAATCTTCACTATTATAGTACTATTTCTACAAATTCCTTGGTGTAGATGAAAGTAGACACGGGAGATTTTACAATCAATTCTACTATTATATCACTTAATTTTGCTAAGGCCTTATGTGACCTTAGGGCGAGTATTAATATGATACCAGTGGTAGTTTACAAAAATTTGGGTTTGGTATATCCTACACCCATTAATATAAAACTTGTAATTGCAGATAGATCAGTGAAGCGGCTAGTCGGAATATAATATGATGTACTTGTGAAAATGGCCAGTTTTACTTTCCCTGCTGATTTTGTAATTCTATATTGAGAGGTAGACTTTGAGGTATCCATAATCTTGGGTAGACCTTTCCTCGCAAAAGGAAGTGTGTTAATTGATTTGCAGACTAATAAGCTGAAGTTTAGGATCAATGATGAAATAGTAAGTTTTGATATTTGCAAGTTGATAAAGCAGCAAAAAGAGATGAATATATTCTTTATTGTTGATATATATTTTGAAGATGAACATGAGGTACCAACTGAGGAGAAATAAGGCATGGAAATATTGTCTATCATGTTGATGAACTTTGATAGTGAGCGTATCAAAAAATATGAGGAGACGGTGCATGTATTAACCAGAATGGTATCACATTTATATTCTCCCAAAAAGTTAGACTTGGACCTTAAAAATCTTCCAAAACCACTAACTAACCAATCTATTAAAGAGAAACTATTGTTGGAACTTAAGGAGTTGCAAGGCTATTTGTGGTATAAATTTATTTGTAATGATAACACCTTATCGGTCATTATTGCAGTAGATTTTGGAGTGCAGCAGGTTGAGGCCCTTATTTTATTGCTTAGGAGGTACAAAAGAGCTATAAGATGGATGATTACAAATATTATTTGTATTCCTCCAAGCATATGTACCCACAAGATCAAGCTAGAAGAAGATTGCAGACCGTCTATTGAGCATCAACATAGAAAACTCACCAATGCAAGAAGTGGTGAAAAAGGAGATTATAAAGTGGCTAGATATGGGGGTACTGTACCCAATCACTAACAGTAAGTAGGTAAGTCCAGTACAGGGTATGCCTAAAAAAGGAAGTATAATTATGGTTGCTAATAAGAAGAAAGAGATAATTATGCTTGGGCTAGTGACTGGGTGTTGAGTTTGCATAGACTACGAAAATTTGAATTTGTGGAGAAAACAATATTTACATGCCCATATGGAACTTTTACATTCAACCAAATCTCTTTTGGTTTATATAATTCGCCGACCATGTTCCAATAGTGCATGATGTTCATTTTCTTAGACATGGTATACAATACTCTAGAAGTGTTCATAGATCATTTCTCTGTAGTGGGTGATTCATTTGAATTATGTTTTGTGAATTTGAGTAGAGCACTACAGAGATATGAAAATTTAAACCTCGTGCTGAACTAGGAGAAATACCACTTCATGGTTAAGGAAGGCATAGTGCTTGGTCATTAAATTTCAGCTAAGGGAATTGAAGTTAATTGTGCTAAGGAAGAAATGACTGAGAAACTACCCCCTCTTATCTTAGTGAAGGGAGTCTGTAGTTTTCTGGGTCATGTTAGATTCTATTGTAGGTTTATTAAAGAATTTTCTATGATTGCAAATCCACTGTGCAAGCTTTTGGAGAAGGAGACCAAGTTTGTGTTTGATGATGATTGTATGAAGGCAATTCAATGCCTTAAGGAAAAGTTAGTGGCCGCCCCAATTATTCTAGGTTCGGACTGGTTAGGACCATTCAAAATAATGTGTGATGCAAGTAAACTGGCTCTTCGAGCAGTCTTGGGTCATAAAAGTGGAAGCTATTTCACACCATTTACTATGCGAGCAAGGCATTGTATGAGGGATAGAAGAATTACATTGTTATTGAGTAGAAACTTCTCAAGGTTTTTTATGCTTTTGAGAAGTTCCATGCTTACTTTTTGTTTACCAAGGTGCTGGTTCATACAGACCATGCAACTTGAGATATTTAATGGCAAAGAACGATGTGAAACTAAGGTTAATCAGATGGGTGCTGCTTCTACAAGAGATTGACTTTGAGGTCTATTACAAGAAAGAATGTGAAAATTAGGTCGCAGACCACCTATCCAGGATGGATGGAGATCGAGAAATCACTGGTAAATGTGAAATTGATTATGTATTCCTTGATGAGCAAATTCTTGCTGCTGGTCTTAAAAGAGTGCCTTAGTACATGGAGTTTGCAAACTGTGTGGTAAGTGAGATCATTCTGGAGAACTTTTATTTTCAGCTGAAAAAGAAATTTCTCAATGAAGTTAGAAGTTACTTCTGGGATGAGCCATATTTATTCCGGCATTATGCTTATAATATCATAAGAAAGTGCATTCTATAGGTTAATATGCTGAATATTCTGGAAGCTTTTCATGCTTTTCTAGTCGGAGGTCACCATGTAGGTGACTGTACTGCAACAAAGGTGTTTGAAAATGGATATTATTGGCAAACCCCTTTCAAGGTTGCATATGAGTTCATGAGTAAATGTGACCTATTCTAGAGACAAGGGTCAATATCGAAGCATCATGAGATACTCATGGCAAAGATGTTGGAAGTTAAACTTTTTGACGTTGGGAGTATTGATTTCATAGGGCCATTTGAGAACTATCATTAGCGATGGGGGATCCCACTTTTGCAAAAATATATTTTGGGCTACTTTGTTGAAATACGGTGTGAAACAGTACAACTGGTTACTACATATCAGCGACAAACAAGTGGGAAAGTGGAAGTCTCAAATCGAGAGATAAATGCAATCTTGGCTAAGATGTGAAATATGAGTGGAAAAGACTAGTCATGAAAACTCGATGATGCCATGTGGGTATATCTGATTTCTTTCAAGACACCTATTGGGATGTCACCATATAATCTAGTCTACGGAAAAACATGTCACCTTTTTGTTGAATTAGAGCACAAGGATTTATGGGCCTTTAAACGACTAACCATGAACTAGAAAAAAGCAACTGAGTTAAGGTTAGGACAATTAAATTAGATGGACGAATTTCTTCTTCGAGCTTACGAAAGAGCTGACCTGTATAAAGAAAAGATAAAGAACTACCATGATCAAAGAATAGAGAAGAGACACATTTATGCTGGCGATTAGGTGTTACTGTTCAACTTTTAACTTAAGCTCTTTCCGGGGAAATTGAAATAACGATGGTCAGGACCGTCAAAGTGAGTCATGTTTTTCCATCAGGTGTGGTGGAACTAGAAAACAAAAATGGAATTCTGTTCAAATTTAACAGGCAAAGAATCAAGAATTATGTTGGTCAAAGGGATGATGTGAAGTTATTGTCCACTATGTATCTCGATGAATTATGAGTAGTCGAGATAACCAAGTTGTGCCATGATAGTAAATTAGAAACTATTGGGAGGAAACAAAAATGTGTTATTTTATGTCTTTTAAGCTTTGCTTTTAATAACGAGTTGTTTAGATGTGTAGGAACAAGGGTAAAATCAATGTTGTTCATTCAAGTAAAAAATTATGCATTTTCTTGAAAAGGTTGATGATTGAGGCTGATCATTCGTCACTCATGTAACGGGCCATCACACATAGTCATTAGAATTAGTCATGCCTCCTAAAGGGAAATCAAAGAAGGCAACCAAAAAGGTGATCAAGAAGAACTTGACTCAGAGACTCTTTGATGTGTCTGAAAGTTAGGAAGAAGAGCCAGAGCTTTAGAGACATAAAATGAGGCAAAGTTTCCAGATAACGGAACCTCTTTCCCAACTGGAATAAGAGGTGATTAAGGAAGTTAAATCTGAATTAGAAGACTCCTCTGTATCTGAACATACTTCTTCAGAGTAGCCCAATTTTGAGCAACCTTCATCAGAATAGCCCAATTCTAAGCAACAAACTGAAGAAGATTCTCATAGAAGGGGGAATATAATAAAATACAAGAATCTAGGCATCCTAGATAGTGTAAGATTATAGGTTTTTGGAGAAAAAATATCTATCATAGTTGGTTGAAGGCAATAAAAAGTAGGAGTCTCAAGAGGCCTATATGTGAAAAAATAAAGATCATCAATTCTGGATTGAACAAGTATCCATAGCTTGAGAAAGAATTCAAAGGATATGACTTATCATAGACTACAAAAAAAAGTGACTCATTTTTCCCAACATTGGTAAGGGGGTTTTATGCTAACTAAAAAGCGACATTGGAGAAGATGTGTAAGAGAGGAGAGATTGATGCAAACATGCTTAATATGGATCATATAAAAGTAAAAGGTGTGATGGTGAAAATTTTTGACATGACTATCAACCGGTTCTTTAATGGCCCAAAATCATCCCCTAGTCACTTTGCAGGAGTTCTACCATAGAATAATAGATAAGGTGAATGAACGCCCTTAGGTAGAAAAAGCTATAGCTGATGGAGAGCCCGAGTGGTTACCCAGTCCAAGTGATAGAATTTTTAAAGCATTCTTGACTCAGGAAGCTAAATTTTAGTGGGGGTAGCGAGATCCAGACTGATGCCAACAGTAAAAGACAACATCATAGGTGAGGATAGAGAAGTTCGTGTAGCGAGTCTAATGTCGAACATTTTATTAAACCTTGGGGAAATTATTACTTATAAGATGAAGATTTGGGAAACAAAATAGAACACTGTATACCCATTTCCTTGTTTGGTTATGACGTTATGTGAAGCAGCTCATATGCCAGAGATTACAGGCTTAGATTAAGAAGTCACTGCCAGGGGAACGAACAACCCGATCAAGTTTGATGAGAATCATCCCATGTTTGTTTTAGGCAAAGAATCAAAGGTAAAGGGTAATATAATTATGGTCGATAAAGTTCAAATAGCTGCTCCTGCCACTGGATCCACACACAATAAGCATTTGTAAATTCAGGAGTTTGTATAATAAACCTGTTCTACAGGGGTGCTTCAGTTACTAAGAGCAAAGAAAACCCTATTATTGCAACTTCAGTATCAAAATATGCTTTGAATCCTCTTAATTTCAGGAAGATGGTAAAGAAGGGATAGAGGTTTGATGCCCAACAAATGTTGTTTGCTACTTAGTTTGAATCAGATATTTATAAAAGAATCTGCCCTTGAACCTTTCTAAACATTACAAGGATGTATTGATGAGTTGGAAAATCGTCTTAATACAAGATTGAGAGAGATATCGTTCCTTGACTTTGTAATTTTCCAGGAAACCTTGGATAAGGCTAACGCTGATATTATGGCATTATAGCGCCACCAAATTATGATATCTTTAGACCCTATAGCTGAAGAATCTGACGATGAAGCTCCATTGATTGACATCAATAGAAAACTAGTGAGCAAAAAGAAAGAAAAGGTAGACAAAAAAATTAAGGCAAGTGGAAAACAACTGATAGTGATGAAGAAAGAAGATCTGAGAGAATAATAAAGAGAAAGGTTGATAAGAAGAAACTAAAATAAACCTTAAAAGAATTGAAGGTGGTAGGTGAGCCACTACAGGAAAAATTGAGGTACAAAGATTTGGTAGATTCAGCTAGTAGGCCTCCAGTGACTGTTGGGAATTTTTTACTCTGCCAACCACTGTGGTAGATATGTCATCATAGCCTAATACTAGTAATGTGATTCTTCTTTTTGATGATGCAGTCACGTACTTAGTGGTTCAGGATTTAGGCGCTTAAAGCATTGAAGGTATCTTTTATCCCTTTTTATTTCACTTTAATATTTTTCATTGAGGACAATGCATGTTTTTATTTGTGAGGGTTGGGGTACTTGTAACCTCAAGTGTATATTGTCTATGTTCTTTACCCTTGAGTGCTACTTAGTGAATCGACATAATTGTGTTTGTTTGGTTATGTGTGTGTATTGTGTATGCATTAAGAGTAGAAAGTGTTCAATTTTAAGTCAAAGATTGTAAAACTTTTGTACCCACAACAAATTTTTAGCTGTGAGATTGATTGCTGGGCATATGGAAACCATTTCTGGTCTATGAAAGTATGCAACATTTCCTACTTGAGCTTGAGTCTTTATTTAGTATTTGCTGAGGTTCGTACAATTCAATGCCATGGGAAAGTGATATTTTTCTTGAAGATGTTCTTATTGGGTGTATTTATTTAGAACATACCTAAGTCATTCCATAGAGTCTCATGTAGAAGGATGAGAAGTGATCATAGCGCATTTTTTATTAGTAAACTATTAAGTGCATATGATATCCAATTTTGATACCTTTTAGAGCCAATAGAATAACTTCTTTGTTACAACAACTTAACAACCCTTCGTTGAGTTCTCAAGTAAGTCCCATTTTAGCTAAGTTTCTCTTTAGGCATTTTACACATCAACTTAGGCAAAGTGCCTAAGTTGAGGGTAGCTTCATTAGAAAGGCTGATGGTGTGAAAGATGTTGTAAGTGTTGTGAAAGTTGGTTTATATAATAAAAAATATAAAATAAAAATAAAAATAATAGTGGTATGGAAATAAAAAGGTCCTATGTTTAATTGCCTAGAAGGATGCAAAAGTGTTTTGGAGAAGAATGTTAGTGAATAAGGGGTTATAGCTAATGTTCTATAATTGATCAAAGATAAGCTAAGTAACTAATCCCAAATCATCCTTCCCCACACTCGAGCCTGCCTTTTAATCCAAGAAAGAATTGTACTGATCTTAGCCGGATTACTAGATAAACCAATCAAAATGGAAAGGGCAAGCTTATGGTATTATAAGTTCACAATCTAAGCCTTTGTTCTGAGAGTGAGCGTTGTAGTGTGTGGTTCCTATAAGTAGGAAGAAATGTGTGGAATTGTGAACCTATTTCTTCTATGTTAGGTCATGTTGATAGTTGTGGAACTTGCTAAACATTATATTGAATAATCTAAGATTAAGTATTGTTTTGTGTGTTTGAACTTTTATGATGGTATGGAATCTTTATATTGCATGGCAAGAAAATATCATAATCTAGTTCTTATAGGTACAAAATAAAGAAAGCAAATGCTACTCATTATCTTGTTGTTGTGATTGTGTGCATAATATTGTATTAGTTGCTTAAGGATAAGCAAGTATTTTTAGTTGAGTGTGTTGATGTGCTAGCTTTGTGATAGTAGATTTAAAGTTTTTAACTCAAAATAATTGTAAGTTCTTAAGTAAGTATTGTTGTTTTTAGATTATATTTTATGTGATATTGTAGGGAAGTCAAAATGCATGGAAATATATGATAATTAGGTCAAAGAAGAATAAGTGTTGATCAATGTTGAGTAGAAAATCTTAGTTGGCGACCGGTCTGATGGGTCGTCAACCATCTGATAAGTCATCAGACTTGGCTGTCACCCATAGACAAATTTTAATAAATGGAAGGAATAGTTGATAACCTGGTCTGATAGGCTGTTAACTATGTGATAGATCATCAGTACTAGTCATCAGCTATAAGAAGAAAGAAAGAAAGGAGAAGAATAGTTAACGACCTGGTTCGATAGGTCTTTAACTGTGTGATAGGCTGCCAGATCATGTCGTCAGCTGTAAAGCAAAAATTTTGGAATTTTATTTTCAAATCAGAATGGATCTAGACAATTTATGGAAAAATCTTAGGTTACCATAGGCATCTTGAACTTTTTTGAAATAGCCGCTTTTGGATACTTTTTCTCTGAATTTTTGAATTATGTTTTTTGGGAGTTATTATCTTGGTTTTTGGAATTTTCTTATGATTTCAAAGGAAGAACATTCTTATATATTCATCATTTGTAAGTTAACTACTATTGAATTATGAATTCAATATATGTTGTTTATTTTTATATTATGAGGAACTAATTCTCTTAACTATTGTTTTGAGATCTATGAGTTTGGCCTTGTGAATTTATTAGTTTAATAAGATTCAAAAGACATTAGGAACTCCTTAATAAGTCTTGTGTTGTGAATATGGCCTATTTGTTACAAACTATAGATTAAACTTTATGATTGGATTTCTTAAAGCAAGAAATCAATTTAATTGGAAGTGAATTATCAATTGGTATTTGGAATCATTAAACTTCCATGTAATGATTAATGCCATAACATAGTTAATTAACTCGAGATACGATCATGTTAAGCATATAGATTTCCTAAGTTTGACATATTTAGGTAATCTAATATCTAAATAGGTCGAGAGATATTTAGATAGATCATCAATAATGATAAACTGTTGTTCCTACATGTCATGCAAATCTTTTGCTACAACTAATGCA
>JAPEIP010000011.1:60174555-60188519 GCA_026120095.1 Capsicum chinense
TAATATCTAAATAGGTCGAGAGATATTTAGATAGATCATCAATAATGATAAACTGTTGTTCCTACATGTCATGCAAATCTTTTGCTACAACTAATGCACATCAAATATTTGAGTCTTTTGTATACCTCGTGGGTGTGATCAACTTCCCTATATTGATTTCATCTTAGTGCCTCTTAGCAGCAGTAGTGGTGAGTCCTTATCCATCGAGGACAAGTTATCTTTAGTTACTTTAAGTATTTGTTTCATTTCAGTTGGTCAGAGTTAGTTGGGGGTTTTCCCGTCAACTCTATATATCAAAGAGGCTTTCAAACTAGATATTTAGATATTTAGATATTCAGACTTAATTGTTAGCTATTTCGACTTGTTTTTTATTTACTCTATAATTTAGACATGTCGGTATTTGCCTCAGTTTTATATCTTAATAGACTTTTATTAGTTTAACTCTCTCATATGATATTTCATTATTATTTTTATAAGTTCTTATACAGGTATGGGTTAGCTTGTGGTCACTTACGGCCTTAAGAGTTATGTTATGACTAGGGGTAGCCTTGAGTTGGGACAAAACTTGGTATTAGAGCCAAATGTTTCAAAGCATCCTAAAGAGTCTGAAATATACATTGATTAGAGTCCTGTACATGGGTGTGAAGTGTGCCACCCTTACGGGAAAGAGTCTACAAGATATTTAAGGAAAGTTTACCTTTCTCCAATACTAATGACATGGGAAAAGGCCTGAGCTTTATTAAATTCCCCTCTTCTAACTTTTCCTTTATTTACTTTTATAAAATGCCTCGTAAAATAAATAATAAAAGAATAAATGGGGATCAACCTGCACCATCACTTATTTTGGAAGACCCCTGAATGAACATGTTTCTCATCGAGTGTAAGGTGGCTTCACACATTTGGCCCATTATGTTGCTGCTTAGAATAATCAACATGGGTATTACTTTAGTGCCTATGGTTTAGTTTATCTGCTATCTTAAGGAAAGAAAGATGATATCCAAGGGATGTATATACCATCTTGTCTGAGTAAAGCACTAAAATTTTAAAACTCTAAGTCTTCAGTCAGTTATTGTAGTGAATGAGTTTCTAGAAGAATTCCTTGAATATCATCTCAAAGTATATCCCAAAAGGGAAATTGAATTTAGAATACATCTTATTCTAGATACTCAGCCTATCTCAATTTCATCTTACATAATGGCTCTGATGGAGCTTATGAAATTGTAGGAATAGTTGAAAGATATTTGAGATATGGGTTTTGTCAGGACTAGTGCTTCTCCATGCAGTTCTCCAGTCCAATTCGTGTGCAAGAAATATGGTTAGGGTGCAAGTTACTTCTCTAAGTTAGACCTTAGATCCGGCTATCATCAGCTTAGAGTTAGATGATGTGATATTTTAATGATAGCTTTTGAAACTCGGTATGGAATTAATAAACAGAGTGTTAAAGTATTACTTGGAAATGTTCATCATAGTCTATATAGATGAAATCCTTATCTATTATCGTAGTGAAAGTGACCATGCAGACCATTTGAGGGTTTTATTGAAGACCCTAAAAAAACACCAATTGTTTTGTAATTTCAAAAAATGCAAATTTTAGTTGATAGTAGTATCTTTCCTTGGCCACATCATTTCTGTTTATGCCATTTTAGTTGATCTTTAAAATATTAAAGTAGTGAGAAAATGGCTTAGACCCATGTCTTCCTTAAATATTAGGATTTTTTTGGTTTAGATGATTACTACATATGGTTTTTGAAGGGTTTTCTTCTATTGCGTCTTCCATTTTTTGGCTAATTGAAAAAATTCAAATTGCAGTGTTCAGATTCCTTGTTGAAGAATTTTAATTAGTTGAAGAATTGACTCACTTCTACTTTAGTCTTTACTTTTCCGGATGTCACAAATAAGTTTGTAGTTTAGTGTGATACTTATAGAGTTGGTCTTGGTTTTGTGTTGATGTAATGAGGAAAGGTCTTAGCCTATGCCTCTAGATAGCTTAAGCCCCATGAAAAGAATTACCCAATCCATGAACATGAGTTAGCAACAGTTGTCTGTGCCTTATATATTTCGAGGCATTATCTTCATGGGGTTCACATTGATGTGCTGACAAATCATAATAGTTTACGGTATGTGTTCACTCAAAAGGATCTAAATCTTTGTCAGAGAAATTAGATGGAGTTGTTGAAGGGCTATGATATGAGTGTGTTGTATCACCCGAGTAAATCCAGTGTGGTGGCTAATGCACTTAGTAGATTATCTATGGCAAGTGTTTCTCATGTTGAGGATAGTAAGAATAAATTAGTTTGTGAGGTTCATCATCTCGCTAGGTTAGTGGTTTAGTTAGTTGATTCGGCCAAGGGAAGTATATGTGTTCAAAATAGTTAGAAATCTTCATTGGTTGCCAAATTTAAAAAACCAGGACAGAGAGCCTATATTGGTTTATATGAAGGGGCAGTTAGGATCAGAATTTTGAGGTTTTATCCCAAATGGGAGATGGTATGCTTCGGTGTTAAGGCAGGTTGTGTGTTTAAATTTAGGATGTTCTGAGAAAACTAATATTAGTAGAAATGCATGTTGCATGGTATTCTATTCACCTAGGAGCCACTTAGATGTATAGTTATTTACGGGAAATCTACTGGTGGAATAGTATGACATAAGATATTACAAAATTCATGGATAGGTATGCAAATTATCTGTAGGTTAAGGTTGAGCACCAGAGTCCTAGTGGTAGACTTTAGGAGTTCAGCATCCCTACTTCGAAGTAGGAGGCGGTGAGAATGGATTTTGTGAAAAGGTTTCCTTGTACGCGCCATCAGCATAATTAGATTGTGTCATTATAGAATGAATGACCAAGGTAGCCCAATTTTTATCAATTCATACTTTGTGTTAATTGGAGGATTATGCTAAACTCTATCTCAGGGAATTGATAAAGTTGTGTAGAGTTCTACTGAACATTATTTCCGATAGAGGTACTAAGTTTACCTCTCAGTTTTTGATTGCTTTTTAGAAGGGTCTTTGGACCAAAGTCCTTCTTAGCACAATATTTCATCCTCAGACAGATGGTCAGAATACGCGGGCCATTAGGACTTTATAAAATATTTTTAGGGCTTTTGTTATTAACTTCAAGTGTAGCTGCATTAACCACATTCCATTAATTGAGTTTGCCTGCAACAACAACTCTTACTCCAGTATTCAGATGGATTAATTAGAGTCTCTCTATTAAAGGGGTGAAGTTCTCCTATTTGTTGGTTTGAAGTAGGAGAGGCCAATTTATTCGGGACAAATTCAGTATTTAGGGCAATGGAGAAAGTTTAGTTAAATCATGAATGGCTTAAAACAACCCAAAGTCATGATAAATCATATGCGGATCTTAGAAGAAGTTGTCTTGATTTTGATGTTAGTGACTTGGTTTAGCTAAAAATTTGGCCCATGAATGAGGTGATAAGATTTGGGAAGAAGGGAAAGCTCTGTCCCACTATGTTGGCCCATATAGAATTTTGAGCATTTTTTGGAAGGTAGCTTATGAGTTAGAATTTCTTCCAGATTTGGCATAAGTGGTTTCAGTGTTCCCTATCTCTTTGCTAAATAAATGTATTGGTGACTCTGCATTTGTTTTTCCTTTGGAAAATATGGATATGAAAGATAGTCTCTTCTACAAAGAAGTCCCAATTGAGATCCTTGTCTGTCAGATTAGTAGGTTGAGCAATAAAGAAGTTCCCTTGGTTAATCTTCTATGGTAGTATCAATCCTTGAGGGAGCTACTTGGGAAGCAAATGAGGATGTGCGAGCCAAGTGTCCCCACCTTTTCTCTATGAATCCATATCCAACGTGAGGTAATCTTTTTTTCTTAAGTAGTTCTATTTCTTTCTATGTCAGCAATATATCCATCCTCTTGTCATTGTATGTTTTCTTGAATCAAGATCGGTCCATGTATCATGTTTTGGATTCAGTTACTTAATCATTACTTAGCTCAGAAGTGTTTAGTGTACGAGCTTAGTTTTCCTAGTATCTCAACTTAAAAACATTCATTCAAGGATGAATGATCCCATGAGGGAGATATTGCATTATCTAATAAGATTCTAGAAATGTTTACAGCCCTTAGTTACATGTTTAAAGGGTTAAAAGTCATTATTTTACGCTAATTACAAAGACTTAGCCATTTTAAGACCCCAAGAATGCGACCATTTTAATTTTTAGCTCTCCTAAGCATAGAACGTTGATTTTTTATTTGAAAAATGTTTAGGGATGTTAAAAGGGTCATAAAGTATAGTTTCAAAATTTTTGAAAGAAGTTCACGCAAAATTTAGACCTCGGAGTCAGTAAGACTCCACGGTTTAGGTGTGTCATATAGGCTAATCTCTGTTATTCACAGCATGTCAAGAAGGTTAGCCTCCACGATATGCAGCGTGCCATAGAGGTTAGCCTCTACGATACACAATGTGACATAGACTTAGTCTCCATGATAACCTCCGTAACACAGAGGCTGTGTTTCTTGCAAACTTTTTATCAACTTAATGGGGGTATTTTGGTCATTTACTCCCTCTTTAATAATCCAATTAACAAATTAAAACACCAAAAGGGGTATCAATTGCCTATTCCACATTAGTTATCATACATAAAACCATCCCCCTTTCAAAAGAACATAAAATCAAGCCTCTTCCCAAGGATTTACCATTCATTTTTCAAATTCCAAGCTTTTTCTTCAAGGATTGAAGAAATTAAGGTATGTGGGGTTTTCATCAATGGGCTCCTCCCTCCCATTAAGGCCAAAAAATCTTTTTTGTTCAATTAGGAATTCCTTATCTTCTTTTCATGACATTTAAAGGTTAAATATGAATTTACACCATGATTTCTTAGTAGTTTAGAATTCAAGCTATATTAAGATGTTTCCCAAGTGAATTATTCTATTGCTTCTTTGAATTTTAATCGCCCATATCATGTTCAATCAATACCATGTCAATTTCTCAGGTTATAAAATAAACCATGTGTTCATGTTGTTCTAATAATTTATCTTATTCATGTACTCCATCAGTTTAGTGAAATATCCAATGTTTGGGGGTTTACGAATCATACATTCCCTTATATCATATTAAATAATGATTTTGTATTTAAAATATCATAAAGTGCTAGATGGTTATGATATCTCGATACCTATATGTTTGTGCATATTTTAAAATTTCAAGTAGCAACTTAGTCAGATCATGATTTTACCATCATACTTAGTTTGTTATGATCATGTTGAGCATTATCAGTTGTGATGTCCAATTGACTTAAAATAAGTACCAGTGTCACTTCAGTTGGTAGTACGATTTAGTACCGAGTGAAACTAAGAATTAAGGCTCACCATACAGATGAGGAATAAGACCTTTAGTATCAATTCCTATGTTCTAGAACTACGTAGCAAGGGTATAATATTAAATGTCACCCACGAATAGAGGACTGAAACTCTATTAGGGGTAACCCACAAGTAGAGGACTAATACCCCACAAGTAGAGGACTAATACTCTAGTCCTTCAGGACACCAGTTTAGTGGATCCACACAGCTAGTGTTAATACCTATGGCAAGGTATTGACACCCTTCCAACTAGGGTTATTGGTTAGACCCCAATTAGCTAAGATTAGGGAATGATGGTTATATGATAGCTCCTACAATTTTAGTTCCGTACTCAAGTTATATCAGTATAGGTTTGCATGCCCAACTATTTAGTTTGTCCGCTATCCAGTCTGTCAGTTTACAGATTATCTCATTACATGTTTTACCTGGTCATGCATTCTTATTACATGTTTATCCATCCCTGTTTAGTATCTATATGTATTTTTATTTAATCCCTATCTCACATACGAGTACATTCAAAATACGAACCAAAAACTCTCTTTTGTACTATATTGATTTCACAATATAACTTTAGATGCTTAGTTCCTTGATCACCCTTAGTCAGCTTAGTACCGCTCTACAACAGTCCTCACCCATCGAGGACAAGTTATGTTCAGTTACTTTTAATATTTATTTTATTTCAGTCAGTCGGGGTTAGTTGGGGGTTTTTCCCATCAACTACAAATGTCTTAGAGGATTTTATACTAGATGTTTAGATATTCAGATACTCAGACAAGATTTTTAGCTATTTAGACTTATTTTTTATTTATTCAGTCATCCCAACATAATGGTATTTTCCTCACATTTATATCATATTAGATTTTTATCAGTTTTAACTTCCTAATATAATGTTTCATTCTTACTTTACTCCGCACTCACAATAGGTCCAAATCATGGGCCATCTTGGGGTCACTTGTATACTTACGCACCGTGCTGTGACTAGGGGTAGCCTTGGGTCATTACCTAACTTTGTATTAGAGCCTAAGGTTATAATGTATCCTACGGTGTCTAAAAGACATGTAGAGTAGATTCTTATGGATGGGTGTGAAGTTCACCACGTTTATATGCAAGAGGCTATGAGACATTTTAGGAAAGTTTTCCTTCTTTTAATATTCATGTCATGCAACAGGCCATAAGATCTAATAAATTATATTTTTCTAACTTTTTATTCATTCATTTTGAAAAAATACATCCTAAAATAAATAATAAAAGAAGGAACAGGGATCAACCCATACCACCATCTGTTTAAGAAACTCCTATGAATGAATATGTTTTGCACGTCAATTTTAGGGCTGTTTTAACCACTTTGGCCTATTCTGTGGTACTTGGAATAATTGGCAAGATGTTTCCCCAATAATTTAAGTGAAAAATACAACAACAACTAAGATCTGAGACCTCACTCATAATTTTTTTGTTATCCAAGTCTATGGAGGATTCGCAGTAATTTCGTCATAGTTTGTAGAAAGTGATAGACATCATAGGTGCTACTGTTAGTAAGGCAGTGGAAGAAGGACAAAGGTGGTGAGATAGGGCCTATAGATTGTAAGGAGTTTACCACAATCATATTAGATAAGTTATTCCTACTTAGGTTGATCAAGGTTAAGCTATAGGAGATCATAAATCAAAAGAAAGGTAACATAAGAATGAAGGAATATTCACCCAAGTTTACTCAGCTGGAAAGATAAGAAACGACTAAGGAGGCTGATTCTAGGTCCAGAAAGGGAAAGGTTGTGTCTGGGGTGATTAATAGTATAGTCTAGAAGTGTAGACTAACTATGTTGATTAAAGAAATATACCTTTCTAGGATGACGGGTCATGCTCTGCAAATTGACAAGGAGGTGCTCAAAGAGAAGGAAAGGGAGAATAAGAGGTACAGAATAGGTAGCTTCAACATATCAGAGTAGAGGTCTGATGGTGGAACTTGTTCTTATTTCTTCCACAAAGTTTTAGCTGTATATCCATCTTAAGCAGGTACATCAGTGCCTAAGTTTAGAAAGGACAATTGAAATAGGGCGCTAGGCTCTATAACCCAGCGTAGCTTGAACTATGGTCACACCAACTTGCTTTGAAGGAAATCTGGGAAGAATCATCATGCGAAGTATCGAGCAGGTTGTAATGGGTGTTTCAAATATGGAAAACCAGGCCACAAGATCAGTGATTGCCTAGTCGTTTGATGTTGGGCGTATTTATACGTCTAAGCACCATAACTTACCCATGTTTTAGCTAAGTTTTGAGGATAAAATACATAATTCTTGAACTTTTAGACTATTTGTAGTTAAGTGAGATGACCTATGTGATTAGCATGCTTTTCAGGTACTAATGAGGAAGATTACAGCACTTTGGGGATCTGTGGACAACAAAGGAAAACTTCACATAAAAAGGAAAGCAGCTCTTGGACTGAATGTGACGCATGGGAACTTTTTCCGAGGCAAACTCAATATTTTTAAATAGTTAAGGATGCAGTAGAAATTTATTAGAGAAGAATTTTATTAAAAGCATTATTGCTGAATTTTGAGTTCATGATTGACATTCTGTATTATTTGAAAAGAGGGAAAAGCGGCTTAGCTTGAGGACAGAGAGAGAGAAATGAGTTTCTCTCTTATTTTCGCTAGTCATCTTTATCACCAAGATCATTCTAAGTTTTGGTATGATGAATATTTCTAGTTTAATTCTGTTTTATTCATGCGTGGCTAAGTTTATTTGTTAGGGTTATGGAAACCTTGTAGTATACTCTCTATTGCTATGGGTTTTTGAATTTATGATGTGCCAATTCAATTATATCATTACTCTCTTCATTTTGATTGAATTCTCATGGTTGTAAACATAGGGAATGCGCCATTATACCAATAACTTGTTTGATAGAAAAGTTACTATTTGGAAAAGAGAGTGTGACAAGAAAATAGGGTTTCCAACCTCTATTTTACACGTTAATGCCCTAGCAGGATTAACTTCTTGAAGAGTTCGTACAATTGGTTGTACACTTTGGATTCGAGAGAACAAAGGTGAATAAACCCTTGATGGTTGAAAAACACTTGGATTTAGAATTAGAATACATCTCTCTATAAGTTCATGTATGTATAAAATCCGTATTACTCATAGTTAATAGAGAAGTAGAAGCTACAAGGTGGACATAACCTTAACTTGTCATTCTCTGTGATCATATATTGTTACACATATCATCTCATCGTTACACTGATAATATTATTGTGCACCAAAACTGAAACACTCCTTACCTTGGAACCTTCGATCAACAGTCTAATAATAATTGCAATACTTAGTGATCATAGTAATCCCTGTGGGATTCGACACCCAACCCAGTTGGGTTCTATATTTTACAACGACCGCTTGCACTTTCTAACGAGAGTTGTAATTTGGGCGTATCAAATTTTGGCGCCGTTGCCGGGGAATATGGTTGTCAAATAAGTTTGTGATAGTTAATAGACCCTTTGGTCAAAGATTCTCAAATTTTACTTTTTGTTTATTATTTTTGTTTTGTTCAGGTTTAGTGGATTGCATGCCAAATACACGGAGATCTGGTAATCCATTATTACCTATAAATGCTAAACTACATCTTATTCGCATAATGGATGCACAACGAGACCTTGAAAGGATAGCTACTCAACAGGAGCAGGCTAGATTAGCTGCATTGGCAGCAACGCAAGTAAATCAACAGAATGCTGATAACCCAGGTCGGGTACCAAATCTTGATGATGAGGACCTGGGTGATGATGAATTATTAAATCCAAGGTGTGCAGATGATGTGGTTGCACCAGTGAATAGAAATGTCAACAGAGATCGTCAAGCTAGGATGAGACTCGAACACCGAGCTGTGCAAGTTGCTTTTGATGATGATGATGACGACTTGGATGGGGCTGCTGCCACAGGGGCTATTATCACTATCACCATGATCCATCTATTGTAACTCAAAAGGTTATTTGGTGGACTTGCACGCGACGATCCGAATATGCATCTGATTAATTTTATCTCAACATGAAAATCATTTGACAATCCAGGAGTTGGACAGAATGCGATCCGGCTGTGCTTATTTCCATTGTCTCTATCTGGAGAGGCAACTCTATGGTTAAATAGGCTAACTCCTGACTCTATTACCAATTGGAGGCAACTGAAAGAAGCTTTCCTAGAAAGATTCTTTTTGCCATCCAAGAGAGCACAATTAAGAGATGAGATAAGCAATTTCAGACAACTTCTAACTGAAGCTCTCCACGGACATGGGAGAGGTTCAAGAAGAAGCTTATGCGTTGCCCAAATCATCAGATGACCAATGTCCACTTGATGGAAATATTATATAGGGATTTGAACTTGGTGACTAAGCCAGTGGTTGATAATTTTGCGGGTGGGTCATTCATGGACCTTACTTTTATTAAGGCATGTGATATGCTGGATCGTATGACAAAGCAGAGTAGAGCTTGGCATACCAGGGATTCTAAGCTAGCAAGCTCTACTGTATCTACTGGAATGATAGTAGAACAGAGGCGAAGAGAAGAGGAATGTGACAAGGATATGGCTCATATGAAAATGCAGATAGACCTTCTTACCAAGCATTTATTATCAGGAAAGACAGAAAAGGTCAAAGCTGTTGCATCACAGGAAAGAGATGACTCTGATTCTAAGGAGGAAGCAATTGCCACGAGGTATTTGGTACAGAAGAAGGCAGATCTAGGTGCTTTCACTATTCCTTACATGATTGGATCATTAGATTTTTCCAAGGCTTTATGTGATTTGGAGGATAGCATTAACTTGATGCCACTAGCCATTTATAGGCAGTTGGGGTTGGGGGATCCTACACTAACAAACATGCAGCTTGTAATGGCAGATAGGTGGGTAAAATGACCTGTTGGTATCTTATATAATGTATTAATAAAGGTTTCTACCTTCATTTTTCCTGCAGACTTTGTTATTTTGGATTGCAAGGTGGATTTTGAGGTGCCCATAATCTTGGGTCGGCCTTTTCTCGCAACAGGAAGTGTGTTTATTGATTTGTGAGCAAATGAGCTTTTATTTCAGATGAATGACAAAATGGTACATTTTGATGTATGAAAATCAATGAAGCAGCCCAAGGATATGAATGTGTTCTCTATAGTTGATGTTTATTATGAGGATGAGAAAGAACCATCTTTAGAAAAGCAACTTACTGTTGAGCCATTGGCTGTTGTGCTTTTGAACTTTGATCGTGAGGATGTTAAAGAGTATGAAGAAACTATTTGTGCTTTGACAGGAATGGGGTCGTATTATTATGCCACCAAAAAGCTGGACCTTGACCTTAAGAATCAACCTTCACCGCCGGCAAAGCCATCTATTGAAGAACCACCGGTGCTAGAATTGAAAGAGCTAGCCAGTCATCTAAGGTATGTGTTCTTGGGTAGTAGAAAAACACTGCCGGTTATTATTGCTGCTGATTTAGGTGAATAACAGGTAGAGGCTCTCATGTTTGTTCTGAAGAGGTACAAGAGAGTTATTAGTTGGACTATTGCTGATATAATTGGTATCCCTCCTGGCATATGTATGAATAACATTTAGCTAAAGGAAGATTGCATACCCACTATTGAGCATCAGCGTCGTCTGAATCCACCTATGTAAGAGGTGGTGAAGAAATAAATCATAAAGTGGTTAGATACAGGGGTGGTGTATCCAATCTCAGACAGTAAATGGGTGAGTCCTATACAATGTGTGCCCAAAAAAGGGGGCATGACAGTAGTAGCAAATGAGAGGAATGAGCTAATTCTACTCAGGCCTGTCACAGGGTAGAGGGTGTGTATGGATTACCGGAAGCTAAACTCGTGGACGCTAAAGGACCACTTCCTAATGCCATTCATAGATCAAATGCTTGATCGATTAGCAGAGAAAGGATGGTTCTGTTTCTTGGATGGTTATTCCGGATATAATCAGATTTGCATTGCTCCTAAAGATCACGAGATGACCACTTTTACATGCCCATATGGTACTTTTGCATTCAAACAAATGCCATTTGGGCTATGTAATGCACCTGCAACTTTTCAGTGGTGTATGATGTCCATTTTCTCGGATATGATTGAAGACACCTTGGAGGTGTTTATGGATGAATTTTCGGTTGTAGGTGAGTCATCTGAGTTATGCTTGGCAAATCTGAGTATGGCTTTGCAGCGATGTATGGAATTCAATCTGGTGCTAAATTAGGAGAAGTTCCATTTTATGGTTAAGGAGGGCATTGTTCTAGGTCATAAAGGGAATTGAAGTTGAGGGCATTCCATTTTATGGTTAAGTCTCTGAAAAGGGAATTGAAGTTGATCGAGCCAAGATTGAAGTTATTGAGAGACTACCACCTCCAATTTCTGTGAAGGGGATTCGTAGTTTTCTCGGTCATGCTAGTTTTTATCAGAGGTTTATTAAAAACTTCTCCAAGATTGCAAACCCATTGTGCAAACTTTTGGAGAAGGAGGCAAAGTTTTACTTTGGTGAAGATTGCTTGAAGTCATTTGAATGCCTCAAAGGAAAGCTAGTTGAAGCCCCTATAATTGTAGCACCCGATTGGTCTCTACCTTTTGAAATTATGTGTGAGGCAAGTGGTGTAGCCTTGGGTGCTGTACTTGGTCAAAAAAGAGAAAAGCTATTTCATCCAATCTACTATGCAAGCAAGGCATTGAATGGAGCACAGAAGAACTATACCGTCACTGAACAAGAGCTTCTTATGGTTGTTTATGGTTTTGAAAAGTTACGTGCTTACTTGTTGGGAACCAAGGTAGTGGTTCATACAGATCATGCGGCTTTAAGATATCTAATGGCAAAGAAAGATACCAAGCCAAGGCTAATTAGGTGGGTGCTACTGCTTCAAGAATTCGATTTCGAGGTAAAGGATAGAAAAGGTTGTGAGAACCAAGTAGCTGATCATCTATCTAGACTTGAGGGTGAGCACACAGTGCAGACCGACGTTGATATTGATGATGCATTGCCCGATGAAGAGATTCTAGCAACTATGGTGGAAAACTTATCGTGGTATGCAGATTTCGCTAACTACGTGGTAAGCGAAGTGATTCCTGAGAATCTCTCCTTTCATCAAAAGAAAAAGTCCATGCATGATGTCAAACATTACTTCTGGGATGAGCCTTATCTTTTTTGATGATGTGCTGATGGTATTATTAGGCGGTGCATCCCAAATGTAGAGGTTCCTAGCATACTGGAAGCAAGCCATGCTTCCCAAGTTGGAGGTCATCATGCAGGTGAACGAACGGCCAAGAAAGTACTGCAAAGTGGCTACTATTGGCCTTCATTATTCAAGGATGCCTACGATTTTGTAAGAATATATAATCAGTGTCAGTGGCAAGGTTCTATCTCAAAGCACCATGAGATGCCCATGTCCAAAATGCTTGAAGTAGAGTTATTCGGTGTCTGGGGTATTAGGGTATTGACTTCATGGGATCTTTTATGAGCTCATTTGGGATGAAATATATCTTAGTTGCTGTGGATTACATATACAAATGGGTTGAAGTAGTCGCTCTAGCTGATAACTAAGGTAAGAGTGTTGTGGCGTTCTTAAAGAGAAATATCTTCTCTCATTTTGGGGCACCCCACACCATCATAAGCGATAGAGGATCACATTTCTGCAACAAGTTGTTCAGAGCCGTATTGGCAAAGTATGGGGTTAAGTAACATAAGGTAGCTACATCGTACCACCCATAAACTAGCGGGCAAGTGGAGGTTTCAAACCGGGAAATCAAGTTGATCCTTTCTAAGACTGTGAATGCCAGCAGGAAAGATTGGTCCAGGAAGCTAGACTATGCCTTATGGGCATATAGGACCGCGTTTAAGATACCAATTGGCATGTCACCATACCAGCAAGTTTATGGAAAGGCTTGTCACTTTCCATTTGAGCTAGAACATAAAGCAATGTGGGAACTAAAGCATCTGAACGTAAACTGGGATGATGCTATTAATATGAGATTGGGGCAACTGAACGAGATGGATGAATTCCGTCTAAATGCATTTGAAAGAGCAGATCTTTACAAGGAAAGGAAGAAAAAGTACCATAATCTGAGGATTATCCAACAAAACTTTCAGAAAGGCGATTTGGTACTCCTTTTCAACTCCAGACTGAAGCTGTTTCCAGGTAAGTTGAAGCCTAAATGGTCTGGTCCATTCAGAATCAGCCAAGTTTACTCATCTGGAGTAGTGGAGTTAGAAAATGATGATGGTAGTGTCTTTAAGGTGAATGGCCAATGAGTGAAGCTATATATCGGTCCAACCGACTCGATAAAATGTATAGCCACCATATATCTTGACGAAGTCTGAGTAATCGAGATAACTATGTCGTGCCGCGACAATAAATCAAGCGCTACATGGGAGGCAACCCATCATTTTTAATCATTTTTGTTTTACTAGGAGTTTTTTTTTCATAAATAAAATTAAAAAACAAGAGTCGAGCCACGACCAAAACTAAGGAGCTTGGTGGGAGGCAACCCATCCTTCTAATTATTTTTGTTGTTTTTGATTAAGTGTAGGTGCATGAAGTACAAAGGAGGAGATTAGCCCCAAATTTTGATTTGAAAGTGAGCCATGTCAATGGTGGTAAGTCTAGGAATGATCTCACATAGGCAATAGGCTAGGC
>JAPEIP010000011.1:60194092-60216630 GCA_026120095.1 Capsicum chinense
CCTTCGATCAACAGTCTAATAATAATCGCAATACTTAGTGATCATAGTATTCCCTGTGGGATTCGACACCCAACCCAGTTGGGTTCTATATTTGACAGTGACCGCTTGCACTTTCTAACGAGAGTTGTAATTTGGGTGTATCATGGTTGCCCTGAAGGGATATGATCTTCATCAATAGGGTCAGCCAAACTGTTCATCAACTCCAGTAGGTCACCCGACTTAGTAAGGATCCACCTCCTGTGCCACTATTTAGCATCGTTAGAATTGACTTTATGCTCTCTCCAGACTCGACAAGATCTTGGACATTCTCCTAATTTTGTTATTGGTTCATTAAAAGTCTTCCATCTTAATGTTTATCCATTATTAGAACAAAGATATTCACTTTCCTTTGTGACTCCTTATATAGTTGTAAACTTTGGTTTCAGTTCTAAAATATTAGAAAAGCCTTTCTCATTGTCTACCTTAATGGGTAGTTCTATTGTAGCCAGATGGGTATACAGAAATTGCCAGGTCATGGTTTCTCAGAAAGTTACCTTAGTGAATCTTGTGAAGTGGGAGCTGACTAATTTTTAAGTCATTTTTGGCATGGATTAGATGCACCCG
Organism: Capsicum chinense; assembly: GCA_026120095.1. Classification (NCBI taxonomy): domain Eukaryota; kingdom Viridiplantae; phylum Streptophyta; class Magnoliopsida; order Solanales; family Solanaceae; genus Capsicum; species Capsicum chinense. The sequence goes on from JAPEIP010000011.1 coordinate 60,194,696, forward strand.
TTCTATGACTCCGTTTATTGTAGAATTAGAATTTTCCTGTTCTAGGTTCCTAATAAGGTCATTATTGAATAGAGCGGTAGTACTTCAGTACCTAAGGGTCAGTTTGTCTCTTATATTAAGGAAAGAAAGACGATATCAAAGGGACACATATATCATCTTGTCAGAGTCAAGCACTCACATTCTGAAACTAAAATTCTTAAGTGATTTCCAATAGTGATTGAGTTTCCAGAAGTGTTCACTGAATATCTTCCCAGAGTTTCTCTTAAAAGGGAAATTGACTTCAGAATATATCTCATTCTAGATACCAACACTATCTTAATTGCACCTTACAAAATAGATCTAGCTGAGCTAAAGGAATTGAAAGAATAGTGGAAACATCTCTTAGATATAGGTTTCATATAGCCCAATACTTCTACATGGGGTGCTCCAGTCCACTTCATGCACAAGTAAGATGGTTTCCTAAGAATGTGCATCGACTACCATCGGTTGAGCAAAGTCACAATCAAGAATAGATATCCTCTGCCCAAAATTGATGAGTTGTTCGGCCAACTTCAGGGTTAAAGTGTAACACCCCGATTTTTTGAACCGGAATGCTACACGGTGCTATGACCCCAAAGGACCACAAGCTAACCCATGAATGATATTTGTACCTTTATACTGCATAATATATCATAAAATGCAGAAACATAAACGTAAAAGGCCATAAGGTTCGAACTGAATAAATGTCTAATAACAAAATGTTTGAAAAAGGTATAAAAATAGCTAAACAAGTCATAAATACTGAAAATAATGATATCTGAATATCTAATCTGACATCTAGTATGAAAGCCTCTAATTGAACTGAATAAGGATTTGAATGAACATGTCTCCAACTAACTCCATCTAGCAACTGAATAGTAAAAGTAGCAATAATTATATCATCCTCGAATGAGAAGGACTCACTGCAAACGCTGAACACTGCAATGGTACTGTTGATCTGGAGCTCGTTCCTGTGAACCTACGGTGCAACATAAGAGAAAGCACCATAGCACAAATACGTCAGTACATCTGAATGTAGTGAGTATACGAGTGAGCTAGGCTAAATCCAAAGGGATATATGCATGAAAAATGCTGACTAATATATACTTGAGAATACATACATGCATACATTAATGTAAATGAACTCATGGAGATACTTACTACTAAGTCTGAATACTTATAACATGAGTGTACTAATACTGACATACTGAATAGATGAATTACTATTTCTGACAGTTTACATTATGAAGAACTGGTCTGGTTGACTATGTCTGACAGTCCTAAAGATAAATATTGATATCATGACTTCTGATAACTGATATGACTGATACATAAGTTCAGAAAACTGATAGAATTGATATAACTATGATGATCGGCCTAACTGATGTAACTGATACTGAGTGACTATATTTGACAGTCTAAGTTCTGATGGAACTATCTGAGTTCCGTTCTACTTGGAGTAACTAAATCTGAGATCAGTCCTATCTAGTGGGTGATCATAAGTACACTGATAATAAGGATGATTTGACTTAGTCTAAGATCAGTCCTATATAGCGGATGATCTTTAAATCTAATGATTGTATTACTAATTAATCATAGTTGAGATCAGACCTAGCTAATGGGTGATCTTAAAGTCTATTTTCAATAATAAGAATTGACTATATCTAACAGTACTGAATCTATACTACTGAACTAAATTGACTGTATCTGATAGTCTTAAATCTGTAACTAAAACTATAGGATATGTTCATCTAACCGACATACCCCAAGATAAGCTGACTGGGGTCCAATCTCTGCCTTGACTTGAAGGGTGTCAGTACTGTGCCACCAGTTAAGACATCTACTGTAGAGTTAATCCTAATCTAGAGGGTGACTACTAGGATTAGTCCTATACATATAAATGTGCTAACGGGTGAGCCCTGAGTATGTTAGTCCTATCTAATGGGTGACATCTCATACCAATGCTGGCTACATAGTTCTGGGACATAGGGATTGCTTCTAAGGATCTCAGTCCTAATCTGCGGGTAAGTCCCCATCCCTAGGCTCACTCGGTGTTGAATCCTACTCCCATCTAAAAGACACTGAACTGAATAACTGGGCTTAACTAAATAACTTCACTGAACTGATTTACTGAACCGATACAGATTAACTGAACTAATACTAGTGGTATTATTTACCGGAACTAAAAATGAGTTTACTGGATTCCGATGCCGGATGCAATATAATGTGTTTTGAGGACTGATTAAGAATACTAAAGTTAATGAGATTTACTGTGATTACTGAGGTTACTGAGCACTGAGATTACTGAGAATACTAAACTACTAAGATTACTAATTTTTTTCTGAGTGACATGACTGACTGATTTCTATAGATCATAGCTTGACTGAGAGTATCGTGAAAACATGACATGACTCTAGGCACACAACTATAATTTTTGGGTAAAAGTACCTCTAGGACTCGATGGAAGGAAACTAACACATATGACTGACTTGATCATAAGAGTAGAGTTCGTAATCCACAATATAATAAATAAGGGATTTCATACTAAGCATGGTTCTCAACAATCTATTCCATGGAAGGGAATTTCATACAACATGTATATACTTGCATAGCTTTCAATATCATGCTCATTACATATTACAACCACAATCCATAATATCATAACTTTGGAATTTCATGAAGTACATGGGTATTCTACATCTTGTACATGAGTGGGTTTTGCAAGTAAGTAGAGCATAATTCCATAAGACTAGTTCATGAGTAATCCAACAGTGTTCACAAGACACATTATCAACATGAATGACATTGAATCATAGATTCCTATCATGAATCCTTCACATAGTCACAATTTAGCTATAATGCATGATTTCGAGTCTCTTAGGTATTTTATCAAACACCTTACATGCACAGCTTAGGCATAGGTGTAAATCATACAATTACTCATCATAAATAATCAAACATCCATGTTTTCAACTCATATTATGTCATAGATTCATAATAACACATAGATATTCTATCTTGGCAACATTCAACATATAAATATGATCAACAATTCATTCATGACATGAAAACCATAATATATAGTTTTAGAAAAGGGTTCTTGAACTTCATGGACGAAAGGAGTCCATGAATAAACACACGCATACCTTAGATTAAGAATTTTTGAAGATTGACGGCGAAATTTCCTTGAAATAAACTCTTTTATAAAAACCCTAGGGCTTGTTCTTGAGAGTTTTGATCTTTAGAGAAAACCCAAATCTTGTGGTTGAGAGTGTATGAGAGAGATTTATGAGATGTTTAACTTAAGAAAGTGGAAGATAATACACTCTTTGAGGATTATAAGTCATGGGAAGTGAAGGAAAAATACCAAAATACCCTTACTAAAATGTCTCTCAATTGTTGGTAAAATATACTTGACGCCATCCGTGATAGGCTGTCAGGTCCGTGATAGGCCATCATGAATGATCATCACAAATGGGGTCCAAATTCTTGATTTTCTTCCCAGGGTTGACGATGTCATCAAAATGTGATGACATCATCAAAAAGGTCATCAGAAACATGATAGCCCGTCAAAAACGTCGTCAATATTTTTCATCTTGACATGCTGGAATAAAATGGGGATAACTCCTTTCTATGATATCAAATTTAGGAGAAATTAGTATCGTTGGAAAGATAATTCAATGATATTTCATTTGATCTGTTGATTGAAGTTGACCCAAGTTTTGACGCTCACTAAAACATGAATGATAGGAAAGTTTTCAACTTATAGTTGAGTTAGGGGACCTCTATGATCTAAATTCATGCTCAAATAGATTCCCACACTACATAATTGATTAACACACTAAATTTATATAGGATTTGAGGCTTTTGAAACATCCACGCGTAGGAATGATGGATTTTCATTCTAGTTCAAAATGTGGGGCATTACATAAAGTTACTTCTCTAAGATAGACCTTAAATCCATCTATCATCATCTCAGAGTCAGAGAATGTGACATTTCAAAGCCATATTTTAGGACTTGGCTGGGTCACTTTGAATTTCTAGCTATGTCTTTTGGACTAATTAATGCTCCAAAGGCTTTTATAGAGTTCATGAATAGTGTGTTCTAGAAATACTTGGAAATGCTCATCATAGCCTGCTTAGATAACATCCGCGATTATTCGTATAGTGAAAGAATTCATAAAGACCATTTTAGGGTTTTATTGTAGACCCTTAAAATTCACCAATTGTTCTCTAAAAAGTGTTAATTAATTTTTAGATGTGCATCTTTCCTTGGCAAAATCATCTCTAGTAATAGCATTACAGTTGATCTTAAAAAAACTAAAGTAGTGAGAAAATTTGCTAGACCCACCTCTCTTTCAGATATTAGGAGTTTCCTAGGATTATCTAGTTACTATAAATGGTCTGTTGAAGGGTTTTCTTCTATAGATTCCCTTTTATATCTACTAACCTAAAAGAAAGTAAAATTTCTATGGTCAGTTTTCTACAAGAAGTGATTTTAGGAGCAGAAGACTCGACTCACTTACGCTCTAATAGTGACTTTGCCATATGGTACATATCGGATTATATTTTTTTTGTGATGCTTCTAGAGTTGGTGATGGTTTTGTGTTGATTTAGTAATGTAAGGTCATAAGAGATCACTCATAAGGAAGTAATTATTTATCAGAGAATGTGGCTTGAATAATTAAAAGACTATGATATAAGGGTGTTGTATCACCCAGGTAAGGCCAGTGTAGTAATTATGCCCGTAGTAAATTGTCTATAGGAAATATTGCTCATGTGGAGGATAATAACAAGAAATTAGTTCTTGAGGTCCATCAGCTTGCGAGGATAGGGGTTTAGTTGGTTTATTTGGCCGAAACAAGTATATGGGTTCAAAATGGTTTGGAATCTTTATTTGTTGTCGAAGTGAAAGAAAAAAAAGACAAGGATCCTATTTTTTTCAAGTTGAAAGAGGCAGTTAGGGATTAGAAGGGTGAGGTTTCTTCCCAATGTGAGATGGTGTTCTTTGTTGTCAAGGTAGGTTATGTGTTCCGAGTGTAGATGGTCTGATATTGTAGATATTAGTATAAGTGCTTGGCGTGTGGTATTCTATTCTCCTAGGAACCTCTAAGATGTACCATAATTTGCGAGAAATCTACTGGTGGAATGGTATGAATAACGGTATTATAGAGTTCATGTCTAAGTGTTCAAATTATCAGTAGGTTAAGGTTGAGAACCAGAGGCCTAGTAGTAATCTTTAGGAGTTCATCATCTCTTCTTTGAAGTAGGAGGTGTTAAAGATGTATTTTGTGATAGGGTTTCCTTGTATTCACCGATAACATGATTCGATTTTAGAGATTGTAGGTAGATTGACCTAGTCAGCCAATTTCTTATTAGTTCAAACTTTGTATTCAATTGAGGATTAATCTAGACTCTATCTTATGGAGTTTGTAAAGTAGCATGGAGTTCCATTGATCATCATTTGTGATACGGATACTTAGTTTACCTCTGATTTTTTGAAGGCTTTTCAGAAGGGTCTTGGTACCCAAGTCCATCTCAGTATAACTTTTCATCCTCGGATAGATGATTAGGTAGAGTAGACTATACATACGTTAGAGGAGATATTGAGGGATTGTGTTATTGAATTCAATGGTAGTTTGGATAACCACTTACCTTTGATTGAGTTTGATTACAACAACTATCACTCTTGTATTCAAAAGGATCCATTGAGGGTCTCTATGGAAGGAGGTACAGATCTCCTATTTATTCATTTAAATTAGGTGAAGCTTCTTTAATAGGTTTGGATTCAGTGTATAAGGTGATGGAAATAGTTCAGTTAATCCATGGAAGACTAAAAATAGCCCAAATTCATAAGAAATTGTATGTATATGTAAGGAGAAGAGATTTTTAGTTTGACGTTAGTGACTTGGTTTATCTAATAATTTTGCTGATGAATGGGTTGAAGAAATTTAGAAAGAAGGGAATGATTAATACCCGTAATGTTTAATGGTATAGAATTTTGATCGATATTTGGAATACAACTTATGAGTTAGAATTGCCTTCAGATTTGGCATCAGTTGATTAGGTGTTACATGTCTCTTTGCTAAAGAAATGTAATGGTGACTCAACTTTTGTTCTTTATTTTGAAAAATTGGATGTAAAAGATAGTGTCTTATTTAAAGAAGTCCCAATTGAGATCCTTGACCATCATACTCATAGGTTGACGAATAAAGAATTTCCCTTGCTTAAGTTTTAGAGGAAGGAACACTCCATTAAGGTTGCTACTTAGGAAGCAGAAGCAGATATGTGAGCCAAGTATCCGCACATTTTTTCTACTAATCCATATTTAGTGTGAAGTAATTGATTTTCCTTGAAAGATTCTTTGACTTTGTATCTCAGCTATATATCTATCCTTATGATATTGCATGTATTTATGAATTCAACTTAAACCATGTGTAATGTTTTGCATTCAATTACTCAATCATGATTCAGCTCATAAGTATTCAATGTACGATCTTAATTTTCCTAGTATTTCAGCAGAAACAGTTCTATTTGGGGATGAATGACCCCAAGATAGATATAGTATAATACCTCATAAGATTATAGAAATATTTCCAGTCATTAGTGACATGTTTAATGCGGTTCAAGCCATTATTTTACAATAATTATAAGGACTTGGAGATTTTTAGACCCCAAGAATGTGAATATTTTAAAATTTTTTCTCTCCCAAGATTGAAATGTTTATTTTTGACTTGAAACATATTTGCGATGTTAAAAAGGTCATATACGAGAGTTTTGGAATATTCGGAAGAGGTTTGAGGTGATTTTAGAACTCGAATGTTGTAAGCCTTTATCATTTAGGTGTGTCACAAAGGATAATCTCTGTGATACATAGCCTATCATGGAAGTTAGCCTCCATAATACGTAGTTTATCATAGAGGTTAGTCTCTGTGATAAACTCCATGACATAGAGGCTGTGTTTTTTGCTGTCTTTTTATTAACTTATTGGAGGATATTTTTGTCCTTTTCCCCTCCCCCAATCGTCAAAGTGACGAATTAAAACCCCAAAAAGGGAATTAATTTCCCATTCCCCATCAGTTATCATATATAACACCATCCCACTTTCCCAAGAGTGTAAAATCAAGCCTCTTCACAAGGATTCAACATACAAGGTTCCAATTCATGAATTTTTCTTCAAGGATTCAATAAAACAAGGTATGTGGGGTATTCATCAATGAGTTCCTTCAACTGATTGAGTCCTAAAAGTCTTTTTGTTCAAGTATGAATTCTTTATCCTCTTCTCATGATCTTTAAATGTTAAGTATGAATTTACTCCATGATTTCTAAGTAGTTTTGAATTCCTGCCATGTCAAGATGTTTCCCTATGTGAATTATGTTATTACTTTCATTCAATTTCAATCACCCATATAATGTTCATTAATATCATCTAAATTTCTCCAGTTACAGAATAAATCATGTGATCATGTTGTTCTCATAAGTTGATCATATTCATTTACTCATAATCATGAATTTCATCAGTTTAGTAAAATATACTATGTTTTGGGGTTTATAAATCATACATTACCTTATAGTGTTTTAAATGATGATTTTATATTTAACGTATTATTCAATGCTGGAGGGTTATAACACCCAATACCTATATATTTATGCATGTTTCAGAATTTCAAGTAGCAAGTCAGTAAGATCATGGTTGTTGAAACTTTGAGGGCTGCACCACATAGAGAGGGACAAAGTCACTCAATGTCAATCACAAGTAAAATATATTAAACTAACAAGGAATAAAAAGACAATGCAAGAAGTGTCAAAACACATGATTTTAACACGGAAACCTCTTTACTCAAGGAAGGAAAAACCATGGCTTGTACTCACAAGCACCTCAAAATCCACAAAAATCAACATCTTGATTACATTCTTCAATGAACCTTCCCCTAGGTTCCTTTAAATTGTAATAACTCTACTACATGCTCATCTTGACAAATCTTCCGAGGACCCTCCACAGTAATTTCTAATTAAAGCAACAAACTTACGAAATTCTACTAAGCACTTAAAGAGAAAAGTAATTACTCTTATATCACAAGTAATACTTTTACAAATCAAAACTCACTCAAGATCAATTTCTATCTAATCACACATAACCAGCTAAGAACATAAGCAGATTTGAAATGGGGATTTTGCTGCCTCTCTTTACTTTTTGTATTTTCCAAAAACCATTTGATGAAGAAGTATGTTTTTCCTTTTATAGATGAGTGATGATTAGGGATAAAATATCTTTGTACCAAATGTCATATTTATTACAAGAAACACCTGCAAGTTTTTTAGAGGACAAAAATGTCCAGACTTATGTGCCAACTCTACTCTATAATGAGCAACAAGGGACATAGTCCCTCAAAGTTATCTTCTCATCATCAAAATAACATATTATAATAATTTTAATATCATACTAATTTTTCTGATAATGTTGAGCATTATCAGATGTGATGTCTAGCTGAATTTAAATCAGTACCAGTGCCACTTCAGTTGAGTGTAGGATTTAGCATCGAGGGAACCTTGGGATAAAGGTTCACCCACTTGTAGAGGACTAATACCTTTAGCAGAAATCCCTAAGTTCCAAAACTACTTAGCTAATGTAGGATATGATATGTCACCCACCAATACATGATTGGCACTCTCTTAGGGGTCACCTTTTAGTTAAGTACTAACACTCTAATCTTTTGAGACACCAGTTTGGTGGATCCACACAGCCAGTGTTTATACCCATGGCAAGGTATTGACACCCTTTAAACAGGGGTTATAAGTTGGACCTCGCTTAGCTCAGATTAGGGTATGCCCTTTACATGATAGTTCTCAGAGTTTTAGTTCAGTACTACTGTTATATTAGAAAAGGTGTACGTGAAAAAATATTCAATTTATCAGCTATACAGTTAGTTAATTTTACAGATTATCTTAGTATATGTTTTACTTGTCTTGTATTCTTTTTATAGATACATGCATTCATGTTCAGTATCTATATTTATTTTTAGTTAGTCCCTATCTCACATACCAGTTCATTCAAAGTACTAACCATATTCTCTTTTTTCCTCTGTATTGATTACATAATATAGGTTTTGAAATTCAGTTCCTTGATCACCCTTAGTAAGCTCAAGGCCTCTCAGCAATAGTAGTGGTGAGTCCACATTCATTGAGGACAAGTTTTGTGCTGTCACTTTCTGTATTTTTTCATTCTAGATAGTCGGAGTTAGTTAGGGGTTTGTCCCATCAACTTTTTATGTGTGTAAGTCTTTCAAACTGGATGTTTAGATACTTAGATATCAAAACTAGATTTTTAGCTATTCAGACTTGTTTATGGTTTATTTCATAATTTAAACATGTTGGTTTTTCCGTTAGTTTTATATTGTAACATACTTTTATTAGTTCACTTCCACATATTATGTTTCATTATTACTTAACTCAATGCGTAGAACAGGTACCAGATCATGGGTTAGCTTTGGATCACTTGTGTCCTTATGCATTATGTTACGACTAAGGGTATCCTCTAGTCATGATAGATTGATGACATTTTCTGATTATCATCCAGGAGGTAGATTTTTTTCTAATATTGATCTTTGTTCAGGTTATCATCATTTTAAAATTAGGGTAGTTGATATTCCTAAGAATACTTTTCAAACTCAGTAAGGTCACTATGAGTTCTTGGTTATGTCATTTGGGTTGACTAATGATTTGACTACGTTAATAGATCTTACGACTTGGGTTTTCCAGCTATTTTAGGATTTGTTTGTTATAGTTTTTATTTAAGGTATCTTGGTGTATTCTAAGAGTAAAGTGGATCATTATAATCACCCCAGAATTGTTTTGTAGACTCTTAAGGATCAAAAGTTGTATGCTATGTTTTTTTAGTGTGATTTTTTGGCTCAATGTTTTGACTTTTCTAAGGCATGTAGTTTCTTGTGAAGGGATCAATATGGATCCACAAAAAGTTGAGGCAGTTAAGAAATGTCCTAGATGAATGACTCTAACAAATATTGGGAGCTTTTTGGGCTTTGCTCTATGTAGTTTTTAGGATGAGCAACAAAACTATTAGAGACCAGGTCTCTGGATGTGCAACGTATAGTACGGCTATCACATGCCTTATACATGGTTTTGTAATCTTATGTAACAAACTTACAAGTGTTGTTATGTGTTATTATGTACCCACTAGGACAATTGGTCCAATGATATTCCGTAACTAATTATCATCCAGCTTTAAAAGGAAAGAGAAGCCTTTTTAATAATTGGTATTTAGTAATTCAAAAGAGTGAAGTGAGGTAGCAAAAACACAGTTCAATAAATTCTCAAGTTTTTAGCTAATTATGTGAGCTTAAATTTAAAGTATTCTTGAGTGTTGATTTGTATATGAACTTTTGATATTATAAGAGTAATTTTTTCTTATTGAGAGTGTTGATTAGGTAGAGTGACCTTAGTGTACAGTTGATTAGAGTTAATTAGTATAGAGGGATTCCTTGGTAGAGTTACCAAGATTATCTTGTAGTAGAGTTGATACTAGTGAAGGGAGCCTATAGTTAGGCTAAAATATAGACTGTAATAAGGAGGCTGATTATGGTGGATTTCTTTGTTGCTTGTAAGAGCAAGCAATAGTTTTTCCCATACTGGGTTTCCACATAAAAATTCTTTTGTTTTTACTCTTTCTACACTACCCCATACTCCCTAGTTATTTTGAGAAATTTTCCTATGTTCGATTTTGAGAGACCTCGTCCCTTAATGTGCGGCATAACCCTAAAGGGTTTCAATAATTTTTATCACAGCAAGGTCACTCTAAAAGTTCCATACCTACAGTGTTTTAGTTAGCATGGCTTTTCTGCTTAATCTAGAGAAGGGAAATCTAAAATTTGACCACTAAGATTCAATGGCCAACATTATGGGTGGTCAAAAAACAAGTTGTTTGACTTTATTTTTGCTAAAGATAGTGAGTTGATAAACATAAACCTTTATGGTCCTCATGTTCCTATAAAAGAAGTCAAAGAAGGATGTATTACAAAAAAGATCATCTAAAGTAGGAGGGAATTCAATTTATGAAGATCGAAAGAAGATTGAAAGAAATTACAAAGGTATGAAATTGTGAGTATATTTTATAGGTCCTGATAAATACAATAGGATCTTAGTTTATTAATGCTAAAGTGATCTAGGATTATTTAAGGACTGCTTATACGGGAACAATGAATGTGAAGTAATCTAATATTAACATGTTGACAACTTAGTATAAAACCTTTATTATGAAAGAACGAGAGACAATACAAGAAATTCATACAATATTCACCTCTATCACAAAGGAGCTACACTGCTTAGGAGAGGTGATTCCATTGTATCAAAAAGTGAGAAAGATCCAAGCTATTCTTCCCAAGTCATGGCAAAAAATTTGAAAAACCTCACTATAGATGAGCTGATTGGAAATATAAAAACTCACGATCTCAAGAAACAACAAGAGCTATAGAATAAAGATTTCAAAAGTGAAAAATCTCTGGCGTTGAAAGCATCAAAGAATGAATCAAGTGAAGAGGAGACTGATATTGCTTATTTGGAAAACAAAATAGTCAAAGCAATGAAAAGAAGTCTTCAATTCAAAATAAGAAAAAGAAGAAGAAAAAGAAGAAGAAGAAGTAAGGAAAGCAATATTATGGTGTATCACAAATGTGGAAGTCCTGAACATTTTATTAAGGACTAACCAATGTATAAAATGGCTCATCTAGATTAGCTTAAGTTCAAGTATTATAAAGGAATAATTAGGGACTAGGTCAGTAATAACTCAAGTAGGTAGTCAATAGCTGAATATGCTTTAAAGCAAGATCTGGCAGTGTAGGGAGACTCTTCCCATCATTCAGGTGAAGATAAAAGAACTGTAGGTGTCTCTTTTATAGTAGTGGAGGATGAGAAAGTGACCTTTTACACTTTGTTTGATTTTATGACAAACACTGAGGATGAATAAAAAGATGAGGTAACATTCTCAAACTTTAAGAAAAACCTAGAAAATTACTCTACTACAAAAGTAAAAAACCTTGCCAATATGTTAATTGATTCTGTGTGAAATTACTAATTACCAAAATGCTTTAGAAGAAAAGGTGGAGAGTTAAGAGCCTTACTTAATTGGTATAAGTCTTCAAATATCTAAAACTGAATAACAGGTTACTAAGTTGAAATCTGAAAATTCAAGCTTAGTCAATCAACTAGAAAAAGTTAATAGTACGTGTGACAAAGAAAAGATTAACACTCTAGATGAAAAGATTGAAGATCAGGAGCTTGAGATGATAGCTTTGACTCTCCAGATATCATAAGCTGAGCAACAAGTTACTAAGATGAAACTTGAAAATTAGAGTTTCGTAAGTCAACAGGAGAAATAAGATGGTTCCAACAATAAAGGAAAGAAGGATGTCTCAACATTTCAAGTTAATCTTGAAGAAAATATGGAGGATTCTCAAAGGATTCTTATGACTGCACTTTAGAAGAATTTGGAGTTAAAAAGAGACCTGGTCCGTCCAAGGAAAGAACTTAGTTAATCCCTACATTAGAATGTATCTTTTCAAATCCTTTATAACTTGACTAATCAAGGCGCTAAAAATGGAAAGGGGCTTGGTTATTAGGAAAGAAAGAAACATCATGCGTCTCAAGGGATAATTGCTCATAATTCTAAGAACAAGGTTCACAAGACTCTATGCGCTCATTGTGGAAAAGATGGGCACACAAATGGAATTTGTTAGAACTAGATTCGATCTAGGAAGAATGTTTTTAAATATACTCATTAAGGAAATTCTAATTCTAAAGGTCTCAAGCCTCACAGAATTGTTAAATTCTATACCTAGATAGGCCAAAAGGCATTTGATAACACCATTGTATAATAATCGAGAACTTGGGCTCAAATGGTTTCCCAAATTTGGTAAGGGATCATGATTCTAGGTAGGCTAAAGGGATTATAGTCAGGAATAGCTCATTGATTGAAAGAGTTCTAGTGAAGCTGTATTTTTGTGCAAACACGATTTATAGGACCTAATCTTATCCTATGAAAGATAATATGTAACAAGATAATAGGTGAAGATTGTGTTTTAAAGGAAGACTCAGAATGACCTTTAGAGATAATAAAAGAAAATGCTCTGATCCTGTTGTTAAGTTCTTATTTTAAGGGAACCGGTCCCTAGGAAATATATCTCAGAAGGAGAAGCTTCAGTAGCTTGTACAAAATAAAGTTTGGGACCTGGTTTCCAGACATTTTTTAAGAACAAGTTCTTAGACAAAGAGACTATGCAAAGAATTGACGCATAATATTGACTTAGCCTAATATATGAATTTGATTTTCTTCCAAAATTAATGATTTTTGGGAGACTAGTATCCTTGATAATGTTGGTGCATTTTAGTCTAACTCAGTACTATACCCTTGCATGGATGCACCCATTGGAATAACATGGGCAGTGGACAAAAGTGACAAGCATAAACATAAATATTCACTTAGAGGAGAGGGATCAGGTCTTATCTCACAAGATAGTAACAGAACTATATGCTTTAATAATTACTAAATATATTTTTTGATAAATCCATGTATCTATTTTTCCCTCATAAATGTGTAATACCAAGATTGTTCCTTGACTCTAAATTTGTCTTTTGAGTATATGAAAATGACTTCAAAAGTGATGATGATAGAAACATGTATAATTTCTCTAATTTATACTTTTTTTCATATCGATCATTGAATAAGATTTCCATCGGTACCAATTTCATCAAAATCCGACATCCGACGGGGGAGTTATGGCCGTTCTACTAAACAATATCGAAATCGCCCAGGCCTGACGGTGGACCTGACGGACCGCCAAGTCCTTCATGGACCGTAAAGTTTTCCGTCAAGCCAAGGAAGTGACCCCTCTTTTTGGTCATCGTGTGATGGCCAAAGTGGTGAACCGTTAAAAAGTTGACGGACCGTCAATGGATCTGTCAGGTCGAGACAAAATGTTCCATTTTATGCCCGCGAGTGACGGATGATCTGGTGGACTGTAAGATTCCTAATTGACCGTCACTTCGACCATCACTCTGAGGTAGAACATCCCAGCTTTGGATCTCGAGTAACGGACAACTTAGGGGATCATCAGTCCCTCTGACGGACCGTAAGGTCGACCGTTACAGGCCCCGATTAGCGAAATTTAGCTTTTCAAAAGGGAATTTTGGTATTTTCCACCCATTTTGGTATTATAAATATATCTAAGTAGTAAAGGGAAGATCATTTTCTCTTATTTCTCTCCAATCTCTGCAAGAATTCTCTAGAAGCTAGGGTTTTCTTCCTAGACCCAAAAAAAATCCAATCTTCTTTCTAGAAATTCAAGAATCTCCCATAGATTTCTCCAAGTGGTTTAAGAATTAAGCTTTCCTAGTAAAAGGCATCAAGAATCTTAGCCTAAAAAATGTGAGAAATAAGTTTCAATCAAGCCTCTTATTCTCAAATTTATAATTCAAGGTGTATGGGGTTTAAACAAGAACACTTCTTTTGTTCTTGTGCCTAAAGATTTAATTTCTACTATTGAAATCCATGATTTTGCAAATTGGGTTTACACGCAAATTACTTTATTAATGATTTATGATATTTGGGCAAATTAGATTGATACATATGACTATTTCATAATTTTGTTCCTTAAATTGAGAACTTATACCATGAGTTGAATATTGTTATTATGAGTTGATGATTTCTGAATGATTTGAGATAAGATTCATGATTTATGCTTTTCTACGAGAAGTTTTATTATGGAATATATATATATATATATATATCGATATTTGATATTTAAAGTCAAGAATGATTCCTATGATGTTTCCTTGAGGCTTGTGGTATTGGGAAATAATTCAAAAAGCAAATGTACTTGATGTTGAGAAAGATTTTTTTGATTTTGAGTTGAAATAGGAATCCACAGTTGTTCATGTTTTATAGATGAGATATATTGCTGTTTTTGTCTCTATGATAGACCCATGAGTTGTTATTGATTAAGGTGGATTTCCTGATGCATTCTGAGCTGAGTCTGGGAGAAGTATTTAGCACCGAGCAGAAAATATGGTATTTCCCCGAAACTATGTGCCACTATAGGATTAATGTTGATAATTGTGGTCCATATGCCGAGTATGGGATTGTGATAATTAGATTGAGGTTGTACTCCTGGGAAAGAGTACAACACCTCCACCAATGTGGGGTTCTCTGCTTAGGAGGGAAAAATATTGGACTCCATGCATCTCACATGATGTAGTCATATCGGTTAGAAGAAACTCCCAAGTCCATAAGAGTTCAAGTTTCATGAGTTACCGAGCCACTCTAAGTAATGATTTAAAGAGTTTGAGTTGAGTATAATGATTTATGAGATATATAATGCTTGCATTACACATAATTTATGATATTATTTATAATGTTGCATTGCACCCCCATATACTCAATACATTCTTTAAAGTACTGACCCTCACATATTTCTATATGCTACAATGCCTTATAGCAAGTTATAGTGTAGATACCGCATTTAGTCAGTTTTGTAGCTTCCAGTCAATAGGTGATGAGTCCTTTTTATTCGAGGTCTTGAGTCAGTTATACAGTTCGAGGAGTATCATATTTTCTTACTTTAATCTTATTGATATTTGGTAGTTAGGAGTCATGACCCATCTATCTGAAGTCAGTACCAGTAGAGGCTTCATAGACAGTTAGTAGAAGTTGATGTATTCAGTTTCAGTTTCATTTGTAAATGTAAAGTCTTAACCTTGTAACGTTCATAATTTATTGATCAAGTTTAGATAAGTTATATGTTTTCACTGATATCAGGTAGACTTGAATATTTTATTCAGTTGCTTATGAGTTATGCTAGTAGAAGGGTTAGCTTAGGGTCACTTATGTCCCTAAGCACCGTGTGATGTCTGGGGACACAATTTTGGGGCATTACAAACTTGGTATCATAGCACAGAGTTCAAGTGTCCTAGGTGTCAATGAAGTTATGCCTAGTAGAGTCTCGCTGAACGGTACGAAGACTTCTGTACTTTTCTTTGAGAGGATACAAGGCATTTAGGAAAGTTCTCCATTCTTTTAAGTCTTAGATCGTGCAATAGAAAGGTTCATTGAGAAACTTATATAGATTCTCATCTTACCCTATTCGGGGAATCCCTGCCTTATTTTCAAGGTATTAGAGACAATCAAACTAAATTCTTTGCAGATATTACTTCCTTAAGTAGTCCCCACAGATAGTTATGAAGTTGTAAATGAGTAAGAAAGTATCTTATTAGTGCCTTATCATGCTTTGCTTCTAAATAGAGCAATAAGCACAAGTCAGTTGCAGTTCCATATTTTCTCCTCAAAATCCATTTTGACAGTCAATACTTCTTTACCTATGTACTATTGCTGATATAACATGATCAGTGAATTCCAATTTTCTCCCTCTAATAATGTTTTTAGACTTACTAGTGTGGAGTTTTAGAATTTTTACAAAGCAGCTTGAGCAAAGCCTCCTAGCCTGTTATAAGTTCCCCAAGCTTAATGTTATGTCCTTACCCTTACGATTCATTCAGTTAAGATAGAGTGAGATGTGTATTCCTAAATCATCAAATATTGTATGCCAAGTTTCTACCTTTTGTAATTTTGTCATTATTATATTGTTTAAACTAAAAGTCGAGTGAAGCCGTGTGGGGTTTTTTTTTTCACTAGCGTAATTGCTTTGTTATTCAACTCAATTTTTTTTTCAAAATATAAAAATCAAAGACTAGTAAAGCCGGGTGAGGCCTATTTTGATTAACTAGCGACTTTTTGGGTATCTTGTTTCCTCATACTGATTGGAGCTGGGTTTATAGCTGTTGTGGCAAGAAGGTTGGTAAGTGTGATTTATTAAAAGTATGTATAGCCGAGCCTTTTTGTGTGTGATCAAGTTAGTGATGAAGTGATATGTCCTTGTACATTATATTATGGAAGGAGGAGAAGGAGTTATTGGTTAAGGTAAATAGTAGTTGCTGAAGTACGAAAAGAGTTATTGACGGTGTGTTGTATAAAACGAGGACAAGTTATGGACTAAGATACTTAGTGAATGAGTGTTGTTTACTAGGGTGCTCCTGGGATTACAAGAGAAATTTAAGTTGAGGCTTAGAGAGCTCTGAACTAAGTTAATCTAGGTACGAAGAATAGATAGTAATGGTTAGCAGAAGAAGGATGTGTTGACGGGTTGTAAAGGAGATAGGCCATATGATTATGACCAAATATTGTTATGAGGTTTAAGTAGGTTAGCGTTTATGGATATTCTGTTTTATAGTTTCTAAGTGAAAATTTTGTGTTTGGTGGAGTTGTATGTTATATTGAGCCCTAGGTATTAAACTTGGATGATTGGTGGCCATGATGGTGGATTTGACGATTTCTTGGTTAATGGTGCTAGTTATAGAGAAGTGATCTAATAGGTTTGAACAGTGTATACAAGAGCTTGAGTCTAATCGACTTGTAATTAAGTTTGATATTGTATCCATGATAAGGAAGTTTACCCAAAATTCTATGGGGCTGTACTATTTTCGAGGATCATTGCACGTGGTGTAGATAGTGGCACCGTGGAGTTACTAGGTGGAGAAAAGACTAGTCAAGTAATGAAGGATATTCTTGATACCAGAGTTAAGGGGTTTAGATGGAAAGTGTTGAGCCTTTTTTGTGCGTGAGTTTGATTCTTATGGTTTGGAAATATAAGTCTACAAACGTTATATTTGTAGGTTATAACGGTAGTAATATGATCCATCAAAGGTTGGGAAGCACTTAAGTTGAGCGTTAGAATTTAAGATTTGAAATTTCAAAGATTGAGTTAATAGGAATGAGGGTTGAGTGTTAGGTGTTGTATACTCAGACTATGGGGATGATCGTGTAGATCTGAATTTAGTGAGTGTGTGGGTGTCATATAATGACTACTAGAGGAATAGGGGGATAGGATGTAATTCAGACAGTGGTGTCAGGAAGTGGTTGTATAATTTCAGATGTAGTCACTCGGATTAAATTCTATTGTTCTTGTGTATTGATTATATCCTGAACTCTATAGTAAAATAATTTCAGTTTAGATTAGTACGTATATGGTGGTTCAACTTTTCAGAGTGATAGCTTAAGTCTAAGGGGGAGATGATAGGACGAGTAGCCAAGTTAAGCTCCCAGATTTTAGGAGATGTACCAGTAAGTTGTAAGGTAAAGGTGGGAAAGAATGATGCTCGACCCATTCTTATTTTGGAACTTTTCAATTTTTCCAACAATTACTCATGCTTTACTCTTCAGTTCCATATTCATAACTCATGCATACCATAAATAATTGTGCCCTCTCTTAATTCCCAAAATGTGGAGTTTCAGATCTTTTAGCAATAGGAATTTCATTCCATAAATTGCAAGTTCCAGCTTTAGGTCATGCAGATCATGACTCATGTACTCAAGTCTTGTGATATGTTCAGTTCAAGTACCCAAGTAATGCTTCTAATGATCAATAAAAATTTAGATTTATGTCGTGCATGTCCTCGGGCTATATTTCTTTGAAAAGTTTATGATGTTAAATCCTATATTCTTCAAGCTTCAGTTGAGTGTCAAGTTATTCATAGTATTTATTCATGTGTCAAATCCTCATGCTCTAATCTTTTAGTTGTCTTTCCTTAATCAAGATAGTAGTGGTGAATGGTTGTTTAGATGGGAGAGAGAAGATATGCCCTTATCAATATCAGAGGGTGGCATGCTTACTTTAGCTATGCGGTAGGGTAAAGTAAGATTGTTGCTAAGTCTTTGATATATGCCATGGTTAGTTGAAGTTTAATGTGTTATGGTTGGAAATATTATTGTATGTTCGTTTTGTGTAATTCCATGAGTCTGAGGGGAAAATTAAAGTGAAGTATTTGTGTGGGACTTGATTAGTTAAGAGTATGTCGGGTGTACTTGTCTAAGGTGAGTACATGAAAGTTTTTCTTGATAAGGGGTGTGTAGGACATGAAGAAGAGGCTTTACACTTTATAAGTGTTTGATTAGGAATGCATATGTGGTTATAAAGATGGGCTCATAGGCCGAGTTTTTGTACGTGTGGATGGATACATTGTACCTTAGTAAATGACTACTACTATATGGTTTGGAGTTGTCAAAAGGTAATAAGAATTACTCTTGAAATGAGAAGTTGTAAAAATGTAGATACATGGAAGTCAATGATTCAAAATGTTGTCATGTGGTGGATTTGGTGGTTCTAGGTTAGGCATGAATACTATGAGAGGGTTTGGTTTGAGGCGATATGAGTATATGGAGGCATCAGTGCCATGAGAGGATTATAAGTTATATTGATTAAGTATATTATCGGAAGGCTATAGTATTGTTGAAAGAGCGTTCGATAAGTATGGTCAAGTTTGAGAGTAAGAAGTCGCATCACTTGAGGCCTAGTACATCTATCCTGATTTATGATTTACAGGTTTATGTTCCAAACTAGGGGATTATGGAAATTCTATGATCTATGATTCAAATGTCTTGTTTAGATCTTGCCCGAAGTTCCTTGCTCATTCATACCATTAGAATTCCTTGGAAGGGGGTTGAAGGAATCCTCCACTTAAGTATGAGTATCTAGTACGATTTCGTTATCATAGCTGGCAACCCAGTTTTTAAAATTTAGCAGATATGTTCTATTGTCTTCCATTTTTTGAAACTAGTCTGGTCTTACCACTCGAAGTTTCATAAGTACGGTCAATTCGACAAGTGTTTGCTTGTACCCAAAAGCTACGAATTCAGTTCAGTATATGTATCATGCATCAGTTTAGATCCGGATATTTAATTATGATTCAGTTTGTAGGTATTCATTGAACGGTCATTATTTTTTCCATGTATTCTAACCCAGACAATGTAATACCCATTGTATAATTTTAGCCTTGTTCCTTGTTACCTACGCTTGCATAAATTATCACTTCACAGTTTATGAGTACGACTACACCCAGATCATATGAAGTGAATCCTAAACTCTCAGTATGATCCCGCTCTTTATTATAAGCAGAAGTCAAACCAGATCAGACTTTGTGGAGAATTACAGTTGTCTCTATTCTATTATTCTCCAGTCTCGGATCCAACGGTATAGCTATTCTCACAATGATTTATACATTCAGCGAAGTACTCGAAAGCTTAGAAAGATACAGATTCAGATTATAAAGTTGTTTCAGCTATGTTTCTTTAGTTTTCTCTGTGTTCTTCGCAAAACTATCAACATTCGAGGACGACTGTTTCCAAGCGGGAGATATTGTAATACCCCGATTGTTCCTTGATTATAAATCCGTCTTCGGAGTATATGGAAATGTCTTCAAAAGTGAATGATGATACAACTATGTAGAATTTCTCTAGGATTTCCATTGATACAAATTTCATCGAAATCCGACATAGGACGGGAGAGTTATGACCATTTTACTAAACAATATCGGAATCGGCCAGGACTAACGGTGGACCTGACGGACCGCCAAGTCCTTGATGGACCATCAAGTGTCCCATCAAGCCAAGGAAGTGACCCCTCTTTTTGGTCATCGTGTGATTTCCAAAGTGGTGGAACATCAAAAAGTTGACAGACCATCAAGGGGTCCATTAGGTCGAGATAGAATGATCAATTTCTGGCCCCCGAGTGACGGACAATCTGGTGGACCATCAGATTCCTGATGGACCATCACTTCGACCATCACTCCGAGGTAGAATATCTCATTTTGGTGCTTGAGTGACGGACGAATTAGTGGACCGTCAGTCCCTCTAACAGACCGTCAGGTCGACCATCACAGGCCCCGATCAGCGAATTTCAGCTTTTCCAAAATGCCATTTTGGTATTTTATGCCCATTTTTGTATTATAAATATATCCAAGTAGTAAAGGGAAGATCATTTTCTCTAATTTCTCTCCAATCTCTCCAAGACTTCTGTAGAAGCTAGGGTTTTCTTTCAAGACCCAAAAAAAATCTAATCTTCTTCCAACAAATTCAAGAATCTCCCATAGATTTCTCCAAGTGGTTCAAGAATCAAGCTTTCCTAGTCAAAGACATCAAGAATCTTAGCCTAAAAAGTGCGAGAAAGAAGTTCCAATCATGTCTCTTATTCTCAAATTTATAATTGAAGGTATGTGGGTTTTGAACAAGAACACTTCTATCGTTCCTGTGCACAAAGATTTAATTTCTACTATTGAAATCGATGATTTTACAAAGTGGGTTTCAACCCAAATTACTTTATTAATGATTTATGACATTTGATCAAATCAAAATTGATACTGTAACGACCCAAAAAAAGGGTCCCGAAGCGTCACACGGAGCTTAAGGCTACTAGTAGCCCCAAGATAACCCTTTGAGCCATTTTCGTTCAGTTCAACACGAATCAACGGGGTTTCCATAAATAAGACTCAAATATCAACAGAGTAGTCATCACCCAAGAATAAAAGAATTTTAGAAAGATAACAAAATACGACTTATTAGTCAACTCCCAACATCTATACTAGTCTGACAAGCCTCTAAGAGAATCAATAAAACCAGCGAGCCATTGAGACCTACCTCAACTAACTCATACTCGGTTATAAAATGTAAACAATTCCGTGAAACCAACATCAGACATCACGTCCTCAAAACATGAGGACTCATAATAATAGAGGATGTAGAACAGCGTACCCAAAGAATCATTGTCGAACCTGGAACAAAGCACCTGAACCTACATTTTGAGAAAATGCAGGCCACATCCGAAGATATGGGTCAGTACCATGGAAAGGAACCGAGTATATGGGGGTGTATGCAGTTGTATAAACATCATCATTATAAATATTTATAAGAAATATGCAGTATGTATGAAAGACTCACATAGCCCGAAGAAAATCATCATAATCATGAGAGGATGAAATAAGTACAATAACACATGTGAGTCATCATATAATTTGTCAATCAC
>JAPEIP010000011.1:60216730-60255975 GCA_026120095.1 Capsicum chinense
CATCATAATCATGAGAGGATGAAATAAGTACAATAACACATGTGAGTCATCATATAATTTGTCAATCACTTTCAGTTCATCAAGAATATCAATTCTTATAATGTAAATATCATTTAAATCTTTCGAAAGAATAACTTTCATGATTCCACTTTCAAATCACTTAACCATTCACCATAGACACAAGGAAACACACACACACAGGGAGGTCCTACAACAGACATAAACCATGTGAGCTACCTAGAGTCCAACGTACAACCCACGTTGGGGAGAGCCATCCTATCCTTGCCATCGGTGTAGGACTATCGCTATTAAATCCACACAAACTAGTGATCACTATATAAATCAGCATCAAGATTACTCCTATGAGGGCACATAGTCCTAGGGAAGTAAGGTTGCTTTCTACCTCCCACTCGGTGCTAAAGATTTCTCCCGGACTTAGCTCAGATCATTTCAAAGACAATCCACAACAAAATAATTTCAGTAATATATGAATATACATCGGGAGCCATCCTGCTTTCCATCTATCAAAATCAACTACGTTGTAGATTTCTTTCACACTCGAGTTCAAAATAACTCCATTAAGACCAAAAGGTTAAATCATTCAAAATATCTCCAATATTTAACATCAACGTCCTTATAACGTACAGTTTCTCAAAAAAACACAATTTCCAATGGGGATTCACGACCCAAATATCAAAATCATGATAAATATCGTTCAAGATTTATCCTTTATATGTCCACACATGTAAATTCAAATTTCAAAATCATAAACATCAAGATTTCATAATAATCATCATAAGATATGGGTTCATTGTTCAAATTCGTAAAAAATCAAATAAAAATCATACCTTTGTAAAGAAAATTACTTTTTGGCACAAGAACGAAAGAGGGTTCTTGTGGAAAAAGCCCACATACCTTGAATGATGAACTTTAGCTCGATACTAATTTTTGAGATGTGAATCGTGCCTTTTTATGATGGTTCTTGGAGTTCTTGAACTAGGAACTTGGAATCTTGAATAAATTTGTAGAATTAATGGTGAACTTTGGAGGTTCTTGAAGTTGGATGTAGGAGCTTAAGATTTTCTTTTTGAGTGAATTTGATGAAATATAACATAGAATGCTTCTAATAGGCTTTAATATAGGGTTTGGACGGATTTTGGGTGAGGGGGAATGTCCAAAATGTCCCTAAAAATCAAATAATTCTCGAATCTGTCCTTTGGTAGACTGTTTTAATAGAATGAAGAAGATCGACCATAACATTTTACTCCAATATCCAAATTAGATGAAACCAATTTCATTAGAAAGATGACTGTCATATATTTCTGTTGATATATAGTGTCTCATCCAGATCATTGTGTACGAGGAGTTATGATTGTTTGAAGTTGATCCAAAAATTCTCTTTTGATAGGGTGAAGTAGATCGACCATAACTTTTTGCTCTGATAGGCAAATTGGATGAAACTAATTTCATTGAAAATAAGACTCGCAGATCTTTTCGTTGATATATAGTAGATCACACAGATCATTATGTACAAGAAGTTATGAACATTTAAAGTTGGAGCAAATATACGCCAGGCTTCAGTACTTTTCCTGCACGTTTTACTGTTTACTACTATTCACGGTTCGATAGGAATGTTCATAACTCGTCTCTTGGGTATCCATTTTTGATGATCCACATATCATTGGAAAGCTTATTCGATACTCTACACAATGGTGGGTCATAATCTAAGACATTCAATACGGAAAATTTGTAATTCATTCTAGAAGATAGAATCTAACACGTTTACTCACAAAATTTCAACGAAAAATTTCCTAGGGTATTACATCATTCCCTCTTTGGATACATTCATCCTCGAATGATGATAGACATGCCAAGATTAGATAGGCAGTATAGAATACAGCTAAAACCATTCGTTAGACTCATCACCACATAGTTTCTCACTCCGAATGCAACATAGAATGCATAATTTCAAGAAACTTAAGCTCAACACATAATAAATGACAGCTGAACTTCTGCAACTTTTATCAAAAGTGCATGATTTAGGAAAGAACAGTACCTTAGGCTTGATCGGAGTTCACGGAAAATAGGTGCGGGTAGTTGGATCGTATATCCGCCTCAGCTTCCTAAGTTCCACCCTCAACAGATTGTTTTCGCCATAACTCCTTGACCAAGGGAACTTCTTTGTTCCTTAGTTTTCAGACACTGAAATCAAGAATCTCAAGAGAAATCTCATCAAAAGAATGATTTTCTTAAATGTCAGCACTCACATAGGAATCCACTACCACAGCATCTCTAATATGCATTCTAAGCATGGAGACATCAAATATTGGATGAACAGAGGACAAATCAGAAGGCAACTCGACCTCATAAGATACCTTACCAAGACGACTAAGAATTTTGTAAGGACCAACATAATGGGGACTAAGCTTTTCCTTCTTTCCAAATCTCTTCACCCCCCTCATGGGTGAAATTTTTAGATACACTAGGTCACCAACTTCAAACTCAAGGTCTCTCCTTCTAACATCTGCATATGACTTCTGATGACTTTGCGCAGTTTTTAACCTCTCCCTAATCAACTTAACTTTTTCCATAGCCTCAAATACCGAATCGGGACCACTCATAGCCGCTTCACCCACCTCCAACCAACCTATGGGCGATCTAAACTTTCTCCCATATAAGGCTTCTAATGGATCCATGCCAATACTAGAGTGGAAACTATTATTGTAAGAAAACTCTATCAACGGTAAGTGATCATCCGAATTTCTCTTAAAGTCAAGTGCACAAGCTCTCAACATATCCTTTGAGGTCTGGATAGTCCGCTCATCTTGACCATCGGTCTGTGGATGAAAAGTAGAACTCAAAAGCACTTGGGTACCAAGACCCTTCTAGAAAGCTTTCTAAAATTGCAAAGTAAACTGAGTACCCCTATCCGAAATGATAGACAAGGGAACTCTATGCAGTCTGACCAGCTTTTGGATATACAATCTAGCATAATCCTCAATGGTATATAAAGTATGTACAGACAAGAAATAAGAAAACTTAGTAAACCTATCAACCATAAACTAAATGGAATCATGATGTTGTCAGGAAGGAGGTAAACCAATCACGAAGTCGATATTTATCTCTTCCCACTTCCAGGTGGAAATACTAAACTCTTGCATCATACCACCAGGTCTTTGTTGTTAAATCTTAACCTGTTGGCATGTTGCATTCTTAGCTACAGACATTGTTATATATTTCATCATGCCACTCTACAAATAGTTTTCCTGCAAGTCTCGATACATCTTAGTGGCACTAGAATGAATAGAATATCGCACCCCATGCGCTTCAGCCATAATTCTCTGTCTCAAATCATTAACATTTGGGACACACAATTCACCCTGTAATCTCAACACACTATCTCCCCCTTGGGAGAAAACCTCTACTCTTTGGTCCTTGACTGACTCCTTCAGTCTGACCAAACTAGCTTCTATGTATTGCTTTTCCTTCACTTCCGAAACCAAGGAGGATTTGGAACTACTCTGAACCCCTATACTACCTTCAGCAGAGTCAAGCAACCTAACCCCCAATCTAGCCAAATGATGTACATCAAGAGCCAACTCTTTCTTACCTTCTACTACATTCGAAACACTATCCATGGACACTCTACTTAGGGCATCCACCACAATATTGGCCATGCCTGGATGGTACAACACACTCATATCATAGTCTTTTAATAATTCTAACCTTCGTCTCTGCCTAAGATTCAATTCTCTCAGGGTAAACACATACTGCAGACTCTTATGATCAGTGAAAATATCAATATGGACACCATACAAATAGTGTCTCCAAATTTTCGAAGCAAACACAATAGCAGCCAACTCAAGGTCATAGGTGGGGCAATTTTTCTCATGGGGTTTCAACTGTCTAGAAGCATAAACTATTACCTTACCCTTCTGCACCAATACGCAACCCAACCCAACTCTCGAAATATCACAGTACACCACAAAATCATCAATACCATCAGGCAAAGTCAAAATAGGGGCTGAAGTAAGTCGAGTCTTCAACTCCTAAAAATTTTTCTCACAAGATTCGGACCATAAGAACTTCACTTTCTTTTGGATCAACCGAGTCATAGAAAATGCTATAGAGGAGAAACCCTCAACAAAACGACAGTAATAGCCGGCCAAACCCAAGAAACTTTGGATATCAGTCAGAGAAATCGGTCTAGGCCAATTTTTAATAGCTTTGGTCTTTTGGGGATCAACTCTAATACCCTCGGAAGAAATGATATGACCCAGAAAAGTAACTGACCTTAGCCAAAACTCACACTTACTAAACTTGGCAAAAAACTTGTGATCTCTAAGGGTTTGCAAGACAGCTCGCAGATGATCAGAATGTTCATCCTCACTACGAGAGCACACCAGTATATCAATGATGAACACTATGACAAACATATCCAGATATGGTCAAAACACTCGATTCATGATGTCCATAAAAGCTACTGGGGCCTTATTTAACTCGAAAGACATAACAAGAAACCTAAAATGGCCATAACGACTTTGGAAAACGGTTTTTGGGATGTCACACTCCCTAACTTTGAGATGATGATAGCCGAAACGAAGATCTATCTTTGAGAAATAACTTACACCTTGCAATTGGTCAAACAAATCATCTATTCTCAGAAGGGGGTACTTATTTTTAATGGGGACTTTATTAAGTTGGCGGTAATCAATGCACATACGAAAAGAGCCATATTTCTTTCTCACAAACAACATAGGAGCACCCCAAGGGGAAAAATTAGGCCTTATGAAACCTTTATATAGTATATCTTTGAGTTTCTCTTTCAACTCCTTAAGTTCTGCAGGGGCCATACGGTAAGGAGGAATACAAATAGGCTAAGTATCAGGAAGAAGATCAATCCCAAACTCTATCTCTCTATCAAGAGGTATCCCTAGGAGATCATTCGGAAAGACATCAAAAAACTTATTGACGACGTTAACACACTGGAGAGTTGGAGTCTCACACTTAATGTCTTTGACTCTAACCAAATGGTAAATACACCCCTTGGAAATCAGCTTTCTAGCTTTAAGGTAAGAGATAAAATGACTCTTGGCTGACACAGAATTTCCATACCACAAAAAAATGGATGCACCGGAAAATTGAAACTTGACCACTCGGGTCCGACAATCAACAGAGGCATAAGAAGAATACAACCAGTCCATACCAAGAATCACATCAAAATCTACCATGTCTAATTCTATCAGATCAGCCAACAAGACTCTATGAAGAACGGTAACAGGACACTTTTTATACACTTTCTGGGTAACAATTGAATCACCCACTAGGGTAGAAACGAGGATAGGCTCAGGAATAATCTCAGGACTCATTTCAAAATTCACAGCAATCAAAGGTGTAACATATGATACACTGGATCCAGGATCCAACAAAGCATACATATCAAATTGAAATATACGAAGCATACCCGTAATAACATCAGGAGAGTCCCCCTATTCCTGGAGGGATGGTAAAGTATAGAATATATTCTAGCACTGCCTGCTAGCATTGCTAAAAGAGGCACCATAAGCTGGGGCTGGGTGAGTCACTGGAACTGGAGCACTAACAGTCTGAGTCTGGGTTTGAGGGAGATAGTCACGATGCCCTTGTCCATCCTGTGGATAATCTCTAACTTTGTGATCCATGTCACCATACCCGAAACAACCCCTCTTCTTACCCCAACACTTCCCCGAATAAGCTTGACTACACTTAGGACACAGGGGACGATTTGTTTTACTGCCAGCACGGTACTAGGACCTTAAAACATATGACTTTCTACCTTGCTCCTGCCTACCTCTAGGCACGGGAGCACTAGCAGATGACGGTGCTGGCATACACGAACGATCCTAATACTAAGGGTGAATCCCTTCCTGCGATCTAGTTTGACCCTGTCTGTGCTGCTCAGACCTAGCTCTCTTATTCCTTCTCATTCTATCTCTCTCCTTAATCTTGTCTGCCTCAATCTGTTAGGCATGAGTCATCAGCCAAGAAAGATTCATGTCACTATTCTGCATAGAAGACCTACACTCCTTAACCACATAACTAGACACTCCAGTCAAAAACTTACTCATACTAGCCCGATTATCAACCACTAGGTCAGGAGCATACTTGGCCAACTGATTGAACTTTTGATAGTACTCCCTAATAGTCATAGAGCCCTATCGCATGTTCATAAACTCTTCCACCTTTGCCTCCCTCATCTCCAAAGGTAAAAACTTATACAAGAATGCATCCTGGGACTCTTGCCAAGTCGTAGGGATAGCTCCCTCAGCTCTACCTTTCCTCAAAGCAAAACCACAGTCATAAGCAAGTTCTTTCAACCTATACATAGCCAAATCCACACTATGTTCCTCAGATACATACATTACCTGAATAATAATCCGTACCTCTTCTAAAAACAATCGTGGATCCTTATTAGACTTGGAACAATAGAATTCCGATGGATTCATCCAAATGAAGTCATGGATCCTGGCAGCTACTGAATCACTTCCCTGCTGTTGTAGAGCTGGGGACGAGTTGGCCTGAAAATATACAGTAAAATCTTGGGCCAGGGCCTGAAAGGCTGCTCGAAATTCAGCATGAGACATGTTTTCATTCAATAGGTCTGCGGGTTAAGGTTTCTGATCATCATTATTTCATCTCACTCGACGTGGAGGCATATTTCTAAAAGAGAAGAGCACGAATCAATAGTAGAGGGAGACACTTTAAGCACAATAGACTTCTGAAAGAAAGAATCACACTTTTTCCTAAAACATCTTGTAAGCTCTTGCTCAAAGATATGGCGCGCTTCACACCGATGATCAAGACTTTACTTAACGCAGTTTGTCAGAATTACTAGGATACCTTAAAACCATAGGCTCTAATACTAAGTTTGTAACGCCCCAGAAAAGGTCTCGGAGCATCACATGTTGCTTGAGGCTACAAGTAGCCCCAAGCTAATTTTTTTACCTATTTTAATTCAGTTCAACACAAATCAATGGGGTTTACATAAACAACCCTCAAATATCACCAGAGTAATCATTATCTAACAATAAAAGAATTACAGAAAGATAACAATATATTAATCAACTCTCAACATCTATACTAGTTTGACAAGCCTCTAAGAGAATGAATAAAACCAGCGAGTCATTGAGACATGCCCGAACTTTCTCATACTCAGTTATCAAATGTAAACGATTCTGTGAAACCAACATCAGACATCACGTCCTGAAAACATGAGGACTTACCACAAAAGAGAATATAGAAAAGCATGCCCGAAGAATCACTGTTGAACCTAGAACTGAGCACCTGAACCTATATTTTGAGAAAATACAGCCCACATCTGAAGATGTGGGTTAGTACCATTGAAAGGAACCGAGTATATGGAGGTGTATGTAGTTGTATAAACATCATCATCATAAATATTTATAAGAAATATGCAGGATGTATGAAAGACTCACATAGCCTCAAAAAAATCATCATAATCATGAGAGGATGATATAAGTGCAATAACACATGTGAGTCATCATATAATTTGTCAATCACTTTCAGTTCATCAAGAATATCAATTCTCATAATGTAAATATCATTTAAATCTTTCGAAAGAGTAACTTTCACAATACCACTTTCAAATCACTTCACCATTTACCATAGACACAAGGAAAAACACACACACTGGGAGATCCTATAACCGACATAAACCATGTGAGCTACATGAAGTCCAACGTACAACCCACGTTGAGTAGAGCTGTCCTATCTTTGCCATCGTAGTAGTACTATTGATATCAAATCCATACAAACTACTGATCACTATATAAATCTACCTCAGGATCACTCCTATGATGGCACGTAGTTCTAGGGAAGTAAGGTTATTTTATACCTCCCACTCGGTGCTAAAGATTTCTCCTAGACTTAGATCAGATTATTTCAAAGACAATCCACAACAAAATAATTTCAGTAATATATAAATATATAAATATATAATTTCAAAACAACTCCATTAAGAAAAAAAGGTCAAATCATTCAAACTATCTCAAATATTCAACATAACATGCTTATAACATACACTTTCTCAAAAAAACACAATTTCCAATGGGGATTCACGACCCAAATATCAAAATCATGATAAATATCATTCAAGATTCATGGTTTATCTCCATACATGTAAATTCATCTTTCAAAATCATAAACATCAACATTTCAGAATAATCATCATAAGATATTGGTCCATACTTCAAATTCATACAAAATCAAATAAAAATCATGCCTTTGTAAAGAAAATTGGTTTTGGGCACAAGAACGAAAGAGAGTTCTTGTTGAAAAACCCCACATACCTTGAATGATGAATTTTAGATCGATACTCATTTTTGAGATGTTAATCGTGCCTTTGAATAATGGTTCTTGGACTTCTTGAACTAGGAACTTGGAATCTTGAATAAATTTGTAGAATTAATGGTGAACTTTGGAGGTTCTTGAAGTTGGATGTAGGAGCTTTGGGTTTTCTTTTTGAGAGAATTTGATGAAATATAATATATAATGCTTTTAATACGCATTAATATAGGGTTTGCATAGATTTTGGGTGAGGGGGAATGACCAAAACGCCCCCAAAAATCAAATAATTCTCGAATCTATCCTTTGGTGGATTGTTTAGATAGTCTGAAATAGATCAACTATACCATTTTACTCCGATCATCAAATTGGATAAAACCAAATTCATTAGAAAGAGGACTCTCATATCTTTCCGTTGATATATAGTATCTCACCCAGATCATTTTGTACAAGGAGTTATGATCATTTAAATTTGACCCAAAAATTCACTTTTGATAGGATGAAGTAGATCAACCATAACTTTTTGCTCCGATAGACAAATTGGATGAAACCAATTTCATTGGAAAGAGGACTCGCAGATATTTCTATTGATATATAGTAGATCACCTAGATCATTATGTACAA
Source organism: Capsicum chinense (assembly GCA_026120095.1). Taxonomy (NCBI): domain Eukaryota; kingdom Viridiplantae; phylum Streptophyta; class Magnoliopsida; order Solanales; family Solanaceae; genus Capsicum; species Capsicum chinense. The sequence continues at coordinate 60,225,698 of JAPEIP010000011.1, forward strand.
GGAATTATGATCGTTTAAAGTTGGAGAAAAAATTCTCCAGGCCTCAGTAATTTTTCCTGCATGTTTTACTATTCACTACTATTCACAGTTCGATCAGAATATTCATAACTTGTTGCGTGGGTGTCTGTTTTGGATGATCCATATATCATTGGAAATCTTATTCGATAATCTATGCAATGGTGGGAATAATCTAAGATATTCCGCACGGAAAATTTATAATTCATTCTAGAAGATAAAACCCAACATATTTACGCACAAGATTTCAACGAAAAATTTCTCAGGGTATTACAGATACATAACTATTTCACCATTTGATTCCTTAAATTGAGAACTTATACCATGAGTTGAATATTGTTATTACGAGTTGATGATTTTTGAATGATTTTAGATAAGAGTCATGATTTTCATCATTTATAGATGAGATATATTTATATTTTGGTCTATATGATAGAACCATGTGTTGATATTGATTAAGTTTGATTTACAAACGTGTTCTAAGCTGAGTCTGGGAGGATTATTTAGCATCGAGAGGGAAATATGGTATTTCCCCAAAACTACGTACCACCATAAGATTGATGTTAATAATTGTGGGCCAGAGGCTGAGTTTGGGGTTGTGATAACGAGATTGAGGTTGTACTCCCTGACAAGAGTTCTACACCCCCGCCAATGTGGGGTTGTCTTCATAGGAGGGAAAAATGTTGGATTCCATGCGGTTCACATGGTGTAGTTATGTCAGTTATAAGAAACTCCCAAGTCCATAAGAGTTTAAGTTTCAGGAGCTACCGAGTCACTCTAAGTCATGATTTAAAGATTTTGAGTTGAGTATGATAATTTATGAGATATATAATGCTTGCATTACTAATGATGAGTTTCAAGGAATATATTTCAATTAATTCAATCAAATAAAGTTGTTATCGTCAGCATGCATGACTTTTCTTAATAATTTATGATATTATTTATAATGTTGCATTGTACCCCCACATACTCAGTACATTCTTTAAAGTACTGACCCCAAATATTTCTATATTCTATAGTCACCTTATAATGTAGATACAAGTTAAAGCGCGGATACTGCATTCAGTCAGTTTGCAGCTTCCAGTCAGCAGGTGATGAGTCCTTTTGATTTGAGTGCTTGAGTCAATTATATAGTTCGAGGAGTATAGTATTTCTTACTTTAATCATATTGAGATTGTGTAGTTGGGAGTTATGACCCATCTATCTGAAGTCAGTACCAGTAGAGGCTTCCTATACAGTCAGTAGAAGTTGATGTATTCAATTTAAGTGTCATCTGTAAAAGTAGAGTTGTAACCCTGTAACGTTCATAATAGTATTGATCAAGTTTAGATAAGTTCTATGTTTTTGCTAAATTTATGTAGACTTGAGCATTTTGTTCAGTTACTTATGATTTATGCAAGTATAAGGGTTAGCTTAGTGTAACTCATTCCCCTAAACACTGTGTGACATCTCGGGACACAATTTGGGGGTATTACAAAAAGTTATCAATTCGATTGAAAAACCATACATTTTATTCTCTGATAACAACGATCACCTCTTTAAAATGCTAAAATAAGATTTTTCCCAGTTTGAATCTCAACTCTTCTAATTTACTGTCTAACTTACCTTCACGCACAAGATAAAATTGATTACACCTTAAATCTTCTCCAATCAAAGCCATATTAAAAATCCACCTTAGGTCATCTAAGTTAAAGTATGGTAACCATGCTTAAATGGGAGAGAAATTCATAGATGTGAAGAGGAGAAAAGCCTCCAAAAGTCTTGGTCCCAAAAAGTGAAAAATTACTATAAAAGGATAGAGGCAAGTAATGAGAACAAAGGATGAGATAAAAAATGTGGATGCTTAAAAGGGGATTAAAATATAGATGACATAAAAAGTTCTCTTATGAAAGATCTCTTGATCCCAATATTTGTGAGAAAAGGGGAGACATGAGAATCCATATGGGTACCTCCTGAACAAAGTTTTTTATCACTTTAGGGTACTTGGGAATAGAAGATCACATAGAACAACCAATTTGATATTTAGGTTGAACAAAACTTTTGGGGAATGCATATCAAGTATCTAAATTGCATTTTATTCAACAGAAGTTGTAAATAGAAATGTTGGAGTTAAAAATCTCCTAAGCTATCAAAGATGTTTGATTAAATGTAACATCTGACGGGCTAGGTTCCATTGATGAAGATGTAACTGAAATGCAAGACTCTTGACAAGAATTACCAAACTGTGAGCTTAACTAAAGGACCTTACCAAAAAGTTTGATGGATGCTCATATTGCAAAAGATGCAAGAATAAAGTACTTCTTAAGTCCTTTCACCCAATTCTTTTTCCATTTAAGTCCTTTTATCCTCATTCCCTTATCAACCGTGTATTAGTTCCACATCCTTTTTATCATAATGGTTTTTAAAGAAAGTTATCTTATGATGATTATTTTAGTCTACTAGACTACTACTGACTAATATGAGTGAATTTATCTTTAGTTTCTATATCTCATCTATCTCCTTACATTAGATTTATTGTATATACTAGTGTTGGCCTAGTGGCCATGAGTTAACTAATCTGCACTTATCTTTTGATTTGCTATTAATCCTTTTTTAATAATGGAAAAAAGGGGAATACCGAGTTCATAAAATAAGGAACTGAAAAATGCATACTAACAAGGGGAAATGTGATGAATGCAAGGGCATTTATCTATTAATGACTTAAAGAAAAGCATACTATCGAGGAGAAGTGTGAAAAATACCAAGAAACCAAATGAAATAAAGGTTTCCAAAGACAAAGGGAAGTTTGGGCTGCAAATGACAACAAAGGACTAGGTCCATATGTTTTATAATAAAAGAGAAAGCAAGAGGATAGGGGGAATATTCAACTTTAGGTGGTAATCACTCTGATTAAATATTATTAATGTGCACTAATTCTTAAATATTATAGTTTAGTTTGTCATCATGAAAAAGGTGGAAAATTTCTATATGTAGTTTTTATGATGAGCAGCTAAACTATGAGGGACCAGGTCCCTTGATGTGTAAGGTACAGTCTAGTCGGAACATCCCTTCTGCATAATTTGTCATCTTGTGTAACAAACTTGTAGGTGCTATTATATGTTATTTTATACTCACTTAAGTAGTTGTTCCAATGATATTCCATCCCAAATCATCTTGTAACATTAATAAAAAAGAGAAGCCACTTCAATAATAAGTTTTTGAAAGAGTGAACTGAGGTAGCAAAAACATAATTCAAAAATTTCTCAAGTTCTTAACTATTTTTTTTTAAATTAAATTGAAAACTTTCTTGAGTGTTAATTTATAAAAGAACTATTCATATTATTAGATTAGTATTTTCTTTTTGAGATTGTTGCTTAGGTAGAGTTGCCTAAGTGTAAAGCTAATTAGAGTTAATAAGTATAGAGGGAGTTCTTAGTAGATTTATGAAGACAAGTTTGTAGTACAGATGCTACTTGCTCAAAGAGCTTAAAGTTAAGATAAAATATAGATTATAATCAGGAGATTGTTTATAGTGGATATCATTGGTGCTTGTGAGGAAAGCCATTATTTTTCTCTTACTAGGTTTCCATGGAAAACTCCTTACGTTTGTACTCTTTCTGCCCTGTCTCTTACTCCCTAGTTATTTTCAAGTATTTTGTATGTGTTCGATTTTGAGGGACCTGGTCCCTTACTATGCAGAGCAACCCCAAAAGGTTTCAACTAGTTTGGCTCAATATTATAGGAGATTTGTGGATATTTTTTCATCTATTGCTGCCTCAATGACAAGATTGAATTAGAAGAAGGTGAAATTTTTGTGGTCTGACTCTTATGAGGGTAGTTATTAGATGTTGATCGATAAGTTGACTTCTGCATAAATTTTTACCATACCCAAGAGTATTGATGGTTTTGTTGTGTTTTATGAGGCATCCCATATAGGACTGGATTGTGTTTTTATTCATCATGATAATGTTATGGCCTATTCTTTAAGTCAACTTAAGGTTAATAAGAGGAACTATCTGAATCATGACTTGGAGTTGGCGTCTGTAGTTTTTTCTTTGAAGATTTGGTGCCATTATCTGTATGAGGTGTACGTGGAAATATATTCTTACAATAAGATTTTGGAATATGTGTTAACTCAAAAGGAGTTGAATCTTAGGCAGAGACACTGACTTGAATTGCCTAAGGATTATTTCATAAGTCTTTACTACCATCAAGGTAAAGCTAATATTGTTGTTGATTCTCATAGCAGGTTAGTTTATGGGGAGCTTATTCTATGTTTATCAGTTAAAAAAGAAATTAGTGAAGGACAATCACAGGTTGTCTAATATGGAAGTTTTTCTTTTGAATTTGATGATTGGGGAATTATTTTTCAGGAAGTGGTTAAATCATCTCTTGGTGCTGAGGTAAAGGAGAAGTATGTTTTGGATCCCATACTTATACAGATTAAATATTATATATGTCAGCAAGAGTTTATGGATTTTAAGATTGGGGGAAATGGTATTTTGAGGTACCAAGGTAGGTTATCTTTTCTTTATGTTGATATGCTATGAGAAAGGATCTTTGTTAAGGCTTATGAGTTTAGATAAATGGTTCATCTAGGCTTGAATAAGATGTACTATGAATTGAAGGAGATCTATTGGTAGAAAGATATAAAGAGTGATATGGACAATTTTATTTCAAAGTGTATGGTTTGCCAGCAAGTTATGGTAGAGTACTTGATATTTGGTGGCATGTCTCAACAGATAGAGTTGCCTATGTGGAAGAGGAACATGATAAATATTTATTTTATTAGAGTTCTTCTAGGGTCTCACAATTAGTATAATTCTGTTTGGGTCATTGTGGATTAAATGACTAAGTCCTCTTACTTCTTGCCTGTGAAAACTGACTACTCAGGAGAGGATTATAATAAGTTGTTCATTTAAGAGGTTATGAAGTAGCATGGTGAGCCAGTGTACATTATTTAAGACCAAGATACACAGTTTTCTTCTCACTTCTACTGTTCTTTTCAGAAAGGTTTAGATACACAGGTGAACCTTAGCACTGCTTTGTACCCTCAAATGGATGGGAAAGTAAATAATACTATTTAGAGTTTGGAGGATATTCTAATGTTATGGGTAATTGATTTTAATGGAAGTCGGACTGACCATTTTCTTCTTAATGAGTTTGTGTATAATAATAATTATATTTCGAGCATTCTCATGTATCCTTTTGAGGCTCTTTATGGTAGGAGGTATAGGTCTCCTGTTTGATGGTTTGAGGTTTTTTGGTCCTAACTTTTTCCACCAAGGCATGGTGAAGGTAAAAATGATTAGGGAAAGGTTTAACACTGCGTATAGTTGGCAAAAATCTTATACGGATGAGAGGCAAAGAGAGTTAGAATTTGAAGTTAATGATTAGATATTATTGAAGTTCTTTTCTATGAAAAGAGTCATGAGGTGTGCAAGAACGGAAGCTCAATTCCCATTTAAGTTGGTCCATATCTGATTTTGAGGAGTGTTGGGAACATTGCTTATGAGTTAGGTTTACCTAAAAAAGTGTGCGGGTGATTCTTCATTGATAGTTCATGTTGATGACTTTGGCGTTATAGATTTCGTGTCCTATTAGGATGTCTTGGTTGAGATATTAGATAGGAAAGTTTGTGGGTTGAGGACAAATGATGTAGCTTCGGTGAAGGTCTTTAGAGAAATCAATAGGTTGAAGAAGCTACATGTGAAGCTAAGGAAGATATGAAGGCCAAGTATCCATTATTGTTCCCCCAGCTGGGTGAAGTTCTTAAGGTATGAGTTTCATATTCTTCTTGTCATTTTTCAGAGTTTGTAAATTGATTTGGTTGTATTCTTGATATTCTTATGCTAAAAGTATCCTCACTCATCATTTAGGATGAATAATCCTAAGGAGGGATAAAGTAAGACTCTTGAAGTTTTGATCATTTTATTTTTTACATTCCCGCATGTGTAATATCAATTTTTGACTTAAATTATGTGTAGGTATCTTGAAAGGATAATTTAGAAAAGTATTGGAATTTTTTTAAAGGGCTGAGGGCTATTTTGGAACTCCGAGTTCGTCTGTCTCCACAATATCATCGTGTTGCGAAGGTTATCCTCCGCGATAATGGCGTGGCATGAAGGATAACTTCCACAATAAGGCCGTGGCACGCCAAGGTTTAAATTTCATCCAATTCTTTTTTTTCACTTAGGGTGAGGGTGTTTTGGTCTTTTCACCCTTTCCACGACTTATAAAGTCAAAAAGGACCCATTTTCTTAAGTTTTTGAAGATAAAACTGTACTGTATACTCCTTTAACTCTCGACCCAAGAAATCTCAAGGGTTTTTTTATGAAATCATTAATCCGGGTTCCAAACTTAAAATTGACTTCATCTTCTAGTGTGTTTCAGGCATGTTTCTCTTCCCTAAGCATTAATTTTACATTATTGCATCAATTGAATAGTTTTTCAAGTGAGTTAAGTTGTGGGATTATAAAATAAGTTGAGAAATTATTGTTGTTACTGATTGAATTATTTGTCCCATTTTCTAAATTGATTATTTATGATTTAAATTAATATTTTTGCGACCGAATCAGTACATTATTTAAATGATTGAAATGGGGGACATTGGGTTCCCCGAATTGGATGAATTTTGTCTTGGAAATTCATGAACCTCAACCTACATTGTGAATTTAATTTTAGTTATGAAAAATTGCATGGTTTACATTGCTTTGGAACTCAATGCATTGCATTAATGGATAAATTGATATAAAAAGGGATTTCGATGGCCTTGGTCGCGATGGTTTGGATTTTAATGGAACTTCGGAGTCCAATTTGACTGTTTTAATTGTTTTGGCATGTTTAATTTATGTTGCTAGCGTATTTTTATGGTGATACAAAGAGGTAAATGCCTTGATTAGTGTCTCCCAAGTTATTCATTGGATTTATGTGTAAATTATTTTAATTTGGGCTTAAGGGGGTTGAGTAGCTCACTGTAAATGTATAATTCTTCGGGGGCCGACCGCTGGCAACCTTATATTCTGGCGTTGGGGGTCTATATTACTATGTTCTAGACACACTTGATATGTTTATATATATATATATATATTTGGGATGTCTATTGCCCATAATGGCTTTAGTTTTCCTTTGGATTTTCCTCTTTTTATGTGGCTATAATATAATAGGGCCCTTTCAGTAGGGGGAGCTTAATCAATGTAGCCCATGGGTCCCTTTATGATGGATCTATCTACAAAATTTAGGTTAATAGTTTTAAACTCTTATGTTCGTGACCTTTACCCTATCCCGACATCTTGTGTATATATATAAGAATATGTTCATGTGATTTTAACTACTTTTGGACATGGAATTATGTTATAACTTTGTTGGAGTTACATTCCTGGACTTATCCTGCTGATCATTCTGGGATGATACATAATTTTTTCATGTAGGGTTTGAAGATACTTTTGTTGCTCCTATACAGCAGTAGGTGGATTACCATGCTCATTGAGTTGTTGTGAAATGGTGAGCGTTCATCCTTCGGAAGGCCTTATCATTTTATTATACATTTCTTATTGATTCAGTACTTTTGGATTGTTTTGTTCATAGTTGGGGGCATGACTCGGCTTAGATTTTATTCTGGTTAAGAGGCTTCTATGGACATGTATGGGTTGTTTAATGTTTTGACTCTTCATTTCATTGAGTCATTTATTCGTCTTCTTATTACTATTTAATTGGCGTCTACATTGCTATTATTATTATTATTATTATTGTGCTCTTCATAAACGGGTGGTGTTCGGTCCATGATGGACTTGAGATACCAGTCATGGCCTGACCATGGTTTGGGTCATGACAATATATGTGTGACCAATGTTAGAAACATCTTTTGCACTTGAACCAGCTATACATAATCAATATCATCATCATTGTCCGAAATCTAATAGATATGTATATCATTATCATAACCCATAGCCTAATCACAAGTAAAATCAATAGCATAATCACTAGCCACTAGTATAAACCATGAACATCATATCTAGCATAATCAATAAAGCAAAAGCTAGCATAAACGATTACATAATCACTAGCATAATCAATAGCATAACCACTACCATAATCAATGACATAATCACTCGAATTATGAATGGGCAAAAACTGTCAATGCCAACCCATCATAGCCATCAAATGCAAGAGTTTCTCAATATTACCTCAATGAGCATTTTTAAGTCATACAAAAAATATATAAAAGGTTTTCAATACAAATACAAATATTAGCCTCAGATGGGTCAAAGGGCCCACTTCTAAATCCCCTAAGTTCATTACAAGGCAATTTCTTCCTTGGTCTAGGCTAAGGTATCTAAATCTACTTTTAGATGTTAAATAAGCCACAATCCACCGTAAGATAGAAATGTTACCTAAAGCATGATCAACTAAGTCATTTCTTCATAAATTATAGTTTTCAAAAAACATAAATGGTCTAACTAACCTATGTTTTCCAATTCATCATACCAACACCTAAAACCTATCCGACATCTACACAATATAAATCACATACTTTGAGAGCTAGCTCAATCTAAAAATTGGAAAAATGTAGCCTATCTGGAGACCTTACAAGCTCAAAGAATCCTTTAAATCATCGGCTTTCTCTTCTAAAAAGAATTCACAAGGTGCAACTCTATAAAAATCATAATCTATTCATCATAACGAGCATAATGATATATTATTGTACTATTTTTTTGGGTACAAAATCACTCAAAAATACCATGTGGGTCCCATTTATGGAAATCACATTTTCAAAGACAACCCAATATTCTCTCATGCTCAAATATTAATTACCCTAAAAAATTGTGAATTGCGAGCTGCATTGGTGCTAAAATGAAGTCATAGTTTTAGAGAAATATTAGAGAAGAAAAGGGAAAATCAACCAAGAAATAGAAGTAATATTACAATAAATTCGAAGGAAAATTGTGTAAATAATCATTACCTAAGCTTCCAAATCACCCACAATAGCTATATCTAAGCTCTCTCAATAATTAGGGTTTAACTCTCCTGTAAATGGATTAAGAAGGGTGAAAAGAGGGCTAAAAGAGGGATATTTATACCCTTCTTAGGTACCTAGGAGTCGTTATCGCGACTTGACTATCGCAATCGCGATATATTAGCGATGCAATGTGAGTCACTACCATGACAGATTGCCCCACAATCACAGCACCTGTGCCCTACCAAGGGTATCGTTATCACAACCTCTAGCTTTGTATTAGCGATTGCACTAGCAAATTGAGACTTGGAAAACCACCAACCCCTTGAGATTCATCAAGAATACTGTGTATGGCATGAACTATGCTACCCTGCAAAACTCGATGTTTTAGACTAAATGGCATAGCAGAAATTTCCATCAAAGGTTGTTTCAACTAAAAGTGGGTCCCACACTGATATCCAATTTTTTAACTTTAAAACCAATATGTTGAAATTAGCTCGGGAGCATCAGTACCTTAAACATTGGACAATTTAGCCTAAAAGAGACACTACAGAGTAGTTAAAACAGTCTTAGTTGGAATATGAGGTTGTTTCATAAAAGTTTTTGCTCTGTGGCTATTTGAAATCAGCGAAGACATTAAAATAGGAAATCAATTCAAAAAAATAAATGAAATACCCGATAATCTAACTGTTAGTCCCATTAAGTCCTAAACGACTTAGGAAACTATGAAAAATTTATAAAAGTGAAAATAAACAGAAATATTAAAAATGTTCTAAGGGTTCATTACAAAAACCTAACCTACATCTATTGACCACGAGTTAATCATATATGAATTATACTTATATGTTGAAAGAGTACACACCAATTAATCTAATTCATTATTAGTTGGGAGTGGGGAAAGTCTTAGCATTATCGCTTTTGTATTAGTAAGTATCAACTAGTCCTTATTTGAAGATTTAAGATAATGTCAAAATCGGATGATTGGTTAAAAGATTGGTGGAAATATACGATTGCAGAAGACAATAAAATTTTAACAGCGTATATCAGATATTCGTCTTCCCACATTGAAATGGAGGTTTTAATAATGTGGAGAACACTTGATCAACAGACAATATGCATATGGCATGAGGTGGATAAAACTAAGAAGGAAAATACTTATAAGGGAACATCAAGTGACTAGAGCATTTTATTTTTATCCCCTGCGTGGGAATGTTTTTCTCATGTTTTATTTCCATGTTCCAAAATGTATCCTCATTTGCTACTTTGCAGATACTTATGACCTTTGGTTATTTAAAAAATTATTTTTCAAGAAAATGGATTTATTTAAAAAACATATACTTCCTTTAAATAAGTTAGGCCAACCCTTGTCTCAAAAGGGCTACCCAATTATCATCCACGATTATTATAGTATAGTTGTGTGATTAACTATTTTATGTTATTATGTACGTTGGTCAAATGAAAGGTTAATTGATCAAATTTTTAACAAATTATTGAAACACTTTAGGCGGAAATACACACTTACAAAAAGTCCGACCAAATATTCCAGTCTCTAATATCTCCCAGAAAATTTATCAACCATTCTCAATTGATTTGTGAAAATCAATTCTTACTTATTCAAGAGAATTGACTATAAAATATTTTGGAAATAGAGATATATTGATGATGAAAAGAGGATGCGATAAAGTTAATCTTTCTAATAATTGCTCACCCTAAATTAATGAGGAAAATCATGTTCATTAAAATATTTGGGTCAAAACTCCCGTGAATCAATTCCTTTACAAAAAAAGACAAAATTATATGCTCCCTTTCTTGGAAAATATTTTGTAATACTTATCATTGATAGGATCTAACTTATTTTCTTGTGAGTGGGTTTAATTTATAAATAACAGAATGAATAGAAATGGATTTGTGTTGACCCAAGCTAGCTAAACATTAATATTTCACCAAATCAAAATTCGATAAAAAATTCCTCATCTGACTGTTGCTTACCAAATGATAAAGAAAAATTCACTTGTAAGAATACAGAGAATGCTCGGACCAAGATAACTATCAAAGACAAAATAACAATAGAACTTACTAGAAAGTTGAAAAAGCTCCAAAATAAAGCATAAAGAGCCATGAACATGGCTAGTCTGGACATCATTCAAGTCTTGGACAATAGTAGGGCCCCACTCCAGTTACCTCACTTTACTCCTTCGATGTAGAAATTCATCCAAGTGACATACCCGTTACTTTTATGATAAGGTATCCCATTGACCATGTTAATCCAGTCTACCAAACAGACAATCTACCTACTCAAAACTCTAATAAAAATAACCATCCATAGAACCTTGGATTGAATTGGCAACATGCTTCTTCAAATAATTCCTAAAGTAACCCTCTAACTTTCAATCCAAGTTTCAATAGCAACTAGAATTTCACCCCCATATGTAAAAACCCTACTACCACTAAGCAGTCAATGCTACTTATGACAGCCTTTTATGTCTGTATAACACTAGAGTCTTGTCTTATTGTTCCATAAATATCAAAAACCAAATATTAAAAAGAGATATAAAGAATATGGAAAGCTATAAAAAAGAAAGACAAAAATAATATGTTACTATTTGAGTTGGAGATATCTAGAACAATGAAATATTATTGTCCTCTTAATGATGTCATATTTATCTATAATGATCTATGTATCTATCCAGATTTAGAGTTTTCACAAGGATCAAGGTTCTAAAATTTGAGATGTTTATTTGAACCATCAATCCTAAAATCCATTTAAAAGTTTATAGTGACTGAATAATAAGGGTAAGTAAAACTGAAGCATTATTAAGGAGGCTTTTTAGTCATAGTCTAAGTGATGGAGCTTTAGAATGCTTCACCTATGTATTAAATATGTGGCCTCATTAGATATCTGTCCTAATACTTCATCAAAATATTTGCATAAAATATGGATGTATCTCTACATCGATACTCTTTGAATCAGATTAAGCACAAAGAGGATGAGCTATTTTAAGAGTATGGCTATTACTAAAGAAATAAAGCTAGAAAGTTCAACCTCCCATTACTAAGGAATAAATAGTAGCAATATTTTCCCATGCTCAAGAAGAATAATTCTATACAATGATGGTATCGGCAGTCTGGGAAATATTTGCCGATTTGTTTAAGATTGGAGAATTAGTTAAAGAAGACATGCAGAAGAGTAAGATTAATAAGACTCTAACCCCACAAAACCTTGAAACTGTATGCTATACCCACATCAGGCTCTACATCTAAATTATCAACCACAATACCAAGCTCCCAACCTAATTGCAAATAAAATGATCAAACTACCCTCCAAATCATCGTTCTAACATTCAAGCACCATATAAACAATATCATATACTGCCTTATGACAACCACAATGAATATAAAATACCCCATCTAAATTTTTAGATGAAACCTCCAAAAATTATTACTTCTAGGGCCGAAAGTCAAACACAACTTTCCAAGAGACTATACATAACTACACTAATTTAAACAATTGATAAAAAATCTATCAATGTGAATACCAAAATTTTTAGATTTGACCAGCATTGTTCTTACTATTTAGGAGGCTTTAGGCATACCACCATGACTTGCATCAATCTAAGAACAAGATTCAAGACACAATTGATTATAAGGTCATCACTCTTAGGTACCAGCTCCAACTATTAATAGCAATTTGTAAGGAAATTATGGAAGGGTAAACATTAATATGACTACAACAAATAAAGATTGGTAATTTTTAGGGTAGTAATGGTCCTAAGGCATAGGGCGCTAACTTTTAGTCTAGTGGAGCTCAATCAACTGTAACTTACCCTCCTTGTCATTCTTATGAGAAGGTTTATTGAGGTTATTGTTAGGAGGGGAGGAATTTTTATTACAATTATGGTTAACCTGGTCATGTACAATAAAATTGTCCTATGGTTAAAGTTTCCACTGGAGCTAATAAGGTCCTAATCACTAATTTATCGGCTCCTATCCCTAAGGGTACCACTTTAGGTACTGGTTTTTGATGAAATATTCTATATTCACTTACTACTCATTAAGAATTTAAGGAATCCCTCGATATCGTGATTGGTATGTTACAACTCTTCTCCTATGAGGTTAATTATTTACTTGATCCAGGTTCTACCCTATATTATGTGACAAGTTATGTGGCTGTACACTTTCATTTTTTCTTAAAAATATTTCCAACCATTTTTATGTCTACTCTAGTGGGTAATTTCATTGTCCATCTTTCATAAAGAGATATTGGTAGATTTGATAGAGCTTGATATGGTGGATTTTTGATGTAATCTTAGGGATGGAGTGGATTTATTTAACGTATGATTCTCTTGATGATAGGACCTGAAAGTTCAGTTTGTATTTTCATAATGAACCGATGATCAAATGGGAGGGAGTTCCTTAGTACCCAAAGGGAGGTTTATTTCCTATCATAGAGCTTAAAAGTTAATTTTGAAAGAGTTCTTGCTCCATTTACTATGGGTTAATGATTCTAACTCTAAGGATCCATCTTTACAATGTATTTCTTTGGTTATTAAGTTTCTTAAAGTTTTTCTCAATAATCTTTGTTGAATTTTTTCTGATAGGCAAATAGATAATAGAATTGATCTTTTATTGTATCAGCATCCTATTTACATTCAAAATTATAGAATGGCTCTGACTGAGCTAAAGGAGCTAAAAAATAACTAAATGATTTTCTTGGCAAGGATTTCCTTTGTCCTAGTGTTTCTAAGTGGGGTGCTCCTCTATTTTTCATGCAAAAGAAGAACGGGTCTCTTTAGATGTTTACAAACTATTGTCAGCTAAATAAGGTTACAGTGAAACATAAGTATCCACTTCACTGAATTGATGATCTTTTTGATTATCTTCAAGGTGCTTTGTGTTTCTCTTATATTAAACTTCATTTGGGCTACCATCAGCTAAAAATTAGGGAGGTTAATAATCCCAAGACTTCTTTCCACTCCCAATACTATCATTATGAGTTCTTGGTTATGTCATTTGGGTTAACTAATGCCCTGACTGCTTTCTTGGTTCTTATCAATTAGGCTATCATGTAGTTTCTTAATTTATTTTTTATAGTCTTCATTGATGATATCCTAGAGTACTCTAAAAGTAAGGAGGACTATGCTAATCAACTTCTAATTATGTTCCAGACTTATAAGGATAAAAAATTATATGCAAAGTTTTCTAAGAGTGAATTTTTGTTATGTGTTATGTCTTTTTCGCAGCATGTTTTTCCTAGTGACGGAATCCTAGTGGATCCATAAAAAGTTCAGGCAGTTAAGAAGTGGCCTAGACCCATCTTTTCGCCTAACATCAGGAGCTTTTAGGGTTTGGCAGGATACTGTAGGAGGTTGGTGGAGAGCTTTTTATCCATTACTACTCCACTAATGAAGCTGACTTAGAAATAGAATATGTTTTTGTGGTTGGATGCTTATATTGGTAGTTTTGAGAAGTTGAAGGACAACTTGACTTCTTTTCCTATTTTGACCTAACCAGAGGGTACTAATGGGTTTGTAGTCTATTTTGATACATCGCATATGGGACTGCGCGGTGTCTTTATGTAGCATGGTAAGGTTGTGGCCTATACTTCCAAGCAGCTTAAGGTTCAGGAAGGAATTACCCAAGTCATGATCTAGAGTTGGTGGTTGTGGCCTCTTATTTGAAGATTTTTTTCTAATATCTACATGGGGTACTTATTGATATCTATCCAAACCATATGAGCTTCCAATATGTGTTTACGCCGGGGGAATTCAATCTCAGGAAGAGTGATGACTTGAATTACTTAAGTATTACAAAATAAGTATCATAACCATTCAGATAAAGCTAATGTTGTTACTGATGCTTTTAGTAGGTTGTCTATGCTAATCCTATCTTACTTTGACAAAGAGAAAATAGTGTTGGTGAAGGATATAAATAGGTTGGATACCTTATCTGTTTATCTCTTAGTTTTCGAGGATAAGGGAGTCATTGTTCAAAGAGTTGTTAAATCATCTCTTGGTGTTGATGTAAAAGAGAAACAGTCTTTGGATCCTATACTTATGTATATTAAGGATGATAAACGGTATGACATTTTAGATTTTGGGAGATGAAATCTTATGGGATCAAGGAAGGTTTTATGTTACTAATATTAATGGGCTCTGAGAAAGGATTTATATCAAGCCTCATGAGTCCAGATATACAGTTCATCTTGGTTTGATTAAAATGTACCATGAAATGAAAGAAATATACTGGTGGAATAATTTTAAGATAGATGTGACAAGTTTTATTGCTAAGTGTATGGTTTGTCAACATGTGAAGGATAAATATTTGAGGCCTGATGGCATGTCTCAAGAGATTGAGTTACCTATGTGGAAGTGGGAAATGATTAATATGGATATTTTATGAGTGTTTTGTGGTCTGACTATTAGTTTGACTATATTTGGGTCATTATGGATAGAATTACTAAGTCTGCTTACTTTTTGCCTACGAGGACTAACTACTTAGGAGAGTATAATGCTAAGTTGTTCATTTAAGAGATAGTTAGGATACATGAAATAACAATGTCCATCATTTCAAACCAAGGTGTGGAGTATACCTCTCACTTCTGACATTTATTTCAAAAATTATGCAAGTGAACCTTAGTATCGCTTTCTACCCTCAAATAGATGTACAAGTGTAATATATGATTCAAACATTACAGGATATGCTAAGGGACTGAGTAATTTATTTTAAGGGTAGTTGGGTTGATCATTTTCCTATTAGTGAGTTTGTGTACATTAACAGTTTCAGTTCTAGTATTCAAATGGCTCTTTTTGAGGCTCTTTATAAAGGATGTGTAGGTATCCTATTGCATAGTTTGAGGTTTGTGAGACTAGGTTGATTGGTCCTAGCATGTTTCACCAAGATATGTATAAGGTGAAAGTGATTAGAGAAATACTTAAGACTACTAAAAATTGCCAGAAGCTTTATGCAAATATAGAGCAGAGGGAGTTGGAGTTTAAGGTTAGTAATTGGCTATTCTTGAAGGTTTCTACTATGGATTTATGAGATTTGGGAAGACGATTAAGCGCGTCAGATTACATTGGTCCATAGAATATTGTAGGAGAATTAGGAATGTTGCTTATGAGTTGGATTGTCCAGAAAGTTTAGCCTCTGTTCATCCAATTTTCCATGTCTCTATGTTGAAAAAGTGTGTGGGTGGCCCTTCTTTTATAGTGCATGTTGAGGTTGTTTGTCATACAAATTTATTATCTTATATGGAATTTTTGATTAAGATATTGTAGAAAAAAGTTCGTAGATTGAGGACAAAGTACTTAGCTTAAATGATGTCCATTTGAGATATCAAAAGGTGGAAGCATGTGAAGCTGAAGAAGATATGAAAGCCAAGTGCCCATCCTTGTTCCTCGTGTGGGATAAAAGTGCTCGAGGTATGAATTTCGTTTCCTTTTCAAAGTTGTCCTTAGATTCTAGTTCCATTCTTTTTACTATCGTGATAAGGGTTCTCTAACTCCTCATTCAGGGACAAATGATCATAAGACAGGGGTTAATGTAACCCCCAAAGTTCTTGAGCCTAAGATACTCCAAGAGTTGACAAATTAAATTAGCCATATTTTTGAAATGGTGTCAAACGACTAGTGATAACGGTCTAGGGTAAAACTTGTTATGAGATGCACCGAGTCATTATGAGGACTCGTTGTCTTAATAGTGAATTTTGATCCCTCGACAATGAGTCCAGATACAACCGATTATGAGACATAATGGGTTGTCAGGGATGAGGGGCTCATTTTCACAATAAAAGGTTACACAGGAATTGAGCCCCTGACCATAATTGTTCACACGACTAATGATGTTAGACAATGATTAATGATCAGTAACTCATCTTCATAATAGTAGGGGACCAAAATTTTGATGCTCACTCAATGACTCCAGGCTACAACTCGTGGTTAGGCCTCACGAGTGTTGCCCAAGTCATGACGACTGTTCTTATTTTTCCAACAAATTTTAATTAGGTTTTTTTAGTCTTTTCCTCCTTTTACACTTTCCCCATGACTTAAAAACACTCTAATGATCCCTCTAACATCATTTATAAAAATCAAACATTACTCTTCCTCTTTAACAACCAAGGCAAGAGACACTAGAGGTTTACAAGGAATTCAATATTTACGCACAAAACCTTGAGTCCTCTTCAATTTCTTGAGTAAGTCAAGCATGTATCTCATCCCTAAACTTGTATTTTATGTTATAGTATGAATTTATTCAACATTCATGTGATTTATTTGTTGGTTTTTGAAATTTGTTTGAGAGCTTTCCATTGATTTCAACTTGAATTGTATCCCTCAGATTTAATTAAGTTAATAATGCTTTGGTTAATGCTTTTTACGGCTGAATAGGTGCATTATTATGGGGATTTGATTAGGGAACATGGGTTTTCACAAATTGATGTATTGTTTTCTTGGTAATGGCATTAACCTCTACCCATCTTTATAACTTTTGTTTTGAATTTGGAAGTTTAGTAATTAAACATACTTTTTAAACCATGCATTGCATTAAAGGATAATGGATAGTGAAAATTGTTGTGGAATGCCTTTTGTGGCAATAGTTTAGATTTTAAATTGGAACATTAGAGTCTAATGGTTACATTGACTGGTTTGGCATACTTATATAAGCTTGTATGCATATTGGTATGACTATACCATGTTGGTAAATTCCTTAATAATGAATCCTTATTTAATGGTTAGATTTATGTGCAATCTATTTTACTTGGGGATTAAAGGGAATTTTTTAGCTCACTGCGAAGGTGTAGGTCCTATGGAGGACTAACACTAGAAACCATGTTTGCCGGCGTGGGGGTCCATATGACCATGTGTCTGGTGCACACATTATACTATTGATTGCTATCGCCTTGGTGTCTCAAGCCTTTCCACGGTATCCTCAGTTTGTGCGGCTAATAGTTTAGGTCTCAAGCCCATGGGTACTTTTATGATGAAATTAAATGCACAGTTTAGGCTAATAGTTTAAAATATCATGTATATAACCCTTGTCTATATCCCGATATCCTATACATGCATAAATGTTGTACATGTGGTTTTGACTAGATTTTTTTCAATGGAACTATTTTATTACTTTCCCTAGTTACATGCTAGTGCTTATTCACTGACTGTCCCTATATGCCGCATCGTTTGACGATGTAGGGTCCAAGGGCTTGGATGTTACCTCCATGTAGCGTTAGGTGGTATGGCACATTAGTTGAGTTATAGGGAAGTGGTGATCCTCCATCTTTCAAAAAAGTCTTGCCACTTTATTAGTTTTCTTTTCAGATTTTGGGAATTGTAAGATTTTTCTCATTATGGTCAAGGGGATTCTCGACCTAGTTTGGTACTTCTTAGTTAGAGGTTTTCGTGGACAGTGTTGGGATATTTTGGTCATTTTTTTCTAACTCTTAGAACAATATTATACTTGTGTATATTTATTATTATTTTTGATTGGCTTTCAGTATATTCATTTATTGTTCTATGAAGGTTAGGCTAAAAGGGTGGTCTCTAGCCCACGGTGGTCTTGCGATACCCATCATGACTAGGCCTTGATTTGGGTGGTGATATCATGATTTTTGCATTGGAATAACTTTATATTAAATCATTCCCAAGCCTCATGTAATGTTTTGGGTTTGTGCTTGAAAAAGTTGATGGTTTTATTCATTAGTTGCAATATCCATGATTGAGAAAAGAACGTATCGCACAATGCTTCCATTGATTAAACCCATGAAGTGATAGAACTTGTGGGCATCTCCCATAACTATCAGGCTACTTCTCTTGTTAATGAGAATGGATAAATACTAAAAACGATTTAATCTTGAGATATATGGGTGATATCAAACTTAAGACACACATTGATGAAAAATTTCAAATGTAAGTTGGTGTCATCATTGACTTGACCCCCAAATAATCCCTTAATTTGTAGCAAATGAAGTATATCACTATTAATGTGAAACACTTCATTCATAGAAAAATGTGGTATATGAATGGGACTAGCTCATCCCACATCTCTTGTGTGATCCTCATGCAAGAGATGCACATTAAAAGTAGTAGTATTGCTACCAATTTTACTCATGGTATCATGTAGGCTATGCTCGTCACCTAAGAGAGAACAAATGCATAAAATAATATAAAGTAAACACTATGGCTAACTTAAAGTGACTAGTAATACTAGAAGAATGAAAACTATGTATCACTCTATGGCAATGGAACTAAAATTTGGTGAGAATCAAATTAGACCTTGAAGGTATAAGCGATCATTTTCAATATAGTTAACCCAACAAGAGTTTGGGTTGAGCCTTAGGGAATGAGAACAAATATTGCAATCTCAAGTGTTAGGAATGACTTGATGTTTACTAGTAATGCTATATAAATAAAACAAGAAAGTAAAAATGGGGGTAGGTGGTTTGTTTTGAACACTTTATAATTAAAAATTTTATCGTTGTAAGAATGCAAATTCAAAGATCAAATGACTAGAGTTTGAGACTAAATATGGAGTTAGACTTGAGGTTATGCTCTTCTAGTTGTCAGTTCATACTTGGGTAATTGAACAATTGTATAAATTTAGCTAAGTGGCAAGGGTAGGCTACATTTTAGGTATTTAGTGTCAACTTTTTAGTCAAACACCAAAATTGACACGACCCGATTAAGGGACTGCCGTAATTGGTGTCCCAAGTTTGACCGGGACCGGAGATCACACCCATTACCCAACCCAACCTCCAGCCGCCAGCCCTGAGATGGCTGAATTTCAAGCATATAACAAGATAGTGTAACTGCTTACATGAAGACTCTTGGATAGGATCACAATCATGACTGGCCCAACCAAGTCCAACCATCCCACACCAATCGCCCAATAGTACCAAACCATACCAAAGGCCATAAACAAGGACATAACCAAATAAGTTCCATAAGATAATATAATTAATACCAAAATAAAATATGAAGGAATAGTCTGAAATTTGATATAATGATGTTAGCCCACTAGCTTATTCCAATGTCAAGGCTGAAACCAATATCAATACCGCCCATAACAACCCATATTAGTACCATAAAGACTATAACCAAAAGAATAATAAAATCTGGTTGGGACATGCCCCCAACCATGGCGAAAACCAATATCCAAAAAAAAATTAAAGAGTCTAGAAATATCCATAACATGAAATAGAGCCTTCCATAAGGATGGAATCTTACCACTTAAATCCACATGTTGATCCCTGAGTCAATTACTATGTAAGAAGGGTTGAACGATCGGTTACTGCATAGCGTGGGTATATGCCACCAATAGATGAGTTATCAGGTAAATGCTAGCATGATCTCAGGATAAGGATAACACAATGCCATTTATAAAACCAAGTGAAACCATACATAATACATACAACAATACACATATATATATCTATGCTAGGAAAGGGAACTAGGTTAAGCATGCCATTAAAACCTTTATTTGGGATGTGTAGCTTTGCCATCCTAAACCACCAATGCAGTATCTGGGTTCAACTCTCCCTACTGAAGGGGGCCCAGTGCGTGAAGCCGCACGACCAGGGAAGAATACCAGGGATTACTAGTACATCCCAAAAATATAAAGTATGATTTTATGCACACGGACACCATGACCAAACCTTACATCGACAAACATGATTTTCCAGTTTTTGTCATGTCGGGACCTCCACCTGCCACAACTTTACTACACATACCACCATTATATCCAAACTAAACAATTAACAAACAACAAACCAATATATTTTTACCATTTATTAACCAAGGTCATTTAATGGTGGTATTTTCATACCGACAATACTTGCAAGTACTATTCTTAGACAACTATATACAAGTTTAAGGGGACTTCCACCAAGTGGTTTAATATGGTAAATGGAAGAGCACATGGAAGTGCCCTTAAACCTGTACCCCACAAGCATAACCATTTAGCCATTTACCTTTTCAAGCCATTTATACCATGTATAATTCCTTTGCCAAGTTTAAAATAGGCAAGAGTTCCATTAAAAGTAATCAATGCAATGAAAACATTCTTATAGGCATTTTTTCAAACACATTGGGGGCACAATATGACCAAAAGCAATTTCAACTAACATTAAACCATTTTCATGCAATCCATTTAAACAATTAATGCATATAAAAGCATAATTAAATCCTTGGGAAACTATATCCAACTATTCAATAGCAGAACACCTAAATCATATCTTAAAACTAAAATCATACAACCAACAAAATCATGAAAAGATTCATAAAAACCATGCTTCTAGTTAGAATTAAAAATGAGTGAACAGAACATTCCATAAACAAATATGATGATGGAAATAAATAACCAAGTAAAGCCCCAAATTGTTACTCAAGTTAAAACTCTAGCTTCCACCCAAAATCTTTTGAGAGAATTATAGAGGGTTTTGGAAGAGTTTCTAAGTGTTAATGAATGAAATAATAGGATAAATAAACTCCCAAGTAGGTTAGAAGTACTGGGATCTTATTGTGTTAAGTAGTGAATATCCAGAATACCCCCACTTAACTTTCACAGAAATCCCATCATAGGCATGCGACTGACCCTCATGAGTTGTAACCTCCAATACGGTACGTACCCTCCACTTGTATCCTATCCCAGCCCTTTAGATCCAACACTTTCCAAAATTTGTCTCATCCAACCAAATCGTATCTAAAGCATACGATTTGTACCCTTTATCCGTACTAATGGAAAAATAAACCCAAGGAAGTTTAGACACTTTCCCCCATAGAAGTCTATGGTTTGACTCATACTATAGCTCACGGTGAGCCACTTGTACTCAGATCCAACCCAAGCAACCAAGTCTAAGATTAATTAAAGGAACCAAATGATCTGTACCCACTAATATGACTAGTACCCCTGAGTCGTATCCATTCAAATAATAAAAATCCATCCCACTAACCAACACTAATCAGCATATGATAGGACCATACCATTCGTACACCATCATTACAACTTATTCCAATTGGTTGTATTGGGCCAGAGATCGCAATTCCAAGAAATTTTCTAAAGGTCAAAACTCTGGGTGTTATAGTCTCCCCCACTAGGAACATTTTCCCCCTTATGACGGACAAGTTAAGGGTAATCACATACACAAGTCATTTGCATTATCAAATATATTTGAAACCTTTAACAATGTTTGAAAACAAAGATGCAAAGATATTAATCTTTCATTTAACAAACCCATAAAATTAAGATATGTTAAAGACACATACCTTCCGCATGAATCCTAAGCGTAGAAAATAAGAGAGGAAGTTTGGACTTACATCCTCCTTTTCTTCCTAAGTAGCTTCTTTTATCTTGTGGTTCCACCATAGAACCTTAACTGAGGCCACATACTTGGTTTACAATAGAAAAACATACCTATCTAAATCTCAACCGGGATTTCTTCATAAGACAAAGAATCCAAGATTCCCAACCTCTCCAAAAGAACAATAAAAAAAGGATATCCAAAGCACTTCCTCAATATGTACACATGAAATACCGGATGAACTAAGCTCAATCTAGAAGGGAAATCTAGCTCATAACAAACATTGCCAAATCTCCATAAAACCTCATAAGGACCAACATATTGGGGATTGAGACTCCACTTCTTTCCAAACTGTATTACTCCCATTATGGGAGATACCTTAAGTAAAACCTTATCCAAATCTAAAACTCTAAGTTTCGATGCCTAATAGTTGCATAGGACTTTTGGCGACATTAGGCAACCTCAAGCCAATCCTGAATCACATTCACCTTCTCCATATACTGTTAAACCAAATCAGGACCAAACATGTCTGCCTGAACAAGCTTGAACCACCTAATTAGAGATCTATACCTCCTTACTGTACAATGCCGCAAAAAGAGCCATACCAATTCTAGAATGATAATTACTGTTGTAAGAAAAATCCACCAAAGGTAGATGCTCAACCCAATTGCTATTATAATTAATAACACAAGTCTGAAGCATATCCACTAATGTCTAAATATTCCTGTCTACTTGCCAATCCATCTGTAGGTGAAAAGCAATCAGAGGCTAATCCCAATCCCTAGCCCTTTTTGGAAAGACTGCCAGAAGTAATGTGTAAACTCTGTGCCACGATTAGAAATAATCAAAATAGGCACTCGAGGTAGCTTCACAGTCTCCTGAAGATATAATTTCACATAATCCTCTACCACAATGGTAGTCTGCACTGGTAAAAAGTGAGCATACTTAGGCATCCTATCCATGATGACCCAAACCAAATCAAATTGAATTTGAGACTGAGGAACACTGGTAACGTAATCCATATTGATCACTTCCCATTTCTATTCAGTAAAATCAATTTCTTGATACAACCCTTCTAGCCTAATGTTTTCAACTTTAACATGTTGACACACCATGTACTTGTAGGCAAAATCAGCCACATCCCTCTTTATGCCATTCAACTAATAAATATCCTTGAGATCATTATATATCTTAATCGATCAAGGATGAATAACATAGAGTAATTCATGAACCTATGAAAAAATCCTTTATCAGAAATCGTGGATATTAGGAACACACAACCTCCCTTGGTATCATAAATTACCATCACCACTAATCTCAAGCACCATTACATTTTTTCCACCAGCATCACTCTAGATTTTAATCTTTGCACCATAAGATGATCAAACTACTTATTGCACCATCACACCACCATTCTTGGAGCCTAAGATACGAACTTCAAGATTAGCTAAGCAGTGAATATCCTTCACCAATTCAATCTTTCATTCACCACATAAGCCAAATTCACTATGGAAAACCATCTAAGAGTATCAACGGCTATATTAGCTTTACTCGGATGGTAGTGAAGACTCATATCATAGTCCTTGAGAAACTCAAGACATCTGCTCTTCTTGAGATTAAGCTCATTCTTAGAGAACATGTGATGTTGACACTTATGATTAGAAAAGATAGCCATGTTAACACCATACGAATAATACCACCATATTTTCAAAGCAAACAGAACCACTAATAAATCCAAATCATGAGTAGGAAGTTCCTCTAGTGCACTTTGAACTGCCTAGAAGCATAGGTAAATGGGCTTCTTATGCTGCATCAACAAACAACAAAGACATACCCATGTTTCATCATAATAAACCACGAACCAATCATTGCCTTCTGGTAAAGTTGAAATTGGAGCCAAACTTAGCTTATCCTTTATCTTCTTGAAACTCCCTTGACAATCATCCGACAAAGAAAAGTTGACATTCTTCAGAGTCAAATTAGTTAAAGGAGTATCTATGGATAAAAAAATTTCCACAAACCATCTATAATACCCGACTAAACCTAAGAAGCTCTAAATGTTTGATGGAGTCATGGATCTAGTCCACCTCTTCACTACAATAACCTTTTATGGATACACCATGATCTCCTCACCAGGAATAATAAAACCCAAGAAAGTTACATCATTCAACCAAAACTAATATATAGAGAACTTGGCATACAACTACTTTTTCTTTAAGGTCTACAACACCACACAAAAGTTATTTGCATGATCCACCTTGCTCTTGAAATAAACAAGAATGTCATCAATAAATACAATAACTAAGATATCCAAATTATGATGAAAAATCTAATTCATTAGATCCATAAATGTCACAAGAGCATTAGGTAACCTATATGACATTACCAAAAACTCAAAGTTCCAATACCGAGTTCAAAAATCCATCTAAAGAATATACACCTCCCAAATTTTTAGTTGATAGTACCCAGACCAATGATTTTCTTAGAGAAGAACTTGGAACCTTGCAACTGGTCAAACATATCATCTATCCTTGAAAGAGGATTCTTGTTCTTGACCATTGATAACACTCAACTTACACGTTAATTTAAGTTCAACGTAGCCATTGTCAATATATTTACCAAACTTTGGAGTCGCGGTCGAATCCAAAATGAACAATATCAGTAGCAATTAAGTTACTTCAAAATAATAGATAAAAATTAAATCCAAACCAATGCTACAATAAGGTAAAAATAGGGGAGATAGGTATCTACACTAATGTTTCTTTTTGGATTTTTTGTAGTATAAATTTGGGGCTATGAATAATTAGAGTTTTATTAATTATGCATAGATCTTGAGATTATATACTACGAAGGGAGTGATATGTGGGTGTTAGCGATCAACATCAATTTAGCAAGCCAAATATGGGTTGGTTTGGTTATGGATTTTGATGTAAGTCTTTAAACAAAACACCAAACATTCACCTGTTGATTCTTTTGAATACCTAATAGGTTTATACAACTATTGGTAACCACAACCTACTTAGGCATCCCTATTTCTAGGATGATACCCATAGTATAGTCAACCTCACATTCACTCTTATGTCTAAGATAGTGAAAATTTAAAAAATTACACATACAATTGGTTGTCATTGCTTTGGTATCCGTATACCTCTTTTGAGGATGATATGGATTCCTAAACTTCACCTAAAACCCTTAATTTGAAGTTGGGTTCGAGTTTTCTAGAGCATAGAGATTTCACTAATCATACCTATTTGGGTATTTGGGGCTTTCACCCATCATATCCAAATAAAGTTAGCATAAAAATGATAAAACCCATACACATGTACTATTAAATACAAGCTAATTAATGAAAACTCACACATACTTTAACCCTTATTCATACATAAACTCAAGAGGGAGATCTAACTATACATTAGATAAATAAGCTTAGATATACCTAAAATCTCCATTGAAATAACTTGTTGAAGATTAAGTGAATATTACTTCAAACATGACACTACCAAAAATCAATAATGGAAGTGTGCTAATACTTCACTTAGAAAGTCTCCAATTTATTCTCCATGCAAAATTTATACAATATTTTCTTCTCGAAAAATAGTGGCTTGTCATTTATAAAACATAAACCTTAAAATTGGGGAAGATGGAATTTGATCCATTATAGGGTTTGAGCCATCTTGTAAAAACTAGGGTCATCCACATGCATTTCCAATTTTTCCCTTGTGGTGATCTCTTTTGTTAAGCCGCGATCACGTAAATTTGGCTGCAAACCACAATTACGCAACCACGGGTAACTTCCATAATCGCGGTTGGATGACTTTTTCTTAACTGTCGCTATCACAGTCAGCAGACCACAACAACGGTACCTGAGGATTTGCCGCTCCAAGTCTTCATCTGCACTTTTCTTGCTCCAATTTGATCATTTTCAGCTGCCATTGACATCTTTTGATCTCCTTAACTCTATGCCTACGAATAGTGGGTGTTAGTGTATTTTATAACAAATATGTCTTATCATACATTCACAACAAGGTAATATGCTCAAATGTTTAGTAGGAATGAGTGGTAAAATCACCACTCATCAACACCCTCAGCGTAAAGCATTTTCTTGTCCTCATGCAACACTACCTCTTACCATGATACAATAATTCTCTATGCCCAAACATTATACCTTAAAGATCACAATGGCTTTAACTATAGACAATACCACAAGTATCTCATTGCACATGGGCTAAACTAATTTCACGACAACCCTCATCATAAAATTAGACATTCAAGGATACACAGGAATTTACAGAGCAACTGAGCAAGAAAAACCAATAGTCTAGAGGTGGCTTCCTCTTGAAAACAACTTAGCGATACTCCATTTCCCTCATACTTTAGAAGGTGACAAAGTCACCCACTCCAACTTGTTTCTCATGCCAATACTTACAAGAAGGAAAATTTCACTCACCAAGCTACCAAAATGTAACAAGGAGTTTTAAGTGCAAGAACTATTTGTCACACAAAAGAAATCTCTATGCATCAAATGTTACACCATAAGTTTGCCAATATTTTCAATTTCCACTACAAAAAATGTATATGGTCGAAGATCTCAAAGGGCTTTTTAAGTTTGTAACATAGGTTTGGGTTAGGGTAGGATATCATTTTCGATCACATGGTTACACCCTTCCACGAACATCTACATCACACTTTTCAATCATTCTTTTTTACTATGGGCCACTTCTTCTTTCTCTTTTCTTTTTTGTTATATCTAATTTTGCTTCCTTTGTTTACTACTTTTATTTCATTCCTTTTTATTGAAACTCTCATGCACCTTGTTTCTTTGTTTAATTCTTTGTTTTCTATTCATTCCTTTTAAAAGCTTACGCACATTAGGCCTTTTACTTACAACTTTGTATCCCCAAACATACTTCCATAAATTTTTACTACCCCCAACTTAAGCTTTTATCCTCAAGTTGGATTTTCAAGTTTGAGGAGGGTATGGTGAAAAATAGGGATAAAAAGAATGGTTTACGGATTGTAATGTGTTTGTAAAGGAAAAGTCCAAAATATCATAGTGGGTTACTATGAATTATATTCATGCTTGGGTAGGATTTTTAGGCTAGAGTGGGCTCAAAAAATCACAAAGGTGGCCTAATATCATTTCTCAAACCAAATACATTAAACATTAGCTTTGAAAGACTAAAGGGGCACGTTCTAGATGACAAAAGTGTAACAGAGTTGAATGAAAAAAGCTCACCGCATATGGCATCCAAAAACTCACCAAAGAGGCTCAATTGTCAATCTCGTGAAACAAAATTTTAGTATCTATCATTATTTACAAGTCAACAACTTATAGAGCCACAGAATGAGAAAAAAATTTGTTACAAAGTTGCTCAAGTTTATGCTCTTGATTTTTGAATAATTTTGGATTGAGGGAGTTGTTTGTTTTGCATTGCACCACACATAATTTTCTATTCATGGAAACAACCAAAGCCTTAGTCTCACATTTTGGCAAAAAGTAGGAAAACCAACCATATGGCTGCTCAAACTTTACTAATGGTGTAAAATGTGATCCCAAACTTACAACTTACCATGCTACTGGTGCTCAGACTTCCCTTGCATTTTTGACAATTATGCCTTGGGTACACAGAATTCCCCTGCATCTATGCCTCAAAACCCAAACATCACACATTACGCTTAAGAATGTCATCACTAAATCCATCATAGGGCATATCTAGTTAAGCATCACAAAAATCAAAATTAACCTAAATTAAAAAAATACTAACATTAAAAGAAAAGCATGATAATCCATAAAATTTGAACACCATCAGAGTGCCTAGATAAAACATCTAAATAAAAAAAAATATCCAAAATATCATCCTAAAACAAAATGAAAAAATCATCCAAAATGGCATCAAAATAATACCAGGCACGTCTAAACACTATAGATATCGGGATACCCACCCCCAAATGAAAAGTTAGTAGTGTCTGCACTTCTTAAATAATAGGATAAGAGAAAAAGGTGCTCCCCAAATTAACCTCAAGAACTGCTCTCTCTGGAAGACCTTGCATCATATCCACTATCATCATTATCAGAACACTCATAAGGGGACTCATCATCACTCTCAACCCTAGGTGAAAGTAGTCGATGGTTGGGTTTGAGCACCTTGAAGATGCCCTTCACCCCTTTCCACACCTTTCTAACAAACTTATCTTTCTTCTTCTCTTTCTTCATCATTTTTACATCTGCTTTCTTGAGGTCCCAGTGTAATACAGCTAAGGCTTAATAAGCTCTCTCTAAGTCGACAACCATGACTCCCTTCTTCTACTGTTCCTTCTTATATTTCCTAGAGTCTGGTTGAGCTACATACGAGTGATGAACGGTAGAAAACTCTCCCAGTCCCTTATGTAGTCCATAAAGTATCTCTCTAACCACTCGTATCTTCCCTTATATTTCATCGAGAGGGTTGGCTGATGAAGGCCTAACAAATTTTATGTCCTTTTGGTTAAATTGTCAGACTTTACCTTCTTTTTATTTCCATAGACTGGGGGCACCCACACCTCTAAATTAAAGTGGGAAGATATGGGGGCAAGGATCAATAAGGTATCAATAGCATACTCCACTACTTGTGCCCTCTTACGTCGCTTTGCGATAAGGGAAGTGAAGAGAAGATGTGTACCTCCATGATTTTTGATATACCTCTAGTCTAAATGAATAATGTTCCCCCTATTTAGGGCTATGCTAGAGAGAAGACATATCACTATTTGAGCTTTTGAGTCTGTAATACTTGTCATGTAAGTGCATGGCAATACTCAGCTACAAATAATATTCAACCAAAGTCTAGCCTTGGCTGTGAAGTTATTTATCAGAATATCTCTCTTGGTAGTGGCCAAGGGAACTTCTTTACTAGGACAAAAAATATTTGCCATCCAGGTCCCTGGCTCACATGATTTTGCATGAAACTGGTCCATGTCAGTAATTGGGAGTCCATAAACCTCATTTATCCCCTCTGTCCCAAAGTTTGCTTGCATTCCCTCAATTGTCATCACCGAGTTTGTGAAATAGACTACGCTCAAGTTAGCATAGAATTCATGTATCCAATGCTCATTAGCAACACAGGGTTCTGGGGTAAAGCATAGCCATCTAGTCTAAGTGAGTCTATAATGAAAGCTTGGGAATGTTTTCTCTACTTTGTCTAAGCTATTACTTCTTTGAGGGAGTAACTTAATCCTGTGCAAATCCGTGTTATAGAGGTACTGACATTCTGGGGTCATGAACCTGGTATTGTTAAATCCCTCCATCTCTTAAGCTTAGATCCTATAAGCAATATACATAGGCCAATATCAGTACTATTATACCAAAAAATATACCAAATCAAATAAATAAATGCAAGAGGAAGTGTTGTTGAAGGTTTTGGGGGAAAAATTAGGTGTGCAGAATTTTTCAATTCCTGTCGACAATAGCCTCAGGAATGGCGATCGTAGAGCAATGACTGCAATTGCAATGTTCCAATTGCAGTACCTAAGATCACCATCTACAGTTCAGTACATCAATCAAAATACCTAATTTTAACCCTAAATTTATGTTCCAACTAGGCAAATAAACATCATGATCAGGAAAATCAAGACTAGATTACGTGATTAAAGTCACAAATTTGATGGAATTTACCTTGAACTCACTGGGGAATTTAATAAAACACAAAGTATACACGTCAATTTCAATAGTTTTAGGCTAAAATATGGGTACTCAAGACTTCCCCAAATGATGTGTGCAGACCCTACAACAGCTAACCACAAAAATCATCACAAACAAGAACAATTTTGTCATTTTTAACACTATTTTAGGCCCATTTCTAAACTATATATACCAAGACTACAACAATGTAACGCCCCAAATCTGGTACCTAGAATGCTACATGGTGTTCATGACCCTAAAGGACCACAAGCTAACCCAAGACTTATGTCTGTATCAGAATACTTCATAACATATTGTATTAATGAAGAAATAAAGGTTGAAAGGCCATAAGGTTAAAAATTGAGACATAATATCTGATAAAATAT
>JAPEIP010000011.1:60281448-60292284 GCA_026120095.1 Capsicum chinense
GATTATGTCTAAATAATTTAATTATGAGATTATGATGGTTGAATGAATAAACTTTGATTTATATGATTATCTCAATATTTTCATGATATGATTTAATAATTATCATTGTGAATTACACACTTTTACCACGAGGTGGTATTTTGAATGATTTTAGGACGTATGTCGAGATGGTATTTTAGAATAATATTTTTAGATATGTGTCAAGCTTTATTTTTCCCAATGACGATTAGAATTATTGAATATATATTTGAGACATTAGATGTCTTGATATCTATAATTGTATATTTCATATTTTTATTTTGAATTATTTCGAGATATATGTTGAAATGGTATTTTTGAATGATTTTTAGATTTATGATAAGCTTAAAGCTTCTTTATGATGAAATTGAACCACTGAGCATATTGAGATATAACGTTTGAGATGTTACCATGAGTCGTGATATTTTCTCAAAAATATTGATGTTGTCATGACTTGATAAATTGTTACATTTTGACATTTAAAAAGCCTGAGTTCTATTATTGAAATTTCATGATATTTGAAAATGGGTATACACTCAAATTACTTTATGAAGGATTTATAAGATTTCAAATTTTTTTCCATTATGGATATACATCATTACTTCATTACTCTACTTCTTAAATTGAGAATTTAAGCCACGAATTGCATATGAATTGATATTGCTAAAGTCTTTCGAGATAAAAGTCGTGATTTGAGTTGTACTATGGGATATGCATTCTTATTATCAATTAAAGGTCTCAAGTGCTTTTCAAAAGTTGTTGTCATGATTTAATTGTCGAACAGAAAGAATAATCATTTGAGTACATTGACCTTGAACTAGCAGAGTTGAGATGATTTTGACTATGATAAAGATTGATTTTGATATAGATGTTGAGATGAATTTTTGTATTTTTTTCGGATGACTTTGATGAGTTGAATTGTTTAAAATATTATGTATTGAGTCTTCATATCCTTCACCAAATGACGAGTCAATTATTCTTCAATGCATTGATACCTTGTTGATGTTGAAAAAGATTGAAATGGTTTAAGTCGAAGTTGGGGTTAGGAATCCACAAATTGTTGATGAATTATAAATTAAGATATTTGTTTTTGTCTTTATGATAGACCCTTGTGATGATGATTGTGGATTTCCTAATGTGTTCTGAGCTTTTCAAGGAGTAGTACTTAGCACCGAGAGGGAAATTTGGTATTTCTTCAAACCTATGTGCCACCTTAGGATTGTTGAAGATGATATTATTTGCCAGAGAGTCCGATTGTGATTATTGCAGTTTTAAGGTCGTACTCCCTGGCGAAGAGTATGACGCTCCCGCCAAAGGGAGTTTCAAACGTTGGTATTCCACATAGCTCACGTGGGGTTGTCGATTATAAGAAACTTACCTGTCCATAAAAGTGATGTTTCTTGAATTACCGAGTCACTCCAAGATTTGAGTCAAAGAGTTGAAATATTATGTTGAATTATGATTACCTATGGTGAATTTTGACGATATGATAATTTATGATGATTTATCATAATTTATGATTTTTGATGATTTACATAAATTATGAGATTTTACCATTTGAACTATTTATTATGAAAGTATGAAGAGTATGATTTGATATAACTCAAGCTAAGTGAGTCATCATTGTCTTGATGCATGTTTTCATGAAATTGATGATGTTATTTAAAGTATTGCATGCACTCCCACATACTCAGTACATTCTCTTTGTGCTGACCCCCATCTACTATTCTATTCAGTTCCAGCATCTGGTCATCAGGTAAAAGAGTCCTTATAGTTCAAGGTCATGTATTTTTTGTTTCAGTTAAAAGACACTGTAACCTTTTCTGTCGGCCATATTGAGTGGGATGGTTGGGAGTCATGACCCGTTTATGTACAGGCAATACTAGTAGACCCTTCATAGACAGTAGTAGTGGTTGATCTGTTCAGTCTCCTTCTTGTATATGTATATGTGCTAGTAGAATTGTAATCTTTTAATTCCTATTGTATTGAACAGATTCTGTATTGAGATATTTTCAGCTTCATTTTCTCAGAATTATGTTTTAAATCAGCTGTTTTTGAGTTATACCTATGAAAGGGTTAGCTTGGGGTTCACTTGTGACCCTAAGAACTCTGTGGCATCTCGGGACTTGATTTTCGAGGCATTATAGTGGAACCCATGAGGAAAAATATGAATGGAAGTTATATCACTTCAAACTAATAGGTACAATTTAAATCAAAACCAATTCTACAAGAAGGAAAAATTGGTGAAGATAGGTATCTACACTAATGTTTATTTTTGGGTTTTTCCAGTATAAATTTAGGGCTACGAATAATTAGAGTTTTAACAATTATACATGGATCTTGGGATTATGCATTACTAAAGGAGTGATATATTGTTCTTAGCAATCAATATCAATTTAGCAAGCCAACTATGGGCAGGTTTGGTTATGGATTTTGATGCTAGTCTTTAAAAAAAACACCAAACTTTCACCTATTGATTCTTTCAAATACCTAATAGGCGTGTTCAACAATTTGTAACCACAACCACAATCAAGGTATCCCGATTTCTAAGATGATACCCATGGTATAGTCAACCTAACATTTACCCTTATGTCTAAGATAGTGAAAATTTAGCAAACTACACACACAATTGTCTATCATGGCTTTGGT
Source organism: Capsicum chinense (assembly GCA_026120095.1). Lineage (NCBI taxonomy): Eukaryota > Viridiplantae > Streptophyta > Magnoliopsida > Solanales > Solanaceae > Capsicum > Capsicum chinense. Next base: position 60,284,116 of record JAPEIP010000011.1, read on the forward strand.
CTCCATATCCCTCTTTTGAGGATGATATGGATTCCTAAAATTCACCAAAAACCCTCCTTCCAATGATGGCTTTGGGTTATCTAGAGCATGGAGCGTTCACTTATCATACCAATATGGGTATTTGGTGCTTTCACACATCAAACTCCGACCATGTTAGCATAATAATGATAAAACCCATAAAAAGTGAACTACTAAATAAAAGCTAATCAATAACAACTAAGACAAACTTTAACCCCTATTCACACATAACCCTAAGAGGGAGATCTAGCTACACATAAGATAAATAACCGTAGATATAGCCAAAAACTCCATTCAAATGACTTGTTGAAGATTAAGTAACTGTTACTTCAATCTTGACACTACCACAAATCAACAATGGAAGTGAGCTCATCCTCCGCTTAGAAAGACTCCAATGTATTCTTCACCCAAAATTTATACAATATTTTTTCTTTTCCAAATATTGAGGCTTATCAACTATGAAAAGTAAATCTGAAAATTAGGGAAGATGGAATTTGCTCGATGATAGGGATTGAGTCATTTTGTAAAAATTGGGTCAGCCACGTGAATTTTCAGTTTTACCCTTGGACTGACCTTTTCCACTAAGCCGCGATCGTATAAATTTTGTTGTGACCGTAGTTACACGACCGTAGGTAACTTCTGCAATCACGGTTAGATGACTTTTCCTTGATTGCCGCGATCGCAGTCCATTTACCATGACCAAAGTACCTGAGGCCTTTTTGCTCTAAGTTTTCAACTGTACTTTTCTTGCTCTATTTTGATAATTTTTAGCTTCCATCCACATCATTTGATCTGCTTAACTATATGCCTACAAAGAGTAGATATTAGTGCATTTTCTCACCAATATGTCTGATTAATACATTTACAACAAGGTAATACTCCGAAATGTTTAGAGAGAATGAGTGGTAAAATCAACACCCATCAACCGCCACCTTGTTCAACTGCCTATAAACAACACTGGTGCACCCCATAGAGATACACTAGGATTAATAAAACCCTTAACTAGAATATTCTTAAGTTTCTCCTTGAGTTTCATCTACTCAGTCGGAGCCATTCTATAATGTGGAATAAAATGTAGACGAGTGTCCTGAACTAGATCAATACAACTCTTGATTTACCTATCAAGAGAAAAATTAGGAAGATAATCTGGAAAGACCTCTAGAAACTAATTAACAACTGGAATTGGCTGAAAAAAAGGACCTTCTGAGTTTGAATTTTTAACCGATACCAAATGATAAATACAACCTTTGGAGATTAACCTGTAAGCTTTAAGATAAGAAATAACCCCCACCCCCAACCCAGGAGCTAAAGGACCACCCTTCCACAATATAACTGGCTAACTAGGTGAACCTAAAGGGTCCAACAATTCCAGGATGCTTAATAAGAGGACAACCAATCCATAACCAGAATGACATCGAAATATACCATAACCAATGCAAGCATAATCTCTATGGTCTTCTTGTAACCAATAGATACCAGACACCCTTAATAAACTATCTTAGAAATAACAGTGTCATCTATTGGGGTAGAAACAGAAAAATATTATAAAATAACTTCTGTATCGAAAGCAAAAGATGCAGCCACATAAGGAGTCATATAAGTAAGAGTGTACCCCAATTCAAGCAAATAATATTCATCATAAGAGAACATATTATGTTCCAGTAATAACATCAGGTGATTCCTCGGATTCCTATTGAGACACTAAAGCATACAACCTATTCCGACCAACACTGGACCTAAGAGCTTAAACAAAAGTAGATGCAACACCCCTAGGTGTAAGAGAAGAAGATGAAGCCATAGGAGTCTTATTCGCCCACGTAGCAACCTTATTAGATGGAAAATCCCTAATCCAATAGACAACATAGCGACACTTAAAGCATTTGTCCCTTCCTTTATCATAGTAACCCCGATGAGGATGACCACAGAACCAATAAAGAGTGCCTTAAGAAATAGATTGACCTTTGCTTGACAGAGATTGGGCTCCCTGTGCCCAAAAATTGTCATAACATTGATGATGCATGTCTCCCATCTAGTAAGAAGTACTAGTAGAAAAGAAGAAACAAAAACTCCCCTACATCTTTTTCTACCATTTTCCACCATTCTGACTACCCTGAAACTGAGCACCTCCCGGGTCAGAAAACCTACTCCTCGTACCCTGTCTATCTCCAAACTCCACATACTTACTCTTTTATTCCTCTACTTACTTCATATGAACAATCAAACTAGATATGTCCATATCTATAATCAGTAAGGCAGTCTTGCCCTCTAAGATCAAATCTCTATTCAACCCAAAAGATAACTTGCTTATTCTTATCTGCATGCCAGAAAATAAATAGAAAAATACCTTGACGATTGGTGAAACTTCAAGGCATATTCCTTGATAGACATCCTCCCCTGCTTATGTTTCAAAATTCCTCCTTAATTGCTTTCCTCAACTCTTTAGGAATGAACCGATCAAATAAGGCCATTGAAAAAGTATCCCATAAGACTAATTTTTCCACATCACCACTATCCCTATCTGACTCTTTATACCACTGATATGCAATATTTTTGAGCTGATAAGCTACAAGTTTACCCCCTGCACATTCGTTCCCTTCAACACAAAAAATATTTTTTCCATTTCATCCAAGAAGCCTTATAGATCCTCCTCTACCTTTACTCTAGAAAAAGTAGAAGGACTCATCTTTATAAATTGGCCGACCCTTGTGGCCCTAGTAGACAAAGAACCAGTCGTACCCCCTCAGCCTAAGTAGAAACGATATGAGTGGTAATATGAATAGTCTTGTGGAATTACACATTAGTTATCTCACCTTAAGGAGGATATTAGAAAAAAATGGAACTCTTTAACTATCAAGGATAGGACCATGAGATCAATGATGAACACCACAAGTATGACACACCTCTTCAGTATTATCCCAGATGGGATAAAAGAAATTTATTTTGGTCCATATCTATGAGGTATAATATAAAAGAAAAACAAATAAGGATTACAGAAGATTCCAAGACTGAGAGTCCAAGCTAGAAAATAGAATAACAAGAAAGTGAAACATTACCAAATTCCATGTAGCCTGTCAGTTATGAGTGTGATGCGCTACACACCACTAAAAGAGACTCTACTCAATATGGCTTTATGGACTTGTAATTAACCATGAACCTAAGCTTTGATACAAATGTAACACGACATAATTGTGGCCTTGTCGCAATAGGTATCCCAAGTCTGATCGAGATCGATGACTACCCCTGTTACCAAACCCAACCTTTAGCCGTCTGCGCTAAGTTGGTTGAATTTCAAGAATTTAAAATGATAGTGTAATAGCTCATATGAAGACTCTAGGATAGGAGCACAACCATGACTAACCCAACTGAGTCCAACTATCTTACACCAACTACCCAACCGTACCAAATCGTACCATAGGCCATATACCAGGCCATAACTAAATAATTTCCAAAACATAATATAATTAATACCAAAATAAAATCTGATGGAACAATGAGAAATTATGCCCAATGATGTCATCCCACCAGCTTAATCCAATGCCAAGTATAACACCAATACTGATCCCACCCATAACAACCTATAGTAGTAACCCAAAGATTCTAACCAATAATTTAATAAAATCTACTTAGGTCAAGACCCCTACCATGGACAAAACTAATATTCAAAATAAAATCAAAGTATCTAGAATTATCCATAATATGAAATGGAGCTTTCTGAAAAGATAAAAGCTCACCACTCCAGTCTAAAAGCTGATCACTGAGTCAATCACTATGTAGAAGGAGTAGAACGACTGTATCCTACATAGCGTAGGTATACAGTAGCTAGTGGACAGATTAGCGGGTCAATTCTAGCATAATCTCAGGATAAGGATAAAATATTACCATTTATAAACCAAGAAAAACCATCCATAATACATAAAACCATAAACATATATAACCATATCAGGAAAGGAGATCGGGTTTACCATACCCTTAAAACCTTTACTTGGGCTATATAGCTTTGTCGTCCTAAACCACAAATGGGCTATATGGGTTTAGCTCTCCCTGATGAAAGCACCTCAGTACGTGTAGCCACATGACTAGGGAATAAAACCTAGGATGACTAGTACATTTCCCAACTATAAAGTGTGACGTCATGCACATAGTCACCAAGACCAAACCTCACATCGGTAAATATGAGCTTCCTATTTTTGTCCCCCCGGGATGTCAACCTTCTATGGCTTCGCCAAACATCCTACCATTATTTCCTATGTAAAACTATTTTGAAGAAACCAACCAATTCATTTATGATTTATTAACCAAGACCATTTAGTGGTGGTATCATTATATAGACCATACTTGCAAGTGATATCCATAGCCAACCAAATATAGGTATAATAGGACTTCCAAGTGTCATTCAATTTAACTTATTAAACTACTTGGGGGATTCCATATACCCCACAAGCATAATAATTTTTCCTTTTAGCTTTTAAATTCATTTAAATCACACATAATTCATTTACCAAGATTAAAACAAGCAAAAGTTCCCTTAAAAGTAATCAATACAATAAAAATATTCTTATAGGCATTTTGTCAAACACATTGCAGGCATAATATGATTAATATCAATGCCAATTACCTTAAAACAATTTCCATGCAATCCAATTATCCAAACCCACCATTAATGCATGTAAAATCATAATTTAAACCATGGAAAACCATAGCTAAACATTTAATATTAAAACCCCCAAATTATATTTGAAAAAAAAAACAATACAATCAACGAAATCATGAAAACCTTCATAAAAACGATGCTTCCAATTAGAATTCAAAATAAGGGAAGAGAACATGCCTTAAACAATGATGATGACTACCCTCTTGTTGAAACACTAGCTTTCTTTGCCCAAAAGCTTTTGATAGAATTATAGAGTTTTTTAGTAGAGTTTCTAAGTGTTAATGAATGAAATAATAGGTTAAATAACCCCTCGAGTAGGTTAGAAGTCATCGGACCTTATTATATTAAGTAGGGAAATGTCTAGAATACCACCACTTAACAAACATAGAAACCCCAACACAGGGATATAACTCACCCTCATGAGTCATAAACTCAAATACGATTGGAACCCTCTACTCATATCCTAGCATCAACCTTTGGATCCAACACTGTCCAGTATATGACTCATCCAACCAAGTCATATCAAAAGCATATGATCCATACACTTCATTGGTACCCTAGCAGAATAAACCCAAGAAAGATTTAGTCATTGTTTACTATACAAGTCCATGGTATGACTCATATTCTGGATTACATATCTTGTTAAGCGACTTATACTTAGATAATCTGTACCCATAAATATGACTCGTATCCCTAAGTCGTATCTGTTATGGTAACCAAAATACATCCCACCAACCAATACTACTCAGCATATGATAGGACCATACCATTTGTACAACATCAAACAACTTATTCCAAAGCTAAATTTCTCCTCGAGAAGGTTAAGGAGTGACTTCCTAAGTGAGTATCATTTTAACCATATAGAATTTCCCTAACTTTGACTTTTTATAACATGAGAAATTTGATAAACTTTTTGTCAATATAAGATTTTCTCCCAAATCTGATGTCCGGGCAAGAAGTTATGGCTAATTTAAGTCCTAGTCATAAAAAAAATTATTTTAGTGCTTGGTGCATCGTGGAGAGGGTCTATTTGACAATTATCAAATTCAAGTAGAACTCTAAGATAGTGGAGCATCGCGAAGGACCCCAATTTCCCAATAGTCAATTCTAGTGGCCTAGCGCGATTGTTATACATTACGCTAAAGTTTTAGGTCCGAACCAGAGGGACAACGTGATGGCTTCGTGTTGTGATAACTCCCAGATTCCGAATTGTCAATTTCCAGTGATCCACCGCGATAGTGGTGTATTGCGGTGGCCTATAAAATTGGGTTGCTAGTTTAATTTTTCTAGCATTGTATAGAAGTTAAAAAGGGCACTTTGGACTTTTTACAAGCCTCCTAAACCATACAAACACCAAATTAAACTCATTTACATGTATTCTAGAATGTTTTTCTCAAGTTTACTCTCAACAAAAATACTAAGTATCCAAAACCTCTTCTAAAAATCTCAAAAATCCACTATAGATTTTCTGAATTTAGTCAAGATTCAAGGTTTCCAAGTCAAGGGTTTCCAGAACCCTCATTCAAGAATACAAATAGAATCCAAAAAGCTAGAGTTCATCCAAAGCTTCTTATTCAAGGTATGTCAGGTTTGAAAAAGGAAAGTCCTTTCGGCCTGTGCCCAGGAGTTGTTTTAAATTATAAGAATATATGGTTTCACATATTTTCTCAAAAAAATTGAAGTATGGGTTTGTACCCTTTGTTGTTGTTCTTGATATTTTGATAATTGGCATGTTTTAGAAATTGAGATGAATGAGTATGTTGAGATTTTAATGCATAATGCTGAAATTCGAGATTTCTATATGATTTATGAATCCTTATGATCTTTAGTATACATTTTGATGAGTCTTAACTTGAGATTGAACTATGGGCCACTAATACCTACTTGAGAATTTCAATTTTATGAACTTCTATGCTATAAGCACCTATGATTTGAGTACTTTGAGATTATTGAGAAATATTTGACCTTTTAGGTCATAATAGAGTTGGAATCCACAATGATGTTTTATTAAAAAAATAGTAATACATTTTTGTCTTCAATATAGTCCCTCGAGTTATTTGAGGTGAATTTCCTAAGAGTTCTGAGCTGAGTATGGGATTAGTATTTTGCACTAAGTTGGATATAATTTGGAGGTCTCATTCCCCAAAACTATGCACCACCATAGCATTGAGATTTATGGTCCTGAGGCTAAGATATTGATCACTGAGTCGAGGTTATACTCCCTGGCAAGAGTATGATGTCTCTCCCCAACATGAGGTTTCTTCCCTAGGAGGACAAGATGTTGGACTCCATGTAGCTCACATGGTTTATGTTATTTTGAAGAAAATCCCAAGTGTCCAAAGTTATATAATCCCGAGTTCTAAGTGTTCCAAATCTAAAAGAGTTCTAGAGTTCCCAAGTGGTGAAAGTTCCAAAAAGTTCTGAGTCCTTGAGTTTTAAAGAAGTTTTACTCTCCATGAGATAAAAGTAGGAGTTTGAAAGTATTGCTAAAATTTTATTTAGCCTTCACGTATTGAGAATAAGAGGAGAGTAGAGATTTGAAAGTTAAGTACAATGACTCTCGATATTTGTATTTTATGTTTCACTTTTCACAATTCGTGAGAGTTATATTTGAGATTTATTCAAGCCATGTGAGTCATTCATATATGCAAGTATGATTTATAAAGATTAATGAGAATGTTTATTTCAATACATATTCCCTCATATACTTAGTTCATTCCCAAGTGTTGATCCATATATACATATATGTGCTACATTGTCTTGTAATGTAGATTTAGGTGCTCAGTCCCAGCCTCGTCAGTGATTTTTGAGTACCTTTGTCAATATCTCCATAGTGGTGAGTCCTTTTGGTTCGAGGACCTATCTACACATATTTTAGTATTTTAGTAGATATATTATTATTTTTAGTTCAGTTTGAGTCAGTTGGAGACCTATCCCAATGGCTCTCTAGTTTATGGAGTAGTAGAGGCTTTGTCAGACTAGTTATCCGATTGTTAGTATATTGAGATTTCTAGTTTTGTGGTCGTTTGGACTGAGCATTTTCTTCATATTTCCTATCATTTTAAATGATAGTGCCAGTATTTTGTTAATTTTATCTATAATTGAGATATTATAAGTAGTAATAGGCTCAAAGGGTTAGCTTGGGGATGCTAGTAGCCTTAAGCATTATGTGACATCCTGGGAGGTGATTTCGTGTTGTTAAAGTCTTGGTATCAAAAGCTAAGATTTAAGGAGTCCCAGGGAGTGTAACAAGTTGCGTTTAGTAGGGTCTTTATCATTGGTGTAAAGTGCACCACATCTATGAGCAAGAGGCTACAAAATGTTTTTAAAAAGTTATTTTTTTCTTTCAGATTCTATAGTGCATACAGTTATCCCTCTCATCTAATAATTTGTCCTCTCCTATTTCAGAAAATGCCTCCTTAAAGAGCGAACACCCACAGAAATGATAATAAGCAACCCCCGCCTATTGATCTTTTAAATTAGGTAGTGTCTCATGTTTA
>JAPEIP010000011.1:60297376-60356328 GCA_026120095.1 Capsicum chinense
GCCGCCAGAAGCAGAACCCCATATTTCTTCTAGAGAATCTCCTAATTGTTCCAGAGATTGACAATTGTCAAATAGACCCTCTCCGCAATGCGCCAAATCCTAAAATGATGTTGTTTTATGACTAGGACTTAAATTAGTAGTAACTTCTTGTTCGGGCATCAGATTAGGAAAAATCTTATATCGACGGAAAGCTTATCAAATTGTCTATGTAGTAAAAAGTCAAAATTAGGGAAATTCTATGTGGTTAAAATGATACTTACTTAGGAAGTCACTCCTTATCCTTGTCAAGGAGAAATTCAACTTATGAAAAATTTGGGGTACTACAATATCTCCCCATTGGAAACATTCTTTCATAAATGTTGCTATTTAAGCAAAGAGAATGGAGGAAATTGACTAAATAATGATGGAAGAACTCCCTAAACTGACAATATGTCTTTCTAAACACTTGAATACTTTAGAGAATGCATGAACTTAATAAGGGTAGAGGCATAGCTAACTTTAGAGTAGAAGGTCTGAATTAAGGAAGACTATTACCTTTAGCTTGATCAGAACTCGCGAAAAAGAGGTGCGGGTACTTGGCTCATATGTCTGCTTCTGCCTCTCAAGTAGCGCCCTCAACTGACTGGTTCCACAATAAAACATCGACCAAGGGAACTTCTGTTTTCCTCAGTCTACGAATCTAAAATCTAGAATCTCAATAGGAATCTCATCAAATGAAAGACTATTCTGAATATCAACACTCTCTGAAAAATCTACTACAATCGAATCACCAATATGCTTTTTAAGAATGGAGACATGAAAAATAGGATGAACGGCTGACAACTCTGCGGGCAACTAAACTTCATAGGCTACTTTACCGATATGGCTCAAGACTCTATAGGGGCAAACATAACGAGGGCTAAGCTTTCCCTTTCTAGCAAACCTCTTTACCCCTTTCATGGGTAAAATCTTCACGTACACCAGATATCCCATCTCAAACTTAAGGTCTCTTCTCCTCACATTGGCATATGACTTTGGATGACTCTGAGTTGTCTTTCTTTCTCTAATCAACTTCACCTTCTCCATAGCCTCAAATCCTGCATCAGTTCCAACAGAAGCAGCTTTACCCACATCAAACCAACCTATGGGTGATCTACATCTCCAACTATACAAAGCCTCAAATAGTGCCATCTTGATGCTACTATGTTAACTATTGTTATATGCAAACTAGATAATTGGCAAATTCTCTTCCCAACTGCCTTTAAAATCAAGAGCATATGCCCTTTACATATTTTTAGGGTCTGAATGGTCCTCTCAACCTTACCATCTGTCTGTGCATAATAAGCAGAACTTAAATAAACTTGGGTACCAAGACCTTGCTGAAACTCTCTCCAACACTGAGAACTGAACTGAGTACCGCTATTTGAGATGATCGACAATGGAACTCCATGCAACCTTACCAACTCCTGAATATACAATCTAGCATAATCTTGAACTGTATAAGATGTATGCACAGGTAAAAAATGAGCATACTTGGTCAATCTATCTACAAAAATACAAATAGGATCATGATGACTCCGCAAAAGAGGTAAACCAGTCACTAAATCCATATTCACCCCTTCCCACATCCAAGTGGGACAACCAAACTCTTGCATCACACCACTAGGTGTTTGGTGATCTATCTTAACCTATTGGCATATTGCACACTTTGCTACAAACCTAGCTATATCCTTCTTCGTACCACTTCACCGACAAATTTTCCGCAAGTCGTGGTACATCTTGGTAGCTCCAGGATGAATAGAATATCACGCGCTATGCGCTTCAGCTATAATTCTCTTCCTTAGATCACCCACAAAAGGAACACATAATCTACCCTGCAATCTCAGCAGACTATCTCCCCTTGGGTAGAAGACCTCTACCTTTTGGTCCTTAATTGACCCCTTCAGTCTGACCAAACTATCTTCTAAGTCTTACTTCTCTTTAACTTTTGAAACTAAATAGGATTCGGAACAAATTTGCATCAAAGTACTTTCCTTAGTGAAATCAAGAAACCTAACACCCAGTCAAGATAAATGATGCACATCATGAGCTAACTCTTTTTTACCTTCCTCTACATAAGTAACACTACCCATAGAAAACCTGCTAAGGGAATCTTCCACTATATTGTCCTTGCTCAGGTGATACACACACTCATACATAGTCCTTTAGCAACTCTAACCACCATATTTATTTAAGGTTTAACTCCCTCTGAGTAAACATGTACTGGAGGCTTTTGTGATCAATTAAGAAGTCAACATGAACACCATAAAGGTAGTGTCTCTTGATTTTTAAAGAAAATAACACATCAGCTAACTCAAGATCATAGGTTTGGTAGTTCTTTTCATATGGCTTCAACTATCTAAAGGCATAGGCTATAACCTTACCTCATTGCATCAACATACAACCTAAACCAACTCTAGAAGCATCACAATATACCACAAAACAATATGTACCATCAGGCAAAGTCAACATAGAGATTGAAGTAAGTTGAGTCTTCAACTCTTGAAAACTTTTCTCATAGAAATTTAGCCACAGGAATTTAACTTTCTTTTGGGTCAACTGGTTCATGCGAGATGCAATAGAAGAGAAACCTTCAACAAAAAGGCGATAGTAGCCAGCTAGACCGAAGAAACTTCTAATGTCAGATGGAGAGATAGGTCTAGGCCAATGTTTTACAGCTTCTGCCTTTTGGGGATCAACTTTAATGCCTTTGGCTGAAATAATATAACCTAGAAAGGCTACAAATCTTAGCCAAAATTCACACTTATTGAATTTGGCGAACAACTGGTGATCTGTAAGAGTTTACAAGATAGTTCTAAGATGATCTACATTGTAATTCTCAGTACAAGAGTACACAAGGATATCATCTATGAAAATATTGAAAAATATATCAATATATTTCTTGAACACTTGATTCATGAGGCCCATAAAAGCCGCTGGGGCATTAGTTAGCCCAAAAGACATGACTAGAAACTCAAACTAACCATAATGGGTTCATAAGGCTTTCATTAGAATATCACATTCCCTCACATTAAGTTGATGATTTTCGGATCTAAGGTCTATCTTGGAGAAATAACTTGAACCTTGCAACTGATCAAATAGTTATCAATTCTCAGAAAGGGGTACTTATTCTTCACTGTGACCTTGTTAAGCTAACAATAGTCAATGCACATACGCAAAGAACCATCTTTCTTTTGCATGAAAAGAATAGGTGCGCCCCAAGGAGAGACATTGGGCGTTATGAATCTTTTAAATAAAAGATCTTTTAATTTCTCTTTCAACTCCTTAATCTCTACAGGTTCCATATGGTATGGTGGAATAGAAATAGGCTGAGTGTTGGGAAAAATATCAATCCTGAATTCTATCTCTCTATCGGGAAGTACCCCTAGGAGATCTTCTGGAAAAACATCAGGAAAGTTATAAATAATGTTGACTGACTGAATAGTTGAAGCCTCAGACTTAGTGTCATTGAATCTAACTAAGTGATAGACGAAACCTTTGGATATTAGATTTCTCTCCTTAAGAGATAAAATGACTCTTGGGAGATACAAAACTCTCGGACCACTCAAAAACTGGTTCATTTCGGAAATAATACTTCACCACACGGGTACGAGAGTCTATAGATGCATAACAAGAATGAAGCCAATCCATACCCAGAATAATGTCAAAATCCACCTTGTCCAACTCTATCAAATAAGCAAATATAACTCTATGAAGAACAGTAACAGGAAAATCTCTATACACTTGTTTAGAAACAACCGACTCCCCTACGGGTGTGGAAACTAGGAAAGGCTCAAGAATGTTCTCTGAACTCCTTTTAAAATTCACAGTGACTAATGGGGTCACATAAGAGAAACTTGACCCAGTGTACAACAATAAAAAACATCAAAGCAGAAGACACGGAACATACCAGTACCAATATTGGGAGAATCCTCCTGCTCCTGATGGGATGGTGAGGCATAGAATCTATTCTGGCGCTGACCATCAGTAGTGCCAGATAAAGTGCCTTGAGTAGATTTGAATTACTTACATTATCTTATATCATCTTACATTGGTTGAATGGTTGAGGTATTATGATACATTGGGTATAGTTGTAGCTTCATCAATTGGATAATGTTGTAGCTCTTTTTATAGCCTGTTATACATCTTTTTAAATACACTCTCCTTGTTGCTATCCTATAGTATTGGTTGATTATAATTTATTAAGCCTTTTATACCATATTAGTGAGTCTTCTTCATAAATGATTTCTTATTGAATATAAAATAAATGTTGTCTAGTCAGTTGGATTAATGTTCCTACCCTGCATTACATAAATCGTTTGACAATTGTGTGGGGTTACCCTAATAGGATAAGGTACTATTATTTGGAGTGTTATAGATAGTTTAGGAAAGATTAGGTAGTTACGGTAGCGGTTCCTATCACTCAGGATGAGGGATCATTATCGATGATGCTTGCTAAGTACATATGGTTTCATACTCACTCTTTTCTTTTCTTTTCATTTTCTTATTTTCTACACCATTTGTAGTTATTGGATGGAGTAACAACTTGTAGATTATTTTCTTTCGACAATGATATGGGCGAAGATCAAGGTAGTAACCGACAGACTTCATGCTTATTCAGATCTCTCTTCTCTTTATCTTATGGTTTTAATTGGACTTAAGATACCTTGGATGATTGCAATTATTTTTAATTATAGTAGAAGCTTATACTACTGACAACCAGTCATAGGATGTGTCTTTGAGATTTGTGTCTTGTATGTTTATACTTATTTCATATTTAAAACACGAATTAGATGATAATGATGGAAGAAAATAATCGAAAGAGGCTTTATGGAGCTTACGCAAGCTTAGAAGTGGAAGAAATAACTCAAAATCATGAAACCCACAGCTCCAGTTCTCAAAAATAGTGAAAATTGGAAAATCTAGGTATTTATATACCTAGGCATCGCGATCGTAGACCAGGTGTCGTGATCGCAGTACCTGGCCAGTCAAGGGTATCGCAATTGCAACATATGTCTACAACCTACAATTGTGCTTACGACAGGAGCATCACAATCGCGAGTGCACCAGCTAGGGACTTGGTGCATTCCAAGTCTCTTAAGGCCTCTCAGGATTCATCCAAAGTCTTGTGAATATAAACAAACTATTCTACCCTATCAAATTAATTGCTCTGAACTCAATAATGATATTAGATTTTTGAAAAGACATCATTTTCACAAAGTTGATCCACAAAACCAAAAATCACAACTTTCCAAACCGAGGGTGGAAATACAATTTAAAGGCCATAAAACTACATCAACCATGTTACCACCCAAAAATTAAGGTTCTAAATCTGCCGACCCAAATCATTTTGCCATCGGTCCTGCCGACCAAAGATGTTGACAGAAGTTAACTATAAGACTCTTAATGCTACCAAACTACAATATCATATAACTCACACTAAAATGCACTGGGAACGATGCCAATCATCCCTATACTATAGAAATACTATAATGCAACCACGAGAAGAAGTAAAATGGTCAAATAACATAGAAACACATATTTCACAAATTTTATCAAAATCTAAGTCATTACATCATCCACCACTAAGAATCTAGATCGTCCTCAAACCGAGGAAAACGAAATACTTGACTCACTAAAAAGTTGGGTATAAGAACTACGTATATCACACTCTACGTCCCAAGTAGCCTTATCTATAAGTCGATGCCTCATTGGACCATAACCACCAGAATAACTCTAGCGTGCAACCGTCTGACATCCCTAGCAATGATGGAGACCAACTCCAAAACAAAACACAACCTCTTATCTAAATAAACTGACTCCTAACAAATGATATGAGATTGGTCAAAAATATATCGACGAAGCATAGAAACACGAAAAATTGATTAATAACTAATAAAACTTGGGGTCATAGCCAGTTCAAGAGTCACAAGCTTGGGAAACCATAATTTCCAAGTTTATTTACCGTACCCCTGCACCCATAAGTTGAAAACCATAATTAAACTATGTATTACATATGTTAACCACAAGAAGCATTGTTCAATTCATAAATAATAAAAAAAGCCCAACCTTTGTTTCGAAACCAATATAACATCTCATGAAACAAACTTTAAAACACATGTTTTCTTACAAATTAAAAATGCGGGAAGAGTAGCTTGCTTATAATAGTAAGATGTATGAAGAGAAATCACCCTTAAAAGACCTAATTAATAAACCTCTTAAGAACCCAAAGTGTTCTTTACCTTGAGGAATTTAGGAGTGTTGAGAAGCTACTTTGATCCATTTATAAGGTTTAATTATACCATAAATGGGTTATAAGACTTGGGTTTCATGTTAGGTAATAGGAGAAATGTCTAGAATGCCCATAACTTAAAAATTGAAAAAGTGTTGCTTTTGGCTATGAGTCAACCGTTGACTCATAAGCACTCCTTAAGACTCGTGACCACAAGTTGTAACCAAGGGGGTACCATAAAGGCACCCTATATTATTAACCTGACGACTTAGCCACATAAATTATAATAGGACCCTACGACTCGTTGGGTCCAATCATAGTCAACAAAGAACCCAAATTAAGACTTACACTGTATGTGCTAGAATTACACCAAACAACTTGTAACATATACTCACGACTAATAGTGAGCAACTCATCTGAACTACTTATCAGAACACCCTACGAATCATAGGGTCCAGTTGTTACAAAGGTAGTGAGCTCAAAGATCACAAAATTTTTAGGCACCAAAAATCCAAGGTGTTTCACTTACCACCCTACATCAACACAAAACCTAACACAAACCTAAATTATTTCAAAAGATTGTGAAACCTGCACCCTACTTAGACAAAGTCAAGATAGGAGTTGAAGTCCAAAAATCTTTTAGATTTTAGAAGCTTACCTCACAAGCTTCGTACCACTAAAATAAATATTCTTCTAAGTCAATATAGTCAATGTAACTGTAACAGATGGGAACCCCTCAACCAAATGACAATAGTAACCTTCTAAGCAAATAAAACTACAAATCTTGATATGCAATATAGGCCTAGCCCAATCATAAAATGCTATAATCTTGGCTAGATCAACAACAACACCCTCATTAGTCACCGCATGACCTAACAAAGAAACAAACTCTAATCAAAACTCCTACTTAGAGAACTTGGCATATAACTTCTCATCCCTCAATATCTGAAGTACAATCCATAAATGTTCCTCATGGTCGGTCTCATTTTTGGAATTAAAAAGATATTCTCTAAAAATAAAATAACAAATAAGTCGAGATATAGTATAAACACCCACTACATAAACTCTATGAATGGGGCTGGGGCATTAGCCAACCCAAAAGAGACGACCAACTACTGATAATGACCATATCTAGTCTAAAAAACAATCTTTAGAATATTTGAAGCTCTGATTCTCAACTGGTGCTACTCGAACCTCAAATCAATCTTCGAAAACACTACAACACCTTAAAGCTAATCGTATAAATCATCAACACGAGGAAGAGAATACTTATTCTTAACAATTACCTTGTTCAATTGGTGATAATTGATAAATATTCACATAGACCCAACCTTCTTCTTTACAAACAAGACAAGCTCACCTAATAGTGATACACTAGGTTAGATAAATACCTTATACAATAACTCCTATAGTTGTTCCTTCAATTTCTTCAACTCAGTTGGGGCCATCCTATAAGAAGAAATAGAAATGGTCTTGGTGATCGGCTTAACAGCAATAGCAAAATAAATATTATGATTCGAAATCATACCAAGAAAATCTATAGGGGACATAGCCATGAACTCACGAACAACACAAATAAAATCTAATTAAAGAGTTGAATAGTACAATAAATATGAGCTAAGAAAGAAAAACATCCCCTTTCAATAAATCGATGAGCCTAATCATAAGATATAATCCTCTTAGGACCTGAATAAAGCACATCTTTCAAAGCTATCCTTGGCACACCTAATGAAGCTAGAATAATAATCTCAATATAATAAAATAGAAACACGTTGTATTGAGCCAACCAATCCTTACCTAAGATAATATTGAAATCAACTATGTCCACCACTAAAGAATCTCCTATCATTAAAGATACACAAATAGGAATGGCAAGAGGCTCACAAGCAGAATTAGAACCTGAAGAGAAATATGTAGTCATATAAGACAAAGTCGATCTTAGATAAAAGAACACATATGCAACTTTGAAAAAACCATGAACGATACCTATGATCGTAGTATCAGAAATATCTATCTTTTTTCTGGCGAGTATATCATAGCAATATCCACGACTACCAATTAGTTGAGCAGCCCTATTACTACCAACACAAGATCTAATACCTCTACCTTACAAACCTTTGGTAGAACCCCTACCTCTCACAACTAAAATAAGAGTAACTCTTATCATATGATAGGAACAGTCCTTTTCCAAATAGTTAATTTCATCACAGACAAAGCAACCTTTATAGCTTGACATAATAAGAGAAGGAACCAGTTGACCCAAATGACTACCCTACACTGCTGGACCATAAGATCAAATATCTAAACACTACTTGGCTTCCTATACTGTTCTACCATGATACCTATAAGAACCTCTAAAATCTCTGCCTCGAGAAGCCTCACCTCTGAAGTCACCAAAATATTGCACTTTCATGGCACCTTCCTAAAATTCTGATAGAATACTCTCAATCATCTTAGCATCATCCACTATACTCTATAAGAATGCTCTAAATATGACCATCTAAGATGTAACAAACAAAAAAAAAGCATGTAAACCCATTACAAACTTTCAAATCTTCATGGAATCAATGGAAATACTTGTATAAAAATATCTAGACAAGGCATGGAATCATGCCTCATACTCTGCAACAGTTATGGAGCCTTGCTCCGGCAGATCAAACTCATCCCTCATTTGATCACTCAAACTATAAGGCATAAATTTCTCCATAAAGGCATTGTCAAATTGATACCAAGCAATCTTAGATGAGTCAAAAGGTATGAAACTAAATGTGAACTCTACCAATCGCTAGAATTATCTCTTAACTAATAAGTCGTATATGCAACCCTATGTGACTCAAGTAAATGCAAATTATGCAACTTCTCCCAACAAACAATCAAGAACTTATAGGCATCCTCGCCTATCGTACCATTGAATCTACGAGGATGAAAACAAGTAAGTATTTTGAACCTTTTCTGATCTTTAGTAGCCATAACTATGCTCATATCAAAAGGAAACATAGAAAATCTGGTTGGCTGAGATCCCATATAAGGTGGCAACATAGATAAAAGATGAATTTCTAATCTCGATACCATACTCATATATCGATACTGAAATAAGAATAGTACTCATGGTCTGAAGTGTACAAAGAGTAGAAGTAAGTGCAACCGGAGGACCCATACTCGAGACTAGAGGAACACTAAGCACACTCATTGGGGCACCCTCTTTATAGGTCAACAAGCGAATCAACAACCCTTCAAATATTATGGTGGAAGAAACTTAGTTGAACTAAAGTATGACTATATCTCAAACATGCTCAATTAGAGGATCAGAGGAAAGTCCTTCGCTTTACTCACAGACGGGGAAGATCCATGTGCCCGTCCACAACCTCAAGTCCGTCCATGACTCACAACTTACCCTTTAGACTTAGCTTTTACCTTGAATAAAGGCTCCACATCTCTAACCTCATGAGATTTAGTCCTCACCATGTACATACAAAAGGGGAGAAATATGACTTAGAACACAAGACATGAAGGAAATTTGCACAATAAGGAAAAATGTGGAAAATTTCCTGAAGACACCCTATAGTCTCTCGAATATAGGTACAAAGATATATGTATCGATCTGCAAGAATATTAGACATCTTATTTGTACAATGTTTACAAAAATAAACCTAGCTTCTTTAATACTAATATTTTACTACCCAAAATCTAAGGGTCATAATGGCACTTGTCGAGACGAACCTTGAAAAGAAAGCCTATTATCAAAACTGATATGCCAGGAGAAAAGATGAAAATAACCCTAAGGCAAGGCTTCTTAAACAAAGATGAACCATACAATTATAAAAAATAGGGAAAGAAACATAATCAATAATACTAAATCCCAAAACTTGGCGTCACAGTATAAGAACCAATGATACAATCTGTAAATTAAATATATGAAAAAATCCAATAGGAATAACTCTATATTTGAATACTAGTAAAGAGATAGTTTGTGAAGAAAGATAGAAGTGGACTCCAAATACATGAAAATCCAACCGCTACCTTGAATAACTCCAAAGGTGCCAAAATCAATAACCCTATGGCGCACTCAAACTAGGACCTACACTAAAAGGGAACACTAAGAGTGAGTATGGTCCACTAATACTCAGAAGGTATCATAGGCCGACCGAAAAATGTTGAAAATAAATCATATAAAATACACACAAAGTGTACATCACCTACTATAAAAAAATGTCCCACAATGGTAACCTACATCGCTTGCACTAATAATTCTATAATATCCACATATAACAAGCAAAACACAAGAAAAAAATAAAGGTATACATTTATACCACATATAAGCATAGAAAAGAGAATGACATATGTGGAAGCATTAAGTAAAAGTAATGAAAAATAAAACAATGGATAGGAAATTAGTCAAATAGAATACACAATAACATCATAATAATGTTAAAGTAAATAAAATAAGAATGATGTTGATGATGCTAATGATAATGATGATGTAATGCACGAAGTTGTTGCACAACCTCCATGACTGCCGACAACCTTTGAGACTATTTCACAATCTTCATGTGCACCTATGGAGCTAAAGTTTCAAGATGTAGGACCTATAGGGGGTTTCAACCCATATACAACTCAATATCCATAACTCATATCTGGCACATACCTTAAAAAAGGTCTATGAAATACAATATTGCTAATGTTTCTAAAATTATTTTGAATATTTCCATTATTTCCAATTGTTGCAGCATTTCCAGTATTTTTAGTATTTCCAGTATTTCTAGAGCACATACATGACATATGATACAAATCAAGTACAACTTACAATAATAGCAAGTATATAAAGCATACAACAAATATGTGAAAAAATATGGGTGATGCCATATGAATGATGATGCAATGTTCACTACCAACCGGCCATTAGAATTTCTAACCACTCATCAAAATACCAACATGTGAGACCCGATATCTGCTTATTATATAAAACAATCCATGAAAACCAATTTGATTCATAAGATAATGGAGTATGAACATATCAACATACATAATTTATACAATAATAGGCTTTTCATCAAACAATATAACATTATTTTCGTGCATATAGTATATAAACATCACATAGGATCCCACATGGTGACACATAACATATAATATCTCAAAAGCACCAAATACATCACATATAGGCCCCCACACAGAAAAAACACAATAGGATACCCATTTTTCATGATTAGTTCCCAAACCCTTGGAATGTTTTTGTGTCAAAATTAACTACCCATCCCAGTTTGAAAGAAGTTAAGCAGTAACCTACCATGAAAGTTGAACACTGGTCCGCAGTACATCAATCCCAAAGCCGTACGCCTCATAAATAGATCCACAATCAACTAAAACCTATAAATATAGTATCTAATCATTAAAAGAAAGCCAACAATACCCATATTACCTATGTTTCAAGTTGGGGTCAAAACAGATAATTAAATTAGGTTTTAAACATAAAAGGGCAAAATTGTAAATTTATTTAAAAAAATAGTTTCCATATTTTTAGGAGTTTAAAGCCAGAAAACCAAGAGAAAATAAGTTACAAATGAGGTTCAAATTAAAGAAAAATGATTTTTAAACATTACTGGATAACAATCCCTGAAATCTATTTTAAAAATAAGAATCAAAGGTGTTTTGAAACTGAAATTGAGGGAAAGATAATTATTATGTGGTTAAATACATATCTAATTGAAAAGAGTGAAAATTAGGGTTTATATTTGAGAATTATAATTTGGAGGTCATACAGGCTAAAATCCCCAAATTTCATCTTTAATTTAAGTTTATAATATAGATTAGATGATAACGATTGAAGAAGGTAATTGAAATAGGTCTTATGGAGCTTACCCAGTCTTAGAACTAGAAAAATTAGCTCAAAATAACTAAATCCTATTCACCAAGTCTCAAAATGGTGAAAATGGCAAAACTAGGTATTTAATGCCCAAGCATCCAATCGTGGCCTATGTGTCGCAGTTGCAATACCTGGCCTATAAAAGGTGTCCCAAATACTGATAAGTATCAAGAATGTGACATATGTTTGCAGTCCCCGATGCAATCACAACAGGAGCATCATGATCGTGGGTGCACCAGCTAGGCACTTGGTGTATTCTATATCTTAGTGGGCCCCTCGAGATTTATCTAGAATCTCGTGAAAGCAAACAAACTATGCTACCTTATAAAATTAGATGCTTTGAACTCAATGGTGATAACTAATTTCTTAAAAGATGTTGTTTTCATAAAGTTGACCCCCAAAATCCAAACAACTTGTCTTATCGAGGGTCAAAATGAGATTTGAAAGCCATAAAAATTCACCAACTATGTTACCACTCTAAAATTAATGTTTTGGGTCTTCTAGTACAGTCCATTTTGTTATTCGTCACATGAATTAAAAGATTTAACTGAAGTCAATTATACGGCTCTTTACGCTACAAAACAATAATATCACATAGATTATTCTGAAATCTATTAGGAACTATGCCAATCATCCCCCCACACCAGAAATACCACAATGCCATAATTGGGAGGGGTAAAATGGTCAAATCACATAAAAACACATATTTCACATATTTCATCAACTTTTAGGTCGTTACAAAACCTCTCTTTTAAAGTTTCATATCATTAATAAAATGTTTGTTGTCTAAATTCACTCTCTTGCTCTTCTTTTTAAAAGGAATGGGTATTTTAATGCTTGAGGTCAAAGTAGTGGGGTAATAAACTCTTAGGCAAGTATACTTGTTCTGATTATAATATGGAATTCTAAAGTTCTTTCATGATTATGAAATGATATTAGCTTTGTCCATACGACAAAGATTTCTAAGTCCTTCATATATTTATAAAATGAAATTGTCTGGGTATACACAATAGCTTTCCGATTTTCTTTTATTTATTTTCTATAAATATATAAATCTGAAGTATCTTGTAGCACACATTGATTCAATGGACTGTGAGGGATCCAAAGGTCATGGGAGAGCCTCAGATGATAAATTCATAATCCATGAACCCAGACTGTTATATGAAGACAAAGAATGGAATTCCTTGCTAAAAGATGATCTTTTTAATCACAAGTGGTTATCATCACTTCATTATCCAATCTCCAAGTTGATCCTCTTTGATCAAGTTTTTCTAAATTTGTATGGCTTGGAAATCAATCACCAACCAGTTATAGATCCATAAGACATCGACGATCCTAATCTTATAGAAGATTATCTAAAATTCAATAAAGATATTTAGGTTGTTGATCCCATTAACCACATATTGGAAAAGGAAATTTTTCTCTAATAGATACCCTTTAAATTTGTACAATGACATTAATCTTTTTAGTTGATGGATATATTAAAGTTAGCAAAGACATAGTGGATTCTATAACATGTTGAAGAAAATCCTAAATACTCGATTGAATCTGTACAGAAAGAATATCCACCCATATTAATAAACTATTCAAAAAAAGTATTCTATGAGGTAGTCAATGACCAAAATGGGATGATGATGATCTAATCTCCAAAAAAAGGCTTGAACCAATGACATTGTCTAAGTAAACTAATGGAACTGGATTACATGCCTTCACTCTTAATGATGTCAAAGTTTTATCTTGGCCTCATCGAATCTGAGACTTCTACACTTAGATGGAGAGGAAGAATCTAGCTGAATAAGAGTTATATATGATACTGTTAAAGTTCATTGCCAGCTTCTCAAAAAATCTCAAATACAGGTGTAACGTTCTGGGATCATGGATAAGAAGAATTATCTTACGTCTTAAGAATTTACCTTCAATATCAAGATTTTGCATAAAGTCTTATGCAGAGATACAAGCTATAAATAGGAGAAGCTACCCAGGCAGCTCTTCGAGATAAAGTGCCTATTATTCAGTAGAGATTTCATTGATATCCACTTTCAAAATATTGAAAAAATCTACTTTAAGCTAGGCGGAGATTCTAGTATGAAGTAAGCCTTTTTATCACCACTGTCAAATATTTTAGCTGGCCACACAATGACGATTATAGAGGAGTAGTTCAATTCTATAGTTGAACCAAAAGTAGGCTACATTAGGAATACCATCTGGAAGACTTTGGATAATATATGCACAAAGATATATGTACTGAATCAAATCACCTAGAACACTTGACCAGGCGTGCTGCAATAATGATCTCGTCAGCAAATCCAACTGCCCCTGCTCAAACCACTAAGTGAGGTCTTAGAAATAGTTGCTATTTAAGAGGTTCAAACTACCTAGACCTCCTACTAACAGGACCAAGGCATTTAAGAAAATTAGTAACTTCAAATGAAGAATCTTGATTAAAGACAAAAAAAAAAGACTACTTCATCTACAAAAAGCCTAATCACTTTTAAAAGATTGTTGCTCACACAAACATCAATCTCTGCAAAGATAAGGACATTGAATTGGTCTTCTCACTAGAAGAAGAACCTATAGTGGTAACCCTCTTTTGCATACATGTATATGAAGAATCAGGCGATATCTACATAGATAGTCTCTACTTATTATCGGGTATCTTGGTAGTTAGATTCTCATGATAAACACATCTAGAATTATATCTTTAGGAATAATAGACAACCACCAAAACTATTAAATCATTATATGGATCCCTTCATCCGTCCATTCGACAAGAAAGAAGAACTTTCTACGAGCTTCAAGTGTTTAAAAAATGTAGAGGATCCATCTTGAATCTATTCAGAGTATTCCTAGAATATTCTTTCGGCCATGTGGTCATCACACTAGCAAATGACATCCCACGAGAACTCTTATGGTTATTCTACCTGTGCCATCAATACTACATCCTCATGGAGTTCAAGTCTAATGCCTTCAAGCATTTTTATTGAAACCAACCTTTTGTGAAAAGAAATGACAAATATACCAAAAATCTCAGGTTCTAGTCCGTAATGATCCTTAAATGAACTAACCATAGTAACCAACAATAAAGTAACTAACTAGTTCAAACAAACAAGAAACTAATCAGAACTCTATAAGTTTGAAATGTTAAAGAAAGCACTCAAAAAAATTAACCATACTTATACCTATATAATCCCTCTATGACTTTTAGATATAAGCACTAAACAATCATACTGGTGATAGGTAATGCATTTGAATGAATCGAACATAAACTACAAAAACTATATACAATAGAAGTGTAATAACATACAAAATGTATGCACCTTCTTTAGCTTTTTAGCTTACAAAGGCATGACATACTGAAATCATCCTTTTCTAGCACTGTGGCTCATGGATAAAGGGACTATAGGGTACCCTAGATATTTGTATACACTGCTTGGTCCAGAACTAAGACTTTTGAAAACACTCATAATCAATCTACTCCATCCAGTATTGGAGGGATATGATCTTAGGAGGATTTTTAAGCTAAGTGCCATTATCTATGCTTGTTTGTTTGTTTTGAGGACCTCTTATATGCTTGTTGAGTGGTTGTTAAAATAAATAATCATCTAAGTGTTTAGTAATGTATTTATCGTGTTTATGGTGAGTTCATAATGAGTTTGGTACCAAAACATAATGTTTAAGATCAAAAACAAAAACCATTACTCTTAGATTGAGCTATGTTCTTTTTTAGTTCATCGTGGGGGCTTTTATGTTGTTTAGTGCTCTACTTTGTGGTGTTTGACATTATAGTGTCATGACCCAAACAAGGGCCTGGTCGTAGCGGGTATCTAGTGTCCACGGAGGATCGGAGACCACCCTCTTTGCTTACCCAACCAGAACAAAATATGTCAAGTAGTGGATGAATTTGGAATATATAACGAGATCGAACAATGTAAGCTCAAAGGAGTCTAAGAATATCCACAACAATACCCAGTCCATAGTAAATGACAAAGCCTCTAATAAAACAAAATAAATCTAAGTTAGGACATGCACCTAGAGATAAGCAAAAACAAGTCTAAAGAAAACTCTATGATAATAGGTAATCTAAGTAGCAACGACCTTTCTAAAGAATAAGTCTCACCACTTCTAGCTGACTACCAACAACCCAAAAATCTTTTCACTACACAGAAAAAGAAGAAGTGTCTCTGTGTCAAACTTCTATTGCGGATATAACATTCTGAGACAGTTAGTGGGTTGAGAGATAGCAAGTAACTTGGGGATATGGGGTGAAATGATGTTAAATTCAACAATTCAAAGTTAATTGAAAATAGTGCATATAACCATACACAAATGCATAAATATATATATATCATGGCGATGTAGGGAACAAGGTTTTGCTTGAAATTTAAAAAATTAACGTGGACTTTGTAGCTCAACCGAAATAAGAAGGCACCGAGTGGGCTATATAGTTCAGCTCTCCCAAGCAGAAAGGCCTCAGTACGTGTAAACGTACAAATAAGATAATAATCATATGTAAATATGTACCATGGGGGACTTAAACCTCTCGGCCATATATCAAGGGTGACTTATGCACCCGATCATTAAACATAGGGGACTCAAGCTACCCAATGATTTAATAGAGGGTAATCAATCCATCTTGACATTTAGACCACCACGCCGGCAAATGCAATTTATAGTATTGGTCCCTCATGAACTCAACTTTCATGGCCCAGCTAGACATCCCTATTTAATACCAATTACAAAAAATTTCATGCATTCCCCTTTCATTGAACCAACTCATTCATTAAGGCATATCATATGTACATTCATGCCAACTTCAATGACAAGCAAACGTTATCATGTGATATCAATTATCCATCACGTACGGATTTTATAACCCATTAGGTTCAATTATCCATTCGTACTGGGAATACACAATTCCCAGTGATCACTAAAATTAATTTGTGGTTTATTGGCATTTTATGCCTCGCAATCGGATAAGCGAGCAAGTCAAACCATGTGATTAACCCACATTTCAATATTAATTTCACAAATGGGGGAAACCATGACCCCTTAGTTTAATAACCATACCCATGCATCCCGGAAGTTCAAAACCATTAACAAAGCAAAAATAACGCATAATAAATCATAGTAAATTAATTTATGAATCAACCATCCAAAGCCCTTAACTTATATCAAAACCCATAGAGAAATCAACGTATATGACCCTATTAATTCATTCTTTTATGCAATACAAGTTTAAGGATAGAGTCACATGCTTGAAAGCATCAAAATTATTTATGGAATTCGCTTATGGACGGTCTAGACAATCAACCTTTAGTAACCCTAGGTGTTCCTTGACTTATCGATTTGAGAATCTAAAGAGAGAGTTATGATTTTTTAAATGATGAAAATAATGCCCCAAAGGTGTTTTATGGTCGTAGGTCTTATGTGGGGAAAGAGGGAATTTACCACTATGCCTTCAATTAAAAGCTGAAAATTTGTTATCAGTGACAACGAGTCATTATTTGACTCATAGGGTCTCGTTATGATTAGTCACCATGACTCATAATAAAAGCAGTACGTCAAGGCATCCTCTCTGGTTAGGTCTTGACTCTTAACCAAACTATACAACTCATACAGTCATGATCTTGGTCATAATAGAAAATATGGGAAATCACAGTAGTGAGACTACGAGTCACACATCATGACTCATAATGTCTAGCCACAACTGGTTAAATACCAACCGTAGTAAGGATAGAAAGTTAGGAAAACCATGGATAACTTAATAGACAGGCTATGATTTGGGGCATACAAACTTTAACTAAATTTAAAGGCAACTTTAACTCATAAGCCACATTACCCACTCTATTTAAAATAAAGTAAGGGCCAACATAACAAGGACTGAGTTTTCCCTTCTAAACCTCATCACTCCCTTCATTAGAGACACCTTAAAGAATACCTACTAACCAATATCAAACTCCAATTCCCAATGATTCACATCCTAATATGACTTTTGGAGAATTTGGGTGGTCCTAAGCCTATCCAAAATAATCTTCACTTTCTCCATGGCTTAGTGAACCAAGTCTGGATGGAACAATATTGTCTCACCATCTTCAAATGATCTAATAGGAGAACAATATCTCCTACCATTAAGAGCCTCGAAAGGAGACATTCCAATAATAGAGTAATAATTATTAGTCTACACAAACTCTATGAGAGAAAAATAATCCACCCAACTACCAGTAAAATCAATCACACAGACCCTTCACATATCATCCCAAATCTTAATAGTTCTTTCTATTTGTCCATCTGTCTGAGGATGAAAAGTAGTTCTAAGGTTCACTTCAGTCCCCAAGCCTTTGTGAAATAACCACAAGAAAGAGAAGAGAACTGTGCACCTTGATAAAAATAATGGAAATAGGCACAACATGCAACTTGACGATCACCTAACTAAAAAGCTTGGCATAATCTCCTATAGAATAATTATTCCTTATTAGAAAGAAATAAGAAGACTTAGTCATTTTATCCATGATGACCCAAATCGAGTCGAACTGACGATAAGATATCGGAAGACTAGTCTTGAAATCAATTTTAATTACTTTCAACTTCCCCATGGGCAAATCAATCTCTTGAGACATACCATCGAGCCTCCAATGATTTACCTTCACTTGTTGGCAAACCATGCAATTCGCCAAAAAAGTACCCACATCCCTCTTCATGTTATTTTACAAATAATTCTCTTTCAAATCGTTGTACATCTTTACGAAACTAGGATGAATTATATACCTTAACTCATGAGCCTCAGGAAAAATCCCCTCTCGCAGCCAATAAATATCGAGAACACATAGTATATATTGGTACATCAAGATTCTATCACCACTAGTATCAGAATCCAGGGCTTTCTACTGACCCAAATCATTCTTAATCTGTATCAAAATTGGATCAATAATCTGCTTCTTCTTCACCTTAATGCCAAGAGATGATTTCACCATATTTATAATAGTTACACTACCATCCTCAGAATCTACATGATGAACTCTAAGATTTTTAATTGGTGAATATCCTTCACTAAGCCCCACTTCTCCTCATCCATATAAGATAGGCTTCCCATATATTATTTGCTAAGACCATCAACAACCACATTAGATTTACTTGGATTATAATGGATACTCTTGTCATAGTCTTTGAGCAACTTATGCTATCTTATTTTCCTAAAATTCAAATCCTTTTGGGTGAACACGTACTGCAAGCTCTTATGATAGGAATATATGTCAATATGAAATCTATACAAATAATGGCACCAAATATTCAAAGTGAAGACCACAGTCACCAACTCCAGGTCATGAACCGAATAGTTCTTCTTGTGAACACTAAGCGCCTAGAAAAATATGCCAACACCTTACCACGCTACATCAACATACAACTAAATACCATACGAGATGCATTACAATAAACAACAAACCCATCAATACACTTGGGTAGGGTCAAAATCAAATTTGAAGTGAACTTATCCTTTAACTTCTCAAAGCTAACCTCACAAGAATTGAACTATAGAAACATTACCTTCTTTTAGTCAACTTAGTCAATAGAGTAGCAATCAAAGAGAAACTTAACATAAACCTTCTATAATACCCAAATAAACCTAAGAATCTCTGAATATCTATTGGAGTCATGGGTTAGGCCATTTTTTATCCACCAAAACTTTCTATTGATCCACCATGATCCTCTTACTAGAAACATCATGACTGTTAAAAACAAACTGCATTCAACAAGAACTCATACTTCGAAAACTTAGCATACAAATGTTGATCCTTAAGGGTTTGTAATACTATACAACGGTTATTGGCATGATCTTCCTCACATTTGGAATACGTTAGTATATCATCAATAAACACAATGATGAATAGGTCAAAAAATTGAGAGAGTACCCGATTCAAAAGTTCTGTAAACATTGTCAGTGAATTAGTCAAACCAAAGACATGACCAAGAAGTTATAATGTCCATATCGGGTACGAAAACTATTCTTAGGGATATCTGCTTCATTAATCTTCAGCTGATGATAATCCAATTAAAGATCACTCTTAGAAAAGTACTTCGTACCCTGAAGCTAGTCAAACAGGTCGTCAATCCTAGAAAGAGGGTAATTATTCTTCACTGTCACCTAATTGAATAGGTGGTAGTCTATACATATCCGAATAACACTATTCTTCCTGTGTAGGAATAGAACAAGCGCACACCATAGGGAAACACTAGGGCATATTGAACCTTTATCAAGAAAATCTTTCAATAGCTCCATATCTTCTCTTGACTAAGCCAGAGCAATTCTATAAGGAGGGATAGAGATTGGATGGGTTTCTAGTAGAAAGTCAATCCTAAAGTTTATTTTTCTTTTCGGAGGAATACCAGGAAGATCATAAGGAAAGATCTCAGCAAATTTATAAACCACGGGAATTGATTGCAAAAGAGGACCCTTCGAGTCATAATCCTTAACCTAGACCAAATAATAATACACCTTTTAGAAACTAACTTTTGGGATCAAAGGAAATAAATGAACCTTCGCTTAGGAACTAGGGAACTCCCATCCCATTCTATAAACCGACGAATTTAGAAATTTGAAAATAACCTTACGAGGCCGACATTCTAAGGAGGCATAGTACAAATATATCTAATCCATTCCCAAATAACATCAAAGTCTATCATGTTTAACTTTATTAGATCTACTACCGCTTTCTTACCATAAGTTGATACCATATACACCTATAGACTCTTCTAGCCATAACAGAGTTACCTTCTAGGATAGACATAGAAAGAGATTAGGAATATATTTAGGACCAAGAAAAAATGAATTGCCATATATAGGTTAACATAAGAAAGAGTGGTCCTCAAATCAAGTAGACAATACATATCACAAGAGAAGAGCTTTAATATACCAATGACATTGTCGGAGAATGCCTCAAATTCCTGATGAATAATGAGGGAATAGAGATAATTTTTTCCTGTGCTGATACAAAGAGTTTCACCCTTTGATATAGGAGCTAATGATTTTGCAAAGAGAACATTATTAGCCGTAAAATCAACCTTAGAAGAGAAATCTTGCTGCACCTGTCCAAGTTAACCATACTTAATGCACTTATTCCTCGATTCATCATACACTCCACTATCTACCTGCCCACAAAAATTAAAAAGAGGATAAGACAGGGCCGATTAAGATCCAGTAACATGACACTTAACACCATGTACCCTATATTCACAATCAACCTAGAATCGATGGTCACCCGACATCTTAGGGAATAGAGCACTAGCCATAGATTGGTATAAAAATTTACCTATTTTTTCTTAAACAATTGTCTTCCATCTCTACCACTATTCTTGTTAAATCCACCCTTCTCAGATACCTGAATTTCATATCCTCCCTCTCCCTTGTTCTAGCTTTTTTCTTTTTTACATCTTTAAATTGCTGCATATATTCCATAAGCATAAATATATACATGTCATTATTTAGAATTATTGCCTTTCTCTCCTCCTCTAAGTACCGAGATAACCTAGAAGAAAACTTTCTCATCCTAGACCTTATACTAAACACTAGCTCATGAGAATAACAAGGAAACTAATGAAATTTCTGGGCATACTCTTTCACAGTCATCCTACCATATTTTAGATTCACTAACTGCTCTATTTTTCTTTCCCTTAACTCTAGAGTAATGAAGCGATCAAGTAAAGCACTAGAGAAGTTATTACACAATGCCAATGCCACATCATTACCTCTAGACTAATCCTACTCCTCATACCACTAATATGCTATATACTTTAGCTGATATGCAGTAAATTCCATACCTTCAGAATAAGTAGCATGCATTGCCCTGAATATCTTCTCTATCCTATCCATAAAACCTTGAGGATCCTCTACCATCTTAGAGTTGATAAAGTTAGAGGATTCAACTTCATAAACTATTCCACCCTAGTAACCTTAGAAGTTGGAGAAATAGATCCAACATGATCATGTGGATGAGACTAAGAAGTCACCAGTTGACTCAGTAAATAAATAGGTTGATTAAACTAGGCAATGTAAATATCTTATTTGGGCAAAAGGGCATAATCATCATCAGCCTGAGAAGGACTGGTAAGGATTGATGGAACTCCACAAGAGGCAGTACAATAAGGAGTTAGGGCCATAAAATAGGTATGAACTTCATAAGTAGGATGAGTTCCATCCACATTATCCTTAGGTGGGATAGAAGAGGTTCCATGAGCAATTGCTCTTTGAGGAGCCATGATTTGAAATGCAAAAAAATAAAGATTAGAGAAATTTCTAGACCTTAAACTCTAAAGCTCAAAATTAGAACAAAAGAAAGAGAAATATTCCCAAATTCCTCATAGTCTCTCCCTTATACGTATGGCACACTACACGCCCATAAAAGTGACTCTACTTGATACCAATTTGTGGACACTAAACTGACCAAGAACATAGGGCTTTTACACACTTGTCATGACCCAAACCAGGGCCTAGTTGTGATGGGTA
The DNA here is from genome assembly GCA_026120095.1 of Capsicum chinense. Lineage (NCBI taxonomy): Eukaryota > Viridiplantae > Streptophyta > Magnoliopsida > Solanales > Solanaceae > Capsicum > Capsicum chinense. The sequence continues at coordinate 60,319,988 of JAPEIP010000011.1, forward strand.
TCTTAAGTCCATCTCGGATCGAAGACCTCCCTCATTACATAGCCCACCAAACCATAGTATAACTAGCAGTGGATAAATTCTTAAACTGTAATGGGATAAAATATTGTAAGATCAAAGGAGTCCAAGAATATCCACAACAATTTCTAGTACACAATAATCCATAAATCCCATAAAAATCAAAATCAATATATGTCAGGGCTTACCCCCAATGATAACTAAAAATAAGTTCAAAGAAAAACAATGATAATAGGAAAACAAAGAAGTAATGACCTTCAAAAATAAGGAGGATCGCCACTTTAACCTGATTATTGAAAACCCAAAAATCCTATAACTACAAAGGAAAACCAGAACTATCTTCGTGTCCTACATCACATGGGGATACAACTTTCGATGATGATTAGTGAATTGAGCACTAACATGTTACTAAAGGATAAGGGGTAAATTAATGTCATGATCCACAGTTCAAAATAATTAAAAAATAGTCCACGTAATCATAGAAAAATATATATACATATATATATATTTATTTCATGGTAGGGAACAATGTTTAGAATGAACTTTGAAACCTGAACCTAGATTGTGTAGCTCAACTGCCATAAGAAGGAACCCTCAGGCTATATGGGTTCCTCTCTCCCCCAACTAGAAGGTCCCCAGTGCATATAGCCACACAAAACAGAGAATAATTCTATGTACATTTGTTCCATGGGGGACTAGAATCTCCCGGTCATATATCAATGGTGAATTAAGCACCCAATAATTTAACATAGGGGGATTGAATCACCCAATTACTTGATAAGGGAAATCAATATACCCAATCATTTTGACCCCTGCGCCAGCTAATTCAGTTTTAAGTATTGGTCCCTCAAGACCTCTTCTTTTATGGCCCAGCTACACCACCCCCTTTAAGTCCAATTAAAATACTTTTCACGCTTTTATCTTTTATTGAACCAATTTATTAATTAAGGTATCTCATTGGTATCATCATACAAACTTCACTTACAAGCTAACATTATCATGTTGTATCAATTATCCATTAAGGGAATTCATGACCCCGTAGGTTCAATTATTTATTCATATGGGGAATACATAACTCCCAAAGTTCAATAAAATCAATTTATAGTTAATTAACCTTTTATGCTATACAATAGTATAAGTGAGAAGGTTAGACCATGTGAACAAGTGCAAAACCATTAACAAAGCATAAACAATGCATAATAAATCGTGGAAAAATAATTTAAGAATCAACCATGCCAACGCCCTCAACTAATATAAAACCCATGGACAAATCTGCATAAATAACCATATAACTTCATAATTTATTGTAAAACATATTTATAGGTAGAGTCACATGCCTGAAAGTATCACAATTATGGAGGGAATTTGATCTTGGAAGCTCTAGACAATTTACCTTGAAAAACCTTAGGTGTTCTTTGACCAAGGAATTTGAGAGGGTAAAAAGAGTGTTTTAATTTTTTTAATAATGAAAATAATGACCTAAAGGTGTTTTATGTTCGCGGGTCTTATGTGGGGAAATAGGGAATTTTCCAACATGCCCTTAGTTAAAAGCTGAAAAATTTGTCACCAGTGACAACAGGTCATGATACGTCTAGTAGGGTCTCCTTATGAGTCATCATCATGAATCATAATAAAAGTAGTACCTCAATAAAAACTCTCTGGTAAGGTAATGAGTCTCACCATATTACTCATGAGTAAACAATAAGACTCGTATAGTTGTAATCGTGGTCACAATAAAAAATATAGGCAATTGTAATACCCCGAGAACTCTAACAAATAGTGCCACCATGACTCAAGCTCATGAGAAATAAATTATAGTGATTTGGTTATTTTTTGATCAAGTGTGATGCGTATTAAGGCCTTAAAGATATCCTAGCGATTAGGTGAATCAAAACATCCCTTACCGATTAAATTCTTGAGAAGGATTTTGCTATAGTTAACTTCAAATGAACATATCTCTTTTTACAATAAGAAATTTTGTGCTCATGACCCACAAATAGATATATTATTGAATTAGCTTTTCGGCTATACTAATTTCACCCAAACACGGTATTGGGGCAAAAAGTTATTCCATTTTTACTCCAGCATGTCAGCCTGGAAACTGTGTGTCAACATTTTGTGACGACTTGTCACAAGTCTGACGGCTTGTCACAAAATGTTGTCACTTTAAGTAGAAAGTCAAAAATTTCACCCTTTTGTGAAGATATTTGGCGAAGACTTGTCACAAATGTCGTCAACTATTTTTTTTAGCAATTAAAGGATATTTTTGCAAGGGTATTTTAGTCTTTTTCTATCTTTTGGAGGCCCCTATATATTTGAGAATCCCCATCCAAATCCTAATTTATTCATTTTATCTTCTAATTCTCTTAAGAAGATACATCTACGGTTTCATTCAAGAGCATTAATCTTCCAAAAATCATCAATAAATCTTCAAGATTTTGTGAAAAACCAAGTTCCTCATAGTGTGGGCTTTGAGAATCATTTATTACAAGTGTGGATAGACTCTCAAGCACTAGAATTCATTCAATTACAAAGATTAAAGTATGTGGGATTTTGAACAAGAGAAATTCTTTCGTTCTTGTGCCCAAAGCTTTGATTTATATTATGGATTTATATGACTTTGCAAGTGTGTTTATACCCAAATTACTTCATCATGAGACTATGAGAATATAGATTGTTCAACCTTAATTATACATGATCATTTTACTATTCCCAAGTTATGACTTGATACTAAATATTGTGAATTTCATATTTCTACCATGTGTTAATATTTCAAGTGCTTTCAAGATATGTGTCAACGTCTAAGCTTCCTTATGACAAATTGGGCTATTGAGTATATTGATTCATGAGATTGAGTTGTTACAATGAGTCTTGATGTTTCCTCAAAGATATTGATGTTGCCATGATTTAATGAATTGATACATTTTGATATTGAGAAAGATTGATTTTATTTGAGTCAAGTTAGGAATCCACAAATTGATTATAATTTGATAAACGAGAGAGAGATTTAATTTGATCTTCATGATAGACCCTTGTGATATTTGTGGTGGATTTCATAAAGCGTTCTGAGCTTGTGTCTCGGAGTAGTATTTAGCACCGAGTGGGAAATGTGGTATTCCCCCGAAACTATGTTCCACCGTATGATTGTTATTTATATTTGTGGGCCAAAGGCTGAGTATGAGATTGTGATCACTAAATTGAGGTTGTACTCCCTAGAAGGAGTAGGACGCTCCCCTAATATGGATTCTCTCCTTAGGAGGGAAAAACCTTAGACTCCATGTAGCTCACATGGTTTATATCGCTTATAAGAACCTCCCATGTCCATAAGAGCTGAGTTTCTTGTATTAGCGAGTCACACTATGTCTTGAGTTAAAGAGTTGAGTTATTTATGATGATTCATGAGGTTTTTATAATATGATTTATTTACTATAAGATCATGAAAAGTATGTTTCAATCTAACTCAACCCAAGTGAGCCATCATTGTACATATGCATATTTTCATGAAATTGATAATGATATTACATTGTTGCCTGCACCCCCACATACTCAGTACATTAAAAAGTGATGACCGACATATATTTACCTATGGTCTTCATTTTCTTGTAATGTAGGTTCGGGTACTCAATCCCAGCCGCGTTAGTGATATTAGGTTCCTCACTATATTTCCTCATTGGTGAGTCCTTATGGTTTGAGGACCGTGTCCATAATTTTGTGATATCATTTTGTTGTTATGACTTTCAGTACTATTGAGTCAATTGGGGTTTTGTCCCAAAGGCTCCTTGATTTTGATGTATAGAGGCTTTGTTGTACTAGAGGGATGGTATGTGCTCACATTTAATATATATTTTTTTGTTGTAGAGTTTAGTATTCTCCAGTATCTCTCTTGAACCCGATGTGATATATCACTTTATTATGCATGAAAATTGTTGAATTGTGTTCCTTAAGGTAGTGTCTGGCTCCGAGGGTTAGGTTGGGGCTACATGTATTCCGAAGCACCGTGTGACATTTTGCGATGGAAATTTTTTGGGGCGTTACAAAGCTTGGTATCAGAGCCTAAGGTTTAAGGAGTCCTAGGTCCTAGGGAGTCTAATATGCCATGTTACGTAGAGTCTTGATCATCGGTGTATAGCGCACCACATGTATGAGCAAGAGGCTACGGGACATTTTAAGAAAAGTCATTTCTTTCTTTCTAAAGTTTATTGTACCTACAACTGTCTCTTTCTCTGTGATTAACTCATACTCTCTTATAATAGAAAATGCCTCCTCATCGAGCTCATAGAAAAAATAAGAAACCTCAACCCATTGATCCCTTGAACGAGCATTTGTCTCAGGTAGAATTCCAGGCAGTTTTTTAGCCACTAGCCCCGTTAGTTACCACCAATGCTTAATCTAATGCCTAGGCTATTGTTTCATCTCTGTAAAAGAATAATTCTATTGTAGCTCAAGTTCGTGAATTTATGCAGATGAATCCGCCTATGTTCTATAGGTAAAAGGTAGGTGAAGACCCATAGATGTACTTCGATAAAGTGAGAAAGATCACCCAAATTATGCACGTAATTGAGGAGGAGAGTGTTGAATTGGCTACCTGTCGAATAAAAGATGTTGCATATGATTGGGTGGAGATGCGGAGGAAGAGTAGAAGGGAGGATGCCACACTCATGACTTGTCAGTTATTCCAGGATATGTTCTTGGACAGATTCTTTCCTCTTGAGATGAGGGAAACAAAGATAGCAGAATTCATGAATTTGAGACAAGGCTCCATGACTATTAAAGAGTATTGTCTAAGATTCAATCAGTTATACAAATATACTGCTAGTATGATGGCTGACTCCAAGACCATCATGAGCAAGTTCGTGACCGGCATGTCGAGTTACGTTGTAAAAGAGTGTAGATTTTCTATGCTTAATTGAGAGATGGACCTTTATCGATTGATGATCTATGCCTAACAAATTAAAGATGATAAGGTGAAACAGAGGGAGAGAGTAAGAGGGAATAAAAGAGCTAGATCAGAGCAGCAGGAATTTTATTAGTCCAAATTACATGGAGTGAACTGCCATCAATTCTAGGGACATCCGTTTATGCCGGCGTCTTTCTCAGTTAGTGCTCCCACACCTAGACGTAGGTAGAAGCAAAGGATCAAGCCTATCATTTCCAGTTCTCCTTAAAGTATAAGTAGAAGACCTCGTCCTCCATTATATGCCAAGTGTGGTAGAGATCATTTTGGCAAGTGCTTTGTTGATCAGAGGGGTTGCTTTGGTTGTGGAAAGTTGGGCCACCAACTTAGAGATTGTCCGTATGCTAGATAGGGGATAAAAGATGGTCATCCCTAGAGTTAGGCTACCAGTGCCCCCACTGCTGTAGTTCGCTCAGTTTCTCCTTAAGGCATCTCTTCTAGTACTGCTAGAGGTTCACACCATAATAACTTCTACGCTTTCCACCTCGCCAAGAGGAGGATGAATCTCCAGATATTTTCAATGGTATGATCCGTTTCTTTTATTTCGATGTCCATGTATTGATGGACCCCGGTTTGAGTTTATCTTATGTGACACCTCTAGTTGCTGCAAATTTTGAGATGGACCTTGAATAGATTCCCGAGCCTATTTTGGTTTCTACCCTGGTAGTTGAATCTGTTATTACTAAGCGAGTGTATAAGAAGTGTCCTGTCACTGTCCTTCATCAGGTCATGTATGATGATTTGATTGAGCTAGATATGGTTAATGTTGATGCCATTTTGGGTATAGATTGGCTTCACTCATGTTATGCATCCATAGATTGTTGTACCCGAGTGGTCAGATTTCAGTTTCCTAATGAGCCTATTTTTGAGTAGTTCAGGAGTTCTGTAACTTCGAAGAGCCATTTAATATCCTACCTCAAAGCTAGGAGGTTAAATTACATGGGTTACAATTATTACCTAGTTCGAGTTAAAGACCTTAAGTTTGAGACTTTGACTATTTAGTTAGTTAGCATTGTTAATAAGTTTCCCAATGTTTTCCCAAAAGATCTCCCAGGGGATCCACCTGATAGAGAAATAGAATTCAGGATTGATCTCCTTCCTAGCACTCAGCCTATTTCTATTCCTCCATAGTGTATTGCTCCCATAGAATAGAAAGAGTTTAAAGAGTAACTCATAGATCTCTTAGACAAAGGCTTTATCAAACCTAGTATTTCTCCGTGGGGTGCACCTATTCTATTTGTGCGTATGAAAGATGGTACTTTTATATGTGAATTGACTAACATCAATCAACAAGGTAACTATCAAGAACAAGTACCCTCTTCATAGAATCGATGATTTATTTGATCAGCTCTAAGGTGCAAGTTATTTCTTAATGATAGACCTTAGATCCGTCTATCATTAGCTTAAAGTGAGAGAGTGTGATATTCCAAGGACAGCCTTTCGAACTTGTTATGGTCACTTTTAGTTTCTTTTTATGTCCTTTGAGTTAACCAATGCTCCAACAGCCTTCATGGACCTCATGAATTGAGTGTTCAAGCAATATCTTGATGTTTTTGTCATTGTATTCATAGAAGATATTCCTATGTATTCCCAAAGAGACGATGATCATACCGACCATCTTGGAATTGAGTTGCAAACTCTTAGAGATAATAAATTATTCTCTAAATTTAGTAAGTGTGAATTTTGGCTAAGGTTAGTTGCTTTTATAGGTTACATTATTTCTATCGAAGGCATTTGAGTCGATCCCCAAAAAATAGAAGCTGTAAAGAATTGTCCTAGACCTAGCCCCTATTTGACATTAGCAGTTTCTTGGGTGTAGCTTGTTACTACCATTGTTTTGTTGAGGGTTTCTTTTCCATTGCGTCTTCCATGACCCAGTTGTCCCAAAAGAAAGTTAAGTTCCAGAGGAAAAATACTTGTGAGAAGAGTTTTATGGAGTTTAAAAATCGACTCACTTCAGCCCCAGTGTTAGCTTTACCCGATTGTACTAATGGTTTTGTAGTGTATTGTGATGCTTCTGTAGTTGGTTTGAGTTTTGTGTTGATGCAGATGGGTAAATTTAAAGCTTATGCCTTTAGACAATCGAAGCCTCGTGAGAATAATTATCCAACACATGATCATAAATTAGCAGCTACGGTTTTTGCTCTGAAAATCTGGAGACATTATTTGTATGGTCTTCATATTGATATGTTTACTGATCGCAAATGCCTGCAGTGTGTGTTTACTTAGAGGGAGTTGAATTTTAGGCAAACAAGATTGTTAGAGTTGCTAAAAGACAACGATATAAGTATGTGGTATCACCCGGGCAAGGCTAATATTGTGGCAGATGCTCTTAGCAGGTTGTGTATGGGAGTGTAGCTCATGTAGATAATGATAAGAGAGAATTGGTTCGTGATGCACATTGTTTCGCTAGGTTTGGTGTTAGATTTCTTAATTCCACCAAAGGGAGTATGTTAGTTTAGAGTAGTTTCGAGTCCTCTTTGGTCTCGGAGGTAAAAGAGAAGCAAGACAAGGATCCTAGTTTTGTCAGACTGAAGCAGTCAATTAAGGACAAAAATATAGAGGGTTTCTCCCAAGGGGGAGATGGTGTGTTGAGATTTTAGGGTAGATTTTATATTCCCGATGTTGACGATCTAAGGTAGAGAATTATGGCTAAAGCGCATGGCGCACGATATTCTATTCATCCCGATGCCACCAAGATGTACCACAATTTGTGGGAAATCTATTGGGGGAATGGTATGAAGAAAGACATAGCAGGATTTATGGCAAAGTGTTCTACTTGTCAACAGGTTAAGTTAAAGGACCAATAGCCCGGTGGTGTAATGAAAGAGTTTAGCATTCCTACTTGGAAGTGGGAAGAAATGAATATGGATTTCTTAATTAGTTTGACTCCTTCTCGTCATCATCATGAATTTATTTGGGTTGTTGTAGACCGGTTGACTAAATCAACTAATTTCTTGCCATTGCATTCATCTTATACAACTGAGGATTATGTGAGATTGTATATTCAAGAATTCATTAGACTTCATGGAGTTTCTTTGGATGTTATCTCTAATAGGGGTACTCAGTTTATTTTCCTATTTTGGAGAGCTGTTCAGAAGGGTCTCAATACCCAAGTTTGTCTGAGCTTTTCAGAAGGGTCTCAGTACCCAAGTTCGTCTAAGTTTTACTTTCCATCCACAAACTGATGGTCTGGCTAAGTGGACCATTCATACTTTAGAAGATATGTTGAGGGCATGTTCGCTTGAATTTAACGGTAGTTGGCATGAGCACTTGCCATTGATCAAATTTGCATATAACAATAGTTTCCATACTAGTATTCAAATGGCCCCATTCAAATATTTGTATAGGAGAAGACGTAATCGCCTATAGGTTGGGTTGAAGTAGGAGAAACAACTGTGATTGGGCCTGATGCTGAGTTCAATGCTATGGAAAAAGTTAAGGTGATTCTATAAAGATTGAAGACCGCTTAAAGTCGTCAGAAGTCATATACGGATGTGAGAATAAAATATCTTGAGTTTAATGTTAATTATTTGGTCTACTTAAAGGTTTCACCCATGAAAGGGGTGAAGAGATATGGGAAGAAGGGAAAGCTTAGTTCCCGTTATGTTGGTCCATAAAGGATTCTGAGCCGCATTAGGGAAGTAGCATATGAGGTGGAGTTAACTATGGAGTTGTATAGCATTCAGCCAGTATTCCATGTTTCTATGCTTAAGAAGTGTATTAGTGATTCTGTTGGGGTTAATTCTTCCGATAGCTTAGATATTCAGGATAGCATTTCATTCGAGGAGATTCTAATTGAGATTTTGGATTTTCAGATCCGTAGGCTAAGGAACAAAGCAGTTCCTTAGGTTAAAGTGCTCTGGCAAAATCAATCTGTTAAGGGTGCTACTTGGGAAGCCGAAGATGATATGAAAGGAAAATACCCTCACCTCTTTTTTATGAGTTCAGAGCAAGCAGAAGGTACCATTCTTTCTTAATTCCGCCCTTTCTTATTAAAGATTTAGCTGTGTCTACTTCCACCATGAATTCGTTCATTTTGTATAGTATCCGAAGGTATAGAGTGAAGTAAGTCCTTTGAGTGAGCCGTTCCATCTATATGTCCTTCTTTTTTCCTGTTCTTGGCCTATCTGGCAATATTTAGGGACGAATGTTTCTAAGAGTGAGATATTGTAATAACTGAAGAACTCTAACCAATACGCCACCATGACTCAAGATCATGAGAAATAAATTATAGTTCTTTGGTTATTTTTTTATCAACGATGATGTGTATTAAGGCCTCAAAGATGTCTGAGCGATTAGGTGAATCAAAACATCCCTTACCGACTGAATTCTTGAGAACGATTTTAGCATAGTCAAATTCAAAAAACCATATCTCTTGTTACACTAATAAATTTTTAGTTCATTAACCACAAACATATAGATAATTGAATTAGTTTTCCAACGGTACAAATTTCACCCAAAGTCGGTATTAGAGCGAGAAGTTATACCTATTTTACTCCAGTGTTTCAGCCTGGAGACTGTATGACGACATTTTATGATGACTTGTCACAAGTTTGATTGCTGTCACAAAATGTCATCACCTTATGAAGAAAGTCATAAATTCCACCTTTTTGTGACGACTTGGCACAAATGTCGTCAGTTATTTTTTAGCAATTAAAGGACGTTTTTTCAAGGGTATTTTGGTCTTTTCCCATATTTTGTATGCCCCTATATATATGAGAATCCCCATCCAAACCCTACTTTCTTTATTTTCTCTTCCAATTCTCTTAAGAAAATATATTTAGGGTTTTATTCAAGAACATTAATCTTCCAAAAATCATCCATAAATCTTAAAGATTTCTTCAAGAACCAAGTTCCTCATAGTGTGGTCTTCGAGAATCATTTATTAGAAGTACGGATAAAGTCTCAAGCACTAGAATTCATCTAATTTCAAAGAGTAAGGTATGTGGGGTTTTGGACAATAGCAATCCTTTCGTTCTTATACCCGAAGCTTTGATTTCTATTATGGATTTATATGATTTTGGAAGTTGGTTAATACCCAAATTACTTCATAATGAGACTATGAGAATATAGATTGCTCATGATTTGTTATACATGATTATATCACCATTCCCAAGTTATGACTTGATATTTAATATTGTGAATTTCATATTTCTACAATGAGTAGATATTTCAAGTGCTTTCAAGATATGTGTCAAGCTTTAAGCTTCCTTATGACAAATTGGATTGTTGAGTATATTGATTGATGAGATTGAGTTGTTACAATGAATCTTGATATTTCCTCAAAGTTATTTATGTTGCCATGATTTAATGAATTGATATCTTTTGATATTGAGAAAGATTGATTTTATTTGAGTCGAGTTAAGAATCCACAAATTGATTATGATTTGATAAATGAGAAAGAGTTTTTATTTGATCTTCATTTTAGACCTTTGTGATGTTTATCGTAGATTTGCTAACGCTTTCTCAGCTTATCTCTAGGAGTAATATTTAGCACCGAGAGGAAAATGTGGTATTTCCCCCGAAACTACGTACGACCGTAGGATTGGTATTGATATTTGTGGGACAGAGGCCGAGTATGAGATTGTGATCACTAAATTGAGGTTTTATTCCCTGGAAAGTGTACGACTCTCCCGTCAATGTGGGGTTCTCTCCTTGAATATTATACTCCATGTAGCTCACATGGTTAAGTCGGTTATAAGAACCTCACATGTCCATAAGAGTTGAGTTTCTTTAATTACCGAGTTACTCCGAGTCTTGAGTCTTGAGTTGAGTTATTTATGATGATTTATGAGGTTTTTATCATATGATTTATTTACTATGAGATCATGAAAAGTATGTTTCAATCTAACTCAACCCAAGTGAGCCATCATTGTACATATGCATATTTTCATGATATTTACATTGTTGCATGCAGCCCCACATACTTAGTGAATTTCAAAGTGCTGACCCTCATATTTTCCTATGCGCTATATTTTCTTGTAATGTAGGTTCAGGTACTCAGCCGTAGCCAGGTTAGCGATATTTGGGTGCCTCACTACGTTTCCTCAATGGTGATTCCTCATAGTTCGAGGATCCGGTTTATATTTTTGTGATATTATTTTGTTGTTATGGATTTCAGTACCGTTGATTTAGTTGGGGGTTTGTCCCAAAGGCTCCTTAATTTTTATGTATAGAGGCTTTGTCAGACTAGAGGGATGGTATGTACAAATATTTAATATATATTTTGGTTGTACAGTCCTGTATCTCTCTTGATGCCGATGTGATATATCTCTTTATTATGCATGACTATTGTTGAATTGAGTTCCTTGAGGTAGTGTATGGCACCGAGTGTTTGCTTGGGGCTATATGTAGCCCTAAGCACCGTGTGATGTCTTGGGATGGAAATTTTGAGGCGTTACGGCAATCATACTGTTGAGACTATGATTCACACATTTCAACTCATAATGTCTCACCACGACTAGTCAAGTCCCAACCGTTGTTAGTATAGACACTTACGGAAATCTATGACAAATTATTAGTCAAGATACTATTTGGGGTCATACAACCCATAAGGAGTCATCACGATTCTTTAGGTCCAGTCATTTTTTTGGTTAATAAGCTAAAGGTCATGAAATTTCCAAGGGCCAAAATCTTGGGTGTTACATATAGGAAGCTTGGTAATTTTTAAAATACTATTTACAGATGATATATATTCTTTATATAATGATAAAATGTCACCACAAAGCTTGAAATTTAAGTACAAACACATGGGACAAGGCATGCCCAAATCTAGAAAAATTGGAGTCATTGGCTTGCCACGGACCCTATGCACTATTATAAGGGTGTCAAATTCCCTTGGTGACATTCTTGAGTATCAATTACATTGTGCCTATACAATTAAAATGTTCCACAGACCCTAAGCCACACGATAATTGCATGGCATGTTGGTATGTCAAAATTGGAAATCTTGGTCCTATTATAAATTGGACACTTAAACACTATTGATAGAGCTTTGACGACCTTAGGTCTTTGAGAAATGATTGAGAAGGATGAAAATAAAGTTTTTATTCATTTACTTTAGTTTATTTAGAGATTTTAACATTACTTCATCTATGGTGCATACATGTATGTCCATAAGTGCCTAAAAGCCCTTTTTCTTCTATTAAGGCCATTAATGTGATTACTTTTGTAATGAATTTAATTGGTGTTGGTTATTTATAATTTTTGGTTGTTTTTTTATCCTTTTCATCACTATATTAATGATTTGTGACCCTTAGAATACATGTTTTGTTCTATCGTCAGCCCAGAAGGAGGAAAAATAGTATAGAATATGGGTAGATGGAATAGGATTGTAATCTCAATTGAATGATGCTATGATTTTCACTTAGCATAGTCTATTACCTTATGCCATCCAAACCAATAAACAAAATTAGACGCCATCGTTTCTAATTAAACCATACCATTTTGATCAAACGATGGACATTAAGGCCTTTCTAATACCACATAAAACAAACCAAAACCATTTCATGTTCCATTTGCCATTTATGCAATGCAAAAATACCAATAATAGTTAAAATATGTGACAAAATCATTCTCATTGATAATTTCACAAATAGGTTGAGGGCATCCCATTATAAAAACAAAAATCATCCAATTTAGGGATCAACCATGACCCCTCAATTAAATCACAATTTCCATTCTCCCACATGCGCAAAATCCTACTTTAACAAGGAAATCCATAATTTAACCATGAGAAACAACATTTATCCATGAACAACCAAAATGCCCAAACTTTATTTCCAAACCATAACAACACCATAAAAACCATACACTAAAACATATACCTTTAGTAAAATAACAATTAGAGAATAGTCACATGCATGAATTACAAATCTTCACGGTGAGAAATTGATCGTTAAGCCCATAGATGACCTCTTTGCAGAAACACTAGCAAATTTTGCTTGAGTGGATTTTGAGAGAATAAAGAGGATGTTCTAATCTTTTACACTGTGGAATGAATGCCCAAAAAATTTTATAGGGATGTAGGGTCTTAAGGGTTTTGAATTGGAAATGTCCAAAGTACACAAGGAATAAAATCTTTACAAATGTCGTAAATGGTTATCAGTCTACCCCCTTGACTCGTGACCCCAGAATTTGACTTGTACACTTGAATCGCTACAAAGATAGTGAGTTGAACACCCATACGCTATCTACCATACCATTCCATGACCCTACCAAACCATATGACTCATATGTTCTAGTTGCATTCCCAAGGGATTGGAATTTCAAAACACACGAGTCAACACTACCACTCATAATTTATCCCAGCGGCTGTTAGTAAGACACTTATAGATTGAGCCAAGTCAAGACACTATGTTTCTAATTTGATTAAGGACCGTCATATTGAGTTATCACTACCACAAATTACCCATATCAACAAGTCATTACCAAGACTTAAAACCCAACCACCATCCATTGGACACCCAATGACTAGGGTCACCTACCATATTCCCATACCATACAACTTTTATGGTGATTTATTACTAGGACAATGAGCTCAAAGCTCAAGAATTTTCAAAGGGTAAAAACATAAGGTGTTTCAATTCTCCCCCACATGGATCATTCGCTTTTGAATGATAGGACACAGTAGTGACTAGAATGATTAAGCCCCCAAACATCTTTATGCTTACCTTATTAAGCTAATGATAATCAATACACACCAAAAGGGAACCATCCTTCTCAAGCATGAATAAAACTAGTGCACCTTATGGAGAAACACTAGAACCAACGTAACCCTTGTCTAAATGATCCTTTAGTTGCTTTATATACTCTTTTAACTCAACCAAAGCCATTGTTTATAGGGAATAGAGATAGGAAAAGTACGCAAAACAAGATCAATCCCAAAATAAATCTCTCTATCAGGAGGGACACCGAGAAGGTCATCGGGGAAAGTCTCAAGAAATTTATTCACTACTAGGACTGAATGTAAAGATATACCCTCTGAGTTAGAATCTTAAACCAATACGAAATGATAGAGGCACCCCTTGGAAATTAACCTCTGGGATTTTAGATATGATATGAACCTTTCCTTAGGAGCTAAGGAAACATCCTTCCATTCAATAACCGGCTTATTGGGGGAATTTAAAGATGACCTTATAGGCTCAATAATCTAAGCAATCATAGAATAAGTCCAACGAATCCATCCAAAATATTAAATAAAAAACAACTATGTATAATTCAAATAGATCGACCAAAGCCTCCCGACCACCCACAAATACAACATAACCCCTATAGATTCTCCTAGCAACCACATAGTCACTCATTGGGCTAGAAAAAGAAAAAGGGTCCAAAATTTACTCGAGACCAAAAAAGAAATGCACAGCCATAAATGAGGTTATATATGAAAAAGTGAACCCCTGATCAAGTAAGAAATACACATCACGAGAAAAGAGTTTCAAAATACCAGCAATGACATCAGGTGTACCTTTGACTCCTGATAGGTAGCGAGAGCCTATAGTCTATTCGACCAGTTCCAGAGGTAGATGGTGCACCCTTTGGGGCCAGAGCTGATAAAGAGGCAACAGGAACTATGTTTGTCCCAAAGGCAACATTACTGACAGGACAAATTTTAAGCATATGCCCTGGCTATCCATAGTTGAAGAATTTGTCTTTTCTTTCATCACAGTAACCTTGATACACTCGACCATAAAAACTTTAGAGAGGATCGGATAGTGTTTACTAGAGCCCACTAGCCTAATATTGGGAACCCTGTGGCCTATAATTATCGTCCTCATGAAAATTCTTATCACATGACGACATTTGTCAGGGAGCACTAGCCATAAAGTAAGAAACTGAATTGCCACACTTCTTTTAGGACCGTTTCCCACCATCCCTTCCACTTTGTTATTCACAACCACCCTGCTTAGTAAATCTAAACTTCTTGCCCTGCCTTTCCCCTATCTCCTCCTTCTTATTTTTTTATTTCTTAACCTACTGCATGTACATAACCAACCTGGAGATTTCTATGTCCTTATTAAAAAAGAGAACTTCCTCATTCTAGTTCTCATGCTAGATATCAACTCCAGGGCATACAAAGACAACTGGTGAAAATTCAAAGCACACTCGTTAACTAATATCATTCCTTGTTTTAAGTTAACAAACTCCTCATTCTAATCTTGGGTTCATATTGATGTGTTCATGGATCACAAAATTTTACAGTATGTGTTTGCATAGAAAGATCTGAATCTTCATTAGAGAAGGTGGCTTAAATTGTTAAAAGATTATGACATGAGTGTGCTATATCATCCATACAAGGCCAATGTAGTGGTGAATACCCTTAGTAGATTGTCTATGGGTAGTGATGCTCATGTCGAGGAAGATTAGAAGGAGTTAGTTTGTGAGGTTCATCATCTTGCAAGATTAGGTGTTTGATTAGGTGATTTAGCTTAAGGTAGCATATATGTTAAGAATGGTTCAAAATGGTCATTGGTTGCAAAATTGAAAGAAAATAAAAATAGGGATCGTAGTTTGGTCAACTAAAAGAAGGCGATTAAAGATTAGAAGGTAGAGATTTTTTTCCAATGAGGAGATTGTGTTCTTCATTATTAGGGCATATTATATGTTCCTTATATTGGTTGTTTAAGACAATAAATTTTAGTAAAGGTGCATGGTATGCTATATTCTATTCACCAGGAGTCAATAAGATATACCATGATTTATGGAAAATATATTGGTGGAGTGGTATGAAGAAATATATTATAGTGTTTGTCAATAGGTTAAGTTGAGAACCAAATACCTAGTGGTACATTTCATAGGTTTAGCATACCCACTTGGAAGTTGGTGGAGGTGCGGGCCGATTTCTATTTCTCCTACTGTGAGTCTTTTCGGGAGGCATGTTCTTTAATCGGAAAGAAGATTGAATTAGGAAGAGAGCATAAATTAAGATCATGCTCGTTCGCACAACATGAACACTAAAAGAAGGGAAAACTTTCTTGAAACATCTTGTAGCCCCTTGTCATTAAGTATGGTATGCTTCACACACATGCACAAGAGTCTAATAAATGCAGCTTTCAGACTCCCTAGGACACTGTAAAAACCATAGGCTTTGATACCAAGTTTTTAACACCCTAGAAATACACCCTAGATGCCACACAGTGCCTATGGCCCCAAAAGAACACAAGCTAATACATGAATTGGTACCTGCTGTGAGCACTGAATAATAATAGAAAAATACACATGCATGGAATAACAAAATATGCCTTAAGGTTTTAAATTTGAAAGTAATACAACTAAAAACCCAAAAGTCTGAAACATATGCAAAATTATTAAAAATCTAACTAAAAAGACCAATAACTGACTGACTATCTAAAATGTTTGAAAGCCTCTAAAACTATCTAAAAGAGAGTTTATGGGACAGGCACACACTAACTCCAATTGTCGAATAGAATAAAATACTAAAATAAAATAAAATAATAAACATATCCTCAATAGATGAGGTCTCACCACTATTGTTGCTGCTGATATGTTGGAAAGTGTATGTACGATCGAGAACCTATGGGTTTGAACCTATGATATTAGGCATCATAACATAAGAAACGAGTATGTTATCAATAATTTGAATGTACTAGCATTCTATATGAGGTTAGAATAATATGCATGGGTCCATGTGCATGAATAATAACTGACGAAATGAATAACATGAGGTAACTTAATAGAAATACTAGAAAATTATGAAATCTAAGAATGTCTGACCAAGTATATAGTATGATTCTGAAATAGAATGTAAACTATAATATCGACATACTGGTAACTTAATAACTAATAACTATATGTTATGGTCAAGAAAACCTGAAACTAAACTCCATAATGAATACTGGTTTGAGACTGTGTAATCTATCATCTAACCGACATACCCCAAAATGATCTAATTAGGGTCTAACTTATGACCCAGGTTGGAAGGGTGTCAGGACCGTGCCAAGGGTACTAGCAATGGCTATGTGGATCCACTAAATTGAAGTTGTGAAGGACCAGGGTGTCAATTATAAACTTACGCGTGACCTATGAGAGGAATTCAAGCCTAAAGTAATGAGTCATCTTATGTTGGCTACATAGTTCTGGAATATAGGGACTACTACTACCGACTCTACCTAATTGATGGGGAATATATCATCCCTATATTTGCTTGGTGCTAAATCCTACTCCCAATTGAACTGACTCAAAATTCTAAATTGATGTAAGTTTAAGTAATTACGATAACAGATTAAAATGATAATTCTCATAACATATCTAAAACTATTTTGAAGATATTGTATCCAAGTAAACAAATAAATTTTTGGGTATTCATAACCCCCATGAATCGATAGCAATAATAATAGAACCATACTACAACTTTAAGGACTTCATATTTAGTTATTTTTCAAAACCAATTCATCTAGGCATTTTCTCAAACACATAGAGGTCATGATTTAAAGCATGAGAATAGTTAAATAATGTAATAATCACATAAATTCAATATTAAAATGTGGGTTGAGGATTTAACATGTGAGTATCAACATTCAAATGAATGAAAGGAAACTTTAATGAAAATAATTTGTAAACATGGTACATAATCAAAATTTATGAAATTTCATAGATCCAATTCATAATAACATGTAAAAATCATAACTTTGAATTTGAAAATGAGTTCTTGGACTACATAGGTAAAAAGGACCCGTGTATGAAATTCTAACATACCTCAAAATCTTAAATCTTAAAGGAGAATAACTTTTCATGAAGGTTCTTGAATGGTGATGCTTGGATTTTTTTTCTTGGTAATAGAGGAGGGTTTCTTGAGAGAAATTTGGAGTGAAAAGGCAAATAATGCCCTTTTAGTAGTTCTAATTCATGTTTTGGACGACTTGTGTCGAGGGAAAAGGACCCAACTAACCTTTCAAGGTGGAGTACACCTCATGACTCGACCCCCATTAAGGTGGAGTAGACCTCGAGATGCAAGGCTATCGCCACAGCTTACTACCTCCAACAAAAAAGGTTATAACTTTTTGCTCATATATTCAATTAAGGCAAAATTGGTACTATTAGAAAGCTAATTCAATTATTTACAATTTGGTTGGTGTTAAGCTGACAAATTCCATATATACATAAAGTTATACTCGTTCAAATATTACTCATGGAAAATCAAATACCAAAACTTAGATGATTCAAAAGTGCTTAGCTCGCCTTACTCAAAGTGACTCTTATAAATACGTTTTATACATCATAAGCTATCTTATCACTAGGATAACGAACATTATACATGAATTCAAATATTATTTATGGGATTTGAGGTTACCCACGTAGGAACAACAATTTATTTTCTAGCTTTAAAACACGCGAGGTGTTATAACAGATTATGTGTTATGATGTAGATAGGTTATGAGAGAGGGTCTTGGTTGAGGATTATAAGTAATATTAAAATGTATCATGATCTTAAGGAAATTTACTGTTGGAACAATATGAAGCGAGATGAGTCCATTTTTGAAGATAAATGCATGGTATGTCAACAATTGAAGGTTTACCACTTGAGACCAAGAGTATTGTAGAATGAAATGGAGTTTCCTATATGGATGGGGGAAGTAATTAATATGGATTTTTTATGGGTCTTTCTCTATCTAATAGTCAGTTTTATTCAATTTGGGTCATCATCGATAGGAAGATTAAGTTTGCTCAATTCTTTCCTATAAGGAATAATTTTTTGATAGAGGACTATGCAAAGTTCTTTCTCCAAGAGATTGGAATGATACACGGGCACCTTTTTCTATCATGTCATACCATGATGCTCAGTTCTTATCATACTTTTGGTATTTTTTTTAGAAAGGTTTCAAAACTAATATGAGCTTTTGTACTGCTTTCCACCCGTAGTCAGATGGGTAAGAAGAAAGGACTATTTCGACATTAGAAGGCAAGCATAGAGCTTGTGATAAGTTATGGTGGTAGTTGGGTTGATCATTATCCTCTTATAGAGTTCTCATATAACAATCGGTAACACTCTAGTATTGGTATGGCCCCTTTTAAGTCCTTATATGGTAGAAAGAATAGGTCTCCTAATAGGTGGTTTAAATATGGTGAGGCTGATATGTTTGGCATTAATTTTGTTCTACAAGCAATAGAGAAGGTATAGGTGATTTGGAAAGGCTTAAATATACCCAAAGTCACTAAAAGTTATACACGAATGTAAGGTGAAGTGAGTTACGATTTAGTGTTTGTTATTATGTTTTCTTAGAGGTATTCCCCATGAACAAAGTGATACAGTTTGGTAAGAGGGGGATGCTGAATCCCCTATATGTTCGTCTGTACTTTTTCTTGAAACAAGTTGGTAATGGTGCATTTTAATTAGAGTTTCACTCTAGTTTTTCCTTATGTTATGAGAAAGTCCCAATTTAAATTTTTGATAGATAAGTTCTTCATTTCTAGATGAAGAACGTAGCTTTAGTAAATGTTCAATGGATAAACCATAAGTTCTTTATTTTTGGACGAAGAACGTAGCTGTAATATTCGTTCCTATTTTCCATTACGGATAATTGTTTTTAAGGTATGTGTATTTCCAATAATTTTTTTTAACTTTGTTAAAGGAAAAGGTGATTTCCATAGAATCATTGTATTCTGTCTTTGTTAAAGGTAAGAGTAGGGGTATGCTAAGTCACTTCATGCAAATAAATGTCTTGTCCCCTCATTCGAGGATATATGATCCAAATGGGGGAGAATTGAAACACCTAGGAATTTTACCTATGGGAAATTTCTTGAGCTTTATGCTTACTGCCTTGGTAATGATACACCCTATGTACTGATGAGTCATTAGGATGAGTCATAACCAAATCAGTAAGCTTGTGGATAGATTTTTCTCTAAGTATGAGTGTTTCTCTTAAAGTTGTAGGGATATGTTATGAGTCGTTAGGTATAACTATAGAGTTTCTAGTTTAAGTCCTAATTCGGGTTCTATGTTCATTATGACTGGACCCTATGAGTCATAGGGTCCCATCACAATTCCTGTGGATAAGTCATAAGGTCAACAGTATAGATTGCCTTTGTGGTACTTACTTGGTTACGACTCATGGTAACGAGTCATTGGGAGTGGTTATGTGTCTTTGCTTGACTCGTAGTAAAAGGCAACCCTTTTTAAGATTTTAAGATAAGAGAATTCTGGACATTTCCTCTCTTACCCAACTTGAAACCGACGTCTTATAACTCTTTTAGGGTATCATTAGCCCACATAAACACATCAAAGTTACTTCTCAACACTTTCAATTTCCACAACGTCAAGAACACTTAAGGTTTTAAAGAGGTTGATCAATTAGTTCTTTCAAGGGTGATTTCTCTCCATACATCTTACTATTACAAACATTTGAATCTTCCCTCCTTGATAATGTGTTAAAAAATATGTATTAAACTGTTGTACATATGGAATTATTTTGGTTTTGAAAACAAAGGTTGTCGGCTTTTAATGTGCATTGTATAACAATGTTTTCCATGATTTAATTATGATTATTGAAGATTTTAATAAGGTTTTGAACTTGTGGGTGCATGGGTATGGTGGATGAACAAAGAAATTATGATTTTCCCAAAGTTGTGACTTTTGAAGTGGTTATGAACCCAACCACATGATGTGGACTTTGTTTTAATTACGAGAAAGGTGGGAATTTGAAAAATTAAACTAGTCTTGAACTACTGCATGATAGAAAGAGGTATCTAAAATACAAGAGGTTGATCAATTAGGTATTTCAAGGGTGATTTATCTCTGTACATCTTACAATTAAAGGAATTATACTCTCCCTTCATTGCTAATTTGTTAAAAAACATATGTATTAAAGTGTTGTTCACATGAAATTGTTTTTGTTATGAAAATAAGGGTTTTGGGTTTTTAAAGCTTATTGTTGAAAAATGCTTTCCCATGATTTAATTATGATTATTCAAGATTTAAATACGGTTTTGAACTTGTGGGTGCACGGGTATGGCTGATGAACAAGGAAATTATGATATTCGTAACTTGTCAGTATAGGTTGAGATATCTTCCTGTCATATATTATGAGGGTTGATACATCTCATCAAAGTCTTTTCTGCCAGCGAGGGTTGAGAAATGAGCTTCTTTTCAGAGAGGGTTAACTCACAACTTGTCATTACTCGTGGTATGGTATTGCCACCCTTCAAACTGGGGTTATAGGTTGGACCCCAATCTATTTAGAAAGGGGAATGTCGGTTAGATGATTCCCTCCCATAGTTTTAGTTTCAAATTGAGTCTCAGTACAGAACTTAGTTAATTTCTACAGATTCAGGACTGTACGATACAGTCACTCTATTCAGTATGAAACTTAGTATAGTTCCACAAAATCAATACTATCAGATACAGTTATTCAATTATCCATAATTCAATTACAGTATACTCAGATATTAGTAAATCGTTATTCAGACTATGTAATCAGTGTTATCACAATCTTAGTTATAGTTTACGTATTCATTAATGTACTCTCATCTAGTTATACTCATTTCATGCAGTCGGTATTGTTCATGTATATGAACTGATGCATTTTAGCCTACCTCACTTAGCATACCAGTAAATTTAAAGTATTGACATATACTTTTCTCTTACACTATAACGTCTTATATCATAGATTCAGACGTACGATCTCCCGATCATCCCTAGTAGTTATAGATTTTTAGCAGTCAGAGTTAGTGTTGGGTTATCATAGTTAGAGAAAATTATTATTATATCGGCATTTGAATTTTATTTCTATAGCCAGAGTTAGTTGGGGACATATCCCATCAACTCTACATTTCAGACAGTTTAGAGGCTTTTCAGACTAGATATTTAAGTTTTGGTATTGTTACACTTTATTCTATTTTATTTCAGCATTGAACTTTATGGCATAGTTTTTGCCTAATTTTCGCATATTATAGTATTATCATTCAGTTAATGCAGTAGTTACCAATCATAGGTTAGCTTATGGTCCTTCCGGATTATGAGCACCGTGTAGCATTCGGGGTACGAACTTGGGGCGTTACAAACTTGGTAACAAATCCTAAGGTTCAATAGAGTCCTAGAAAGTCAAAGCCGTATCTCATAGAGTCTTGAGCAAGGGTGTGTAGCATGCCACACTTATGGACAAGAGGCTATGAGTTATTTTAGGAAATTTTTTCCTTCTTTCAGTATTCATATCGTGCGAGTGAGCAAGACCTCCAGTTAAACTCCCTATCAAATCCAAATTTCTCTTTTGTTTAAAGAATATGCGTCTAAAGAGGACTAATGGAAGAGGAACCAAATACCAGCCATAACCCTAGCCCCATCAAGCCAGATCCTCTAGACTAATATATCTCCCACGCTGAGTTCGATGGAGCTTTCACCACCCTAGCTTATCTTTTGGAATCCGAGAATGAACGTCCAACTATTTTTCCAACAAACCTAGTGGCCAACACTACTACTTCCAGTAATCGAGATTTCACCCAAATGAACCCTCCATCTTTTACTTGATCTAAGTTAGATAAGGACCCTCAGGATTCTCTTGATCAAGAGCAGAAAGTATCATATATTATGTGGGTGACAGCTAGTGAGAGGGAGAAGTTATCCGCATAACATTTATAGGATATGGCACACTCATGGTTTATATAATAGAAAGCCAAAAGAGCTACAGATGCAGGGCCCATAGAGTGGGAGAAGTTTGTTGTTGCTTTTCTGGATAGGTTCTTCCCGCTAAAGTTGAAAGAAGTGAAGGTTTTGGAGTTTATAATTCTAAAGTAGTGTAGCATGACGGTGCAAGTGTATTCTCTTAAGTTCATCCAATCAGCTAGATCTCCTTATATGGTTACAGATAATATCTCTAAGATGAGTAAGTTTGTTTCTGAGGTGTCTAATCGTATGGTCAAAGAGTGTAGGACCGCAATGTTAATTAAGGAGATGGACATATCCAAGATCATATTCCATGATCAGGAGATTGAGAAGTCTAATAATAAAAAGAAGAAGAGGGAGAGCAAGAGATCGACAATAGGTAGTTTTCACTTTTCTTAGCCTAAGTCAGAGGGTGGGAATCGTTCTCAATTCTACCTAAAATCCTTAGTTATGGCTCCGTCTTTAGCTATTGCTCTTGTACCAAAATTCAGATATGGAAACAAAGACAGGACGTCAAGCGCTAAACCCAGGATAGTGTTAGTAGTGCTCAAACTACCCTCTTCTCAGAAGTACGGCAGAAACTACCAGCGTATCTGCAGAGCTGGCAGTAATGTGTTTTTTCAAAGTGGCAAGCCAGGCCACAGGGTCAGATAGTGTCCTCTAGAGGGATCTCAGAGTCATTATAACTACCCCCCAGCTCAGTCAGGTCACCCAAATCAATATGGTGCCGCATCTAGTGCCACCAGTAGACAATGTCTAAATAGACCCTAAGCTCTTCAGTCCTGACAGGAATAAGAAAGTTCTCGTAATGTGGTCACTCATATATTTGACATTTATCATTTGTATATTAGTTCTTTGCTATACCCAAGAGCTTTTGTGTCCTTTGTTACTTCTCATATAACTGTTGACTTTGGGGCAAATCTCAAAATCCTAGCAGAGCCTTTCTCAGTGTCTACCCTAGTGGGTAAATCTATCATAACCAAGTAGGTATATAGGAACTGTCCTATTATGGTATCTCAGAAAGCCACTTTAGCAGACTTAGTTAAATTAGAGATGAACGATTTTGATGTCATTTTCTGCATAGATTGGATTCATTCCTACTATGACTCAGTTGACTGCAGAAATAAATTGTCTAGTTTTAGTTTCTGAATAAACCCTTTATTGAGTGAAGGGGTAGTACTTCAGCACTTAGTGGTCAGGTTATTTCTTACCTTCGGGCGAGAAAAATTATATCTAAGGGATGTGTCTACTTTCTCATTCGAGTCCAGGACTCTAGTTTAAAAACCATAAATCTTCAATCAGTGTTAGTAGCATGTGAATTCCTAGATGTGTTTCCTAAAGATCTTCTCAGAGTTCCTCCCAAAAGGGAAATCGACTTCAGAATAGACCTTGTTCCAGACACTCAACCCATATATATTCTACCATTGAGAATGTAACCTACAGAACTCAGAGAATTAAAAGAACAATTGAAGGATCTCCTAGAAAAGGTTCATCAGACCTAGTGTGTCCCCATGGGGTGCCTTAGTTTTCTTCGTGCGTAAAAAAGATGGTTATCTCAGAATGTGTATTAATTATTGTCAACTAAATAAATTCATAGTAAAAAACAAGTATCGACTTCCCAGAATAGATGACTTGTTTAACCAACTTTAGGGTGCCAATTATTTCTCCAAGATAGACTTCAAATCATGCTCTCATCAGCTCAGAGTCAGAGAACGTGACATCATGAAAATAGCCTCTAAAACTCGGTATGGTCACTTCGAATTCATAGTCATGTCCTTTAGTCTTACTAATTCCGTACAACTTTTATGTACTTGATGAACCTTGTGTTCAAACAGTAATGGACATGTTTGACATACTCTTCATAGATGACATTCTTTTCTACTCCCACAGTGAGCATGATTAGGCAGGTCATTTCAGAATTAGATTACAGACTCTAAGAAACCATCAAATATTCGCCAATTTCACTAAGTGTAAATTTTTTCTAAGGTTAGTAGCTTTCCCTTGCCATATCATTTCTGGTGATGGCATTAGAGTTCATTCCTAAAATACCAAAGCAGTAAAAAACTGGCCTAGACTCATCTATCCATTAGATTTCAGGAGTTTCTTTGGCTTGGATAGTTATTATCGATGGTTAGTTGAGGGATTTTCATTTATTTCATCCCCTATGTTCAAATTGACTCAGAAGAAAGTCAAATTCAAGTGGTCAGATTATTCTGAAAAGCGTTTTCAGGAGTTGAAAACATAACTTTCTACAACTTCAGTCCTTACTCTACAAGGTGGTTCTGACAGGTTTGTAGTATATTGTGTTACCTCTAGAGTCGGTTAGGAGTGTTTTTTGTTTTATAGAGGTAAGTTCATAGCCTACGCCTCAAGACAGCTTAATCCCATGAAAAGAACTATCCTACTCATGATCCTAAGTTAGCAGCAATAGTTTTTGCCTTAAAGATTTGGAGGCACTATTTGTATGGGTGCAGTGTAGTTCAACATCATCCCTAGTTTCTGAGGCAAAGGAAAAGAAGGATACGGATCCTAGTCTAGTTATGTTGAAGGAATCAGTCAGAGATAAAAAAGTAGAGGTCTTCTACCAAGAGAGAGATGGTGTTTTATGTTATTAGGGTTAGCTATGTGTACCATGTGTAGACGACATGAGGCAATGAGTTCTTGTAGAAATGCATGGTGCACATTACTCTATTCATCCAGGGGACACTAAGATGTATCATGATTTGTAGGAGATCTATTAGTAGAGTAATAGGAAGAGTGATATTAGAGAGTTTGTGGCTAGTTATTCAATATGTTAGCAGGTTAAGATTGAGCAACAGAAGCCTAGTAGGTCCATGCAGGAGTTTAGCATT
Source organism: Capsicum chinense (assembly GCA_026120095.1). Taxonomy (NCBI): domain Eukaryota; kingdom Viridiplantae; phylum Streptophyta; class Magnoliopsida; order Solanales; family Solanaceae; genus Capsicum; species Capsicum chinense. Next base: position 60,345,426 of record JAPEIP010000011.1, read on the forward strand.
CGCACCTGGAAATGGGAAAAAGTGAACATGGACTTTGTGATGGGTTTTCCTCGTACTCATCGTCAACATGATTCATTTTGGGTTATTGTAGATAGGATGACCAAATAAGTTCATTTTCTACTAGACAATACCTCTTATTCAGCTGATCATTACGCCAAACTCTATATCATGGAGTTTATCTGAATTGATGGTGTTATGTTGTCTATTATGTCAGATAGACGTACCCAATTCTTCTCTTATTTCTTGAAAGCATTCCAAAAGGGTCTTGGTACCTGAGTTCAACATAGTATAGGCTTTTATCCTCAGATAGTATAGCCTCTTATGATGTTAAATTATTGATCTTTAAATTGATTCAAGATCAGGAATGTAAGTAGGTGTCCCTAAATATGATTTGAATTTTTTTGACCTCATTTAGACCATGTTCAAGATACCAAAATAGTGAGTCAACACAATCTCGTTACATTGCATCATCCATCATGTCAATAGATAATTTGTTCCTCAGCTTAGTGTAAATATAATGAACCGACGTGGACTCGATGTCGTCGATGCCAATAATGAGGCGCGTCAATCTGTGCATCGATAGTTCAATTTCCAGTCTTTAAAAGTCGTGTCCTTTGAGGTAATTGGGTCTTTTCCTATATCCTTTAGCCCCTAAAAATATGAAATTTAGCCTGCTATTTGCAACAAACACTCATTATTTCACAAATTGCTCAAGAACAAAAATCCTAAGTCATTGAATTCAAAATTCAAGGCCCAATATTCCACCGTTAATATTTAAGAATTTAGTAACCAAGGTATATCAGGTTTTCATCCAATGTTTCCTTCCACCCTTTGAGTCCAAGAAGCTCTTTTAAACATCAAGTATCTTGATTACATTCTTTCCATGATTTGGACTCAGGTGTATTCACGATTATAATGTTGATTGGATTTCTATTGCATGATTAAGTGAAAGATTTATGTAAAAACAACTATCATGTATGTAGTATCATGTGAATTCATGTTAAGCCTTGAAATTGTGATTCTCATGTGTAGATTAATACTATGTGCATCTAAAATGCTTTCCAAGTATTTGATGAGTTTTTCATGAGAATTAAATAATGAAATAATATCATGATAGCATGTATTAAAGTTCATGTCATGCTAGTATTTGCTAGAATGATGAACAAATGATGATCAGGCTGAAAACCAAATATCCAAATGGGTTTGATGGGTGAAAACCCCAAACACTATAAATCCTTCATCATACTTGAAAGAGGAATGAAAGTTAAATAATGGGAACCTATAACATCCTTGAAAGAGGGCTATAGGGTCACAAGTCAATGGTGGACAATCAAACCTATGGTTTGCTACCTTTGGCACTCTTATAAATAAGTATAATTGGAATGTTAATCATGTCAGGGGATTCATCCTACAAATATGGATGCCCTATTGAGGTTTTGGGTGATTATGAATTTCACACTTGTTAGGTACTCGGAAGAGACAATGGATGAAATGCTGGTGGTTTTGTTGAAACACTAAGCACAAACACCTGAGACCTAGCCTATTTCTTACTCAACAACTATGTTTCATTTTAAACTTTAAAAAACCTACGCGCCTCTTGCCTTTAGGTAGACATAATCCCAATATCTTCTCAAACATTTAAATTAAAAGTGCTAAATAAGTGTATTGTAAACAAAAGATCGTTACAAGAATTTAAATAATTTCCCCCTAAACTTTATTTTACATGTTGTGTTTGTTAGCATTACAAGTAAACTTTCAGTAGTTAGAACACCTATAGGATTTGAATTTTATAATTCGTTCCATGGGTATTTGACCCTAATACAAGTTGTGTTATTGACAACAACCGCCTCACCCCTCTATCATGGGAGTGAGTTGAGCTTTATCTGTAAAGCTTGGTATCCAAGCACGCTTTAGGGTTGCTGGGTATTCATAATGCTATGTTGAGTACAATCACATTTAGTGTATGTAGCATGTCTGTCACTACCCGAACCTTGGCCTAGTCGTAATGGGTATCCTAAGTCGAAGCAGGACCAGTGACTTCCCCATTAACATAATACAACCGTCTATTACAGCCTCAAATAAGCTGAATTTCAAACATATAACAAGATAGTATTATTGTTTACATCAAGACTCTGGGATAAGATCACGACCACGACCGACATAATAGAGTCTTACGTACCAAACCAAACCATCCATACCATACAATAGAGAATATAAAAACATAATATAATAATCAATCCGAAAATGTAATACAATAGAACAATGAGAAATTATGTACAATGATGCTAGCCTCTGAGAATATTTCAATGTCAAGGATGACACCAATATTGATCCCTCCCATACCAACCCCCAAAAGTACCACAAAGCCTCTATAAAAAAGAATACAAATATTTGGTTGGGACATGCCCCCAACCATGGATAAAACCAATATCCAAAACAAAAGAAAAATGTCTGAGAATGTCCATATAATGAAATGGAGCATTCTTGAAAGATGGAAACTCACCACTTCAATACAAATAATATCGCTGAGTCAATTATTATGTAAGAGGAGTCTAACAGCCAATTCCTACATAGCCTGGGTATACATCTGGAAGTAGATGGGTTAGCGAGTCACCGCTAGCATGTATGTTATGATATGGATAAATTAAAATAGAAATTAAACAACCAAGTAAAACCAACCATGATACTTACAACCATACATATATACATATATAAATATAAGTTCTAGGAAGGGGAATTTGTGTTTATCATGCATTTAAACACTTTTACCTAGGCTGTGTAAGCTTGACATTAAACCACACCCATTCACTGTATTGGTTTTACTTCCCCTGCTAAAAGAATACCAGTGTGTATAGACATATGACCAAGAAATATCCCATGGGATAAATAGTGCATCCCTCAAATATAAAATATGACACTCATATGTGACCCTCAAAGACCCTTCATCTCGACAAATATGAGTTTCTAGTTTTGGTTCCCTCAGAACCACCACCTTCCATGGCTTCATTACACGTCCCTCCGTTAAATCCCAAAGTAAAACCATATCAAAACAAATCCAATTACCATTTATTAACCAAGTCCATTTCTATGTGGTATTATCATACAAACCATTTATGCAAGATTTATGCATATCCAAATAATTTCGGTTAATGGGACTCTCAAGTGCCCTATCCATCTACCATATTAACCTCTTGGGAGTATTACATGTACTCCACAAGAAAAACCAATAATCCTTCAACCTTTTTAAACCATTTAAACCATTTATAGTTGCATACATAAGTTGAAAACAAGCATGAGTTCCATTTAAAGAAGTTAAGGAAATGAACATATCTTTATAAGCATTTTATCAAGCATCTTGGAGTCATAATATGACCAAAACCAATTCGAAAGTCCAGTAAACCAATACCATGCAAACCAACTTCCCAAAACCATTATTAATGCATATAAAAGAATAATTAAATCGTAGAAAACCATACCCAAGCCATTATAAATAAATCCCCTAATTAATAGTTGAAAACCATAAATCATACAACATTGAAACCATGAAAACAACCATAAATTCATGTTTTTTTAGAAATAAGATGTAGGGAAGATATAAATACAGTAGACAAAGAAAATAACTGAATAAAATTACCTAAACAAGCCCCTAAACAATCCCCAAGTTGAAACCCTAACTCTCTTGCCCCATAAGCTCCTAAAAGAACTATTGAATGTTTTGCAGTAGAATTAAAAGTTTTAATTAATAAAATAATAGGGTAAATAACCTCCTAAGGGTATTACAAGTCGTGGGTCATAATTATGTTAAGTAGTGAAATATCAAGAATACCCCTACTTAAGTACCTTGAAAACCTATCACATTGATCGACTGGCCATCTAACAAGTTGTACCCTTTCATAGAATTGGTTCCTATAAGTCATACCCTGGACTTAACCTTAGATCAGACACTGTCCATTGTATGACTCATCAACCTAAGTCATAACCTCAACATAAGTTTCAAATCCATGACCCATATCCCTAGTAGAATAAATTACTGAGAGGACCAAACACTGCCCACCATACACGTTACAAATATTACTTGTATCCATGCCTTACTACTCATACCCTTAAGTCATGACCATTGCAGTGCCACCAACTGACACTAGTCAGCTTAGAACATGACCATACCTCTCGCACCCAAGCATATAACTCATATCCATGAGTCTTATTGGGTTTAGAGAATGGTTTTCAAGGAAATATTTATGAGGGAAAAAACCAAGATATAACAATTCTATATTAATAACATGGAGGCTACATGTTATAAATGAATGTTTTTATTTATTATATTCCTTTTTAGTCTATAATGACTAGTTATTTTGAAGCTTCTCTAACTCCTAGATTACTCATATTTTAAATCATTTCTTTTAAGATATTTTACAATTGTAGAAACTCTACTTGAATCTCTATCCCACTTGAAAAATTATTAGGGGGAATTCTTCCAATTTATTAAGTGTAGATCCAATCTAGGGTCCCAACTCCTGACTGTGCCTCTCTACTTGAGGTTCCACTAGTCTCTAAAAGTCCTTTTCTTACTTCCTATGAGGGTGATACGTATGCTCAATTTTCTCTAGGAGATATCTTTAGTGCTTAGTTCTATAAGTCTATTCATATGTTTTCTCACCCGGTGGCATCATAGTCTTTTTGGCATGATCCTGCTGGTTCTATTTCTAGTTTATCTAAGTTCACTAAGGTTGGGCAGTTTATGAGGTTGAATCCCCAAACCTTTACATGTTCTAAGGTTGAAGAGGATTCCCAAGGATTTATTGATGAGATAGAGAAGATATATAGAGTGTTATCTTATATTGATGTAAAAGGTGTAGAGTTTGCTTCTTATCAGTTGAAAGATGTGTCTACTAGTGGTTTATAGAGTGGGAGAAGATGAAGGGCGATAGAGATGAGACACAGATAAGGGATAAATGTTTAGGTTCCCTTCTTTATCACTTATTTCCTCAAGAGTTGGGAAAGCTAATGTTATAGAGTTTGTCAACATGAAGTATGGTAAGATAAGTTTTAAGAAGTATGCACTAAAATGGAAATAGCTATCCTATTATTCGCTATAGTTGGTGTCTAATATAATATCCTGAATGAGGAAATTTTAGTTCTAGTTTGTCCCGTAATATGGTGTTAGATTGTAAGAATGCCATGCTAAATAATGATATGGATATATTTAGGTTAGTAGTTTATATGCAACAGGTGGATGATAAAAAAATAAAGCATGGGGAGATTAATTGAAAAAATAGCAATAAGTTTAGGTATATAGAGAATTGGGGAAATACTTATTTGTCAACTAGTGCACTTTATCTTAAGAATTCAAATGATTGTCATTTTCATAATCAAAGTGGTCCTAAGGAACAGGGTGCCGAGTCTCATGTCTGTGGAGTTTAGTTAGCCCTATCTTTGCCTCTTTGTAGTTGTTATGGACTACTTCAGCATGGTTATTGATAGTAGAAGAAGAACTTGTGTTTTAATTATGGTCAGCATGGTTATCTGCGGTAGAATTATCCTATAAATTAAGTTTCCACTAGAGCTAATAAGGTGTCAGAGGCCACTTCATTATCTCATAAACCTAATGGTCTCACTTCAAGTGCCGGTAATGGCCGAAATTGCCTTTATGCACTTGCTACTCCTCAGGAAACTGTGGCATCCCCAAAGTTGTTACTGGAATGTTACAGATCTTCTCATGTAAAGTTTACTGTTTGATTGATTGGGATTATATGTTATCTTACATGACCCCTTATGTTGTGGTAAACTTTTATTTACATCCTAGAAATATTTTCAGTCCCTTTTCTATTTCTATTCATCTACGTGAGTCTACTATAGCTAGAAAAATCTTTAGGGGTTGTCTGGTATATATTCTTCATAGGTATACATTGGTGGATTAAATAAAACTTAACATGATAGATGTTTATATAATTATGGGATGGATTGGTTCCATTCATGCTATGTTACTCTTGATTGTAGGACCCAAAAGGTCGGTTTCCATTGTCCTAATGAACTGGTAATTTAATAGGAGGGGAGATCCTTAGTACCTAACGGGAAGTTTATTTATTATACCAGAGAATAGAAAATGATCCATAGAGTCTCTCATCTTAACTTGTCAGTGTAGTTAATGTATTTCTTAAAGTTTTTCCTAATGATCTTCCAAGAATTCCCCCTATAAGTAAATATACTTTGGGATTGATCTTTTATCCGATACCAATCCCATTTCTATTTCTCTCTTTAGGATGGCTCCAGGAAAACTAGATGAACTAAAGTAACAGTTAAAGGATATTCTTGATAATTGTTTTATTTATCGTAGTGTTTCTCTGTGGGGTGCACCTATGCTTTTTATAAAAAAGAATGATAGGTCTCTTTTGATATGTATAGACTATCACAAGTTTAATAAGTTCAACATTAAAATTAAGTACCCTCTTCCTAGAACTATTGACTTTCTTGATCATCTTAAGGGTGCTTGGTGTTTCTCTAAAATTGATATCTGTTTGGGCTATCACCAGATGAAAATTCAGGAGGTTGATATTCTAAAACTCCTTTCCAAACCTGGTATGGCCATTATGAATTATTTTTATGTTATTTGGTTTGACCAATTCTCCAACTACTTTTATATATCTTATTTATCTAGTGTTAAGGCAGATTTTGTATTTTTTAATTTTATTCTTCGTTGAGGATATATTGGTGTTCCCTAAAACTAAGGATGGTCATGCCAATAACATCTGAATTGTGTTGCAAACTAATAAGGACCAGAAATTCTAACCTAAATTTTCTTAGTGTGAATTATGGATATGTACTGTGACTTTTCTCTAGCATGTTACCCCTAGTGAATGGATCAAGATGGATCTACAAAAACTTAAGACAGTATATCACGGACTAGACACATAATGCCAACCTATATAGGAGCTTATTTTACTTAGCTGGGTATCATATAAGGTTCTTGGAGAGTTTCCATCTATCTCTGCTCCACTGACAAAGTTAACATAGAGAAAGATTGAGTTTTTGTAGTCCGATGCTTGTGAATGCTGTTTTGACAAGTTAAAGGATAAATTGACTTATGCACCCATTTTGACCGTACCTCAGGGTACTAATTCACTTGTTTTATATTATGATGTATCCGGCATAAGATTGGGTTACATTTTGATGAAACATGGTAAGATTGTGACCTATCCTTCCAGGAAACTTAACATTTATAAGAGGACTTACCTCACTCATGATCTAGAGTTCATGGTTGTGATCTTTTTTTTTAAGATTTGGTGATAGTATTTTGTATGGGGTACATGTGAATATTTATTTAGACCATATGAACCTATAGTATGTGTTTATGCAAAATGAATTAAATCTCAGCTAGAGGCGGAGGCTCAAATTTCTTATGGTCTATGATAGATGTTAGGACTACCATCTAGGTAAAGCTCATGTTGTTGCTATTGCTGATGCTCTGAGAAGGTTTTCTATGTAGTGGTTGTCTTATATTTTGGTGGATAAAAAATGGTTGTTGAAGGATATTCATCGACTGCTTATCTTTAGAATACATATTTTGACTCTGAGGATGGAGGATTGACCATTCATAAAGCGGCTAAGTCATCTCATGGTGTTGAGGTTATTAAGAAAAAGGTTATGGATTGCACACTTATGTTAATTATTGATTATGTGGGTCACCAAAAAGTTATTGCATTCAAGATTTGGGGAGACAGTATCTTGAGGTATTAAGGAAGGTTGTGTCTCCTGATCTATATAGGCTTTATGAAAAGATTTTGATCGACGCTCATGAGTCCTGATATACTGTTCATCTGGGTTTGATTAAGATGTATCATGAATTGAAAGCTATCTATTAGTGGAATAATATGAAGAGGGATGTGTAAAATTTAGTTGCTCAATGTATATTTGTCAGCAAATCATAGTAGAATATTTAATGCTTGGTGGTTTGTCCTAAGTAATAGAATTGACTATGTAGAATTGGGAGATGATTATTATGGATCTCTTTATGGCCAATGTTCAGTCTCACATTTATTATGATTACATTTGGGTAAACGTAGATAGAATGACTAAGTCTGCTCTCATTGTGACAGTAAGGACTAAAGACTTAGGAGAGGATTACACTAAATTGTTCATTTAGAAGATAGTTAAGATTCATGGAGAATAAGTGCCCATCATTTTAGACTGAGATGTGTAGTTCTCTACTTACTTCAAGCATTTGTTTCAGAAAGGTTTTAGTATGCACATGAATCTTAGCACCACTTTCCACCTTTAAACTGATATTTAGGCGAAGTGCACTAATCAGAATTTTCAAATATTATAAGGGCCTATGTAATTGATTTTAAAAATTCTAAGGTGTTATATAATTGACTTTAAAGGGAGTTGTGTTGACAATTTGCCTCTTAAGGAATTTATTTACAATAACAATTATCATTCCAATATTCAAATTTCCCCTTTTGAGGTTCTTTATGGTCGAAGGTGTCGGTCTCCCATTGGATTGTTTGAGGTGCGTAAGACTAGGTTGTTTTGACTTGAATTTGTTCACCAGTCCATAGAGAAGGTGATAGTGTTTAAAGAATGACTGAAGACTTCTCAAAGTCAACAAAAGTTTTATGAAGATGTAAGGATGATGGTGTGGAAGTTTGAAGTTAGCGATTACACATTTTTTTAATGTTTTTTCTTTAAAAGGAGTCATGAGAATTTGGAAGAAGGAGAAACTGAGTCCTTGTTACATTGGTCCATATTAGATTTTTAGAAGGATTGAGAATGTTGCATCTGAGTTAGAGGTACCAGTAAACTTTTCTTTGATTCATCCCAATTTACATGTGTACATGCTTAAGAAGTTCATGGGTTACCATTATTTGATAGTTCCTATTGAGGATTCGGGTGTTAAGGATTAGTTGTCTTATGAGGATATCCCAGTTGAGATACTAGATAGAAAAGTTCGTAGATTAATGGCAAAGGATATAGTTTTGATGAAGTGTCTTTGGAGAATTCTATAGGTAGAAGAAGCTATATGGGAATCTAAAGAAGATATGAAAGCCAAGTACCCGTTCTTGTTTCAAATGTTTGATGAAAGTGCTTAAGATATGAGTTTAATTTCCCTCTTATTGCATTTTTAATATTTCATTGGATTTTGATGTGTTCTTTTTTTTAACGTGCTAGAAATTTCCTAACTCCTTATTAGGTAATGAATAATCAAAATGAGGGGCTAATGCAAGACCCTGTAAAAATATTGATCATTTTATTTTTGACCATCCTATGTGTGTAATATAAATTTTAGACTTAATTTATGTTACGGGATATCTAAAGGTGTTTTGGGAATGTTTCAAAATTTTGAAAGGTGTTTGGGTCCATTTTGGGACCCGAGATAGCGAGCACGGATAGGAGTTATGAAATTTGGACCGTCCCACGGCTCTTATGCTCCACGATAGAAGCGTGGCATGAATACTATCTTGCAGTATAGAGGTACACCACACTACTATGTTAATTTCACCAAAATTTTAGAATGTTCAGTTGGGGTGAGGAGATTTTTAGTCCTTTTCCCTTTAAGCTACTTTAAAACACCAAATTGACCCTTTCCATTCATTTATTAAGATCAAAGATCACTCTTTTATTATTTAACATCAGGCCCAAGAAAGTTCAAGGGTTTTAGTAGGAATCACTATTTCGAGCTACAAAAATCTGTTTCTCTACAATTCTTCTATATTTCAGGCATTTTTCTCATTCGTTAACTTATATTTTACATTGTGGAATGAATTTTTTAAACATCCATATGTTTTAAATTATCTATTTGAAATTGCATTAAGGGAGTTTTGTTATTAATGATTGAATTACTTTTCCCATTAATTTAATGTGTTATTCATGCTTTAATAATGATTGGAATGGGGTCACATGGGTCTCCCGAAACTCCTGAAATTTTTATATAGTAATGACATCAACCTCACCCTACTTTATTAATCTTGGTTTTGAACATGTAATTTTACTCTATTTTACTTATCTTTGATAAAATTTCATTGCATTAAAGGATAAATGGATAAATATGGTTTTGGGATTCCCTTGGTGGCCATGGTTTAGGATTTTATATTAAACATGGGAGTTTAATGGTTATATTGATTGGTTTGGTATAAAAGGAATAACAAGCTAGTATTTTCGTATGATGATGCCAAGTTGCTAAATGCCTTAATAAATGACTCCTTTGTTAATGGTTGGTTTATGTGCAAACTATTTTAACTTTCACTTAAAGGGACTTGCGTAGCTCACCGTGAGGATGAGTCCCTAGGTGAACCAACACTAAAAACCATGTTCTCCAATCTTTTGGGTCTATATGACCATGTGTCTTGATACAAATTATATTTTTTATGGCTATTATCTTGGTAACTCTAGTGTAATAACCCGCAAGTTTCTAAGCTAGAAAGTAAATAAGTATTCCTACGTATGAAATCTCCTATCCTGTGATTCATACTTGATTACATGACTTACAATGAATAGACTAGTGATAGGATAGCTTATGATGCATTAAGCATGTTGATATGAGTCACTTAAGGTAATACAAGCTAAGAGTTTTTGAAATCCATCAAGTTTTACTGTTCGATTGTGCAAGGGTAATCTTTCAACGAGTATTACTAGATGTTAATGGGGTATTTTGGCTGATTTAGACACATCAAATTGTAGAGAATCGAATTAGCTTTCCAACATTACCAATTTCGCCTTAATCCAATACCCGATTAAAAGTTATGCCCATTTTTGTGAGAGACAGTAAGGATATACGATTGGTTAGGCGCCGTCCAAGCAAACATAGGTAGTTGGTTAGGCGCCGCCCAACCTAGCTTAGGCAATCACTTGGGCACCGCCTAAGTCAGTTCCAGGTGCCAAAAACACTTCGTTTTGAGTTATTTTAAGG
>JAPEIP010000011.1:60374560-60410339 GCA_026120095.1 Capsicum chinense
GGCATCTTCTGCATCACCATAGAACTACACTCCTTAGTGAGTACTACTGTCACAACATCCTGCATCTTAAATTTATTATTGACCACATCCTTCAAGTACTTAGCGTACTTTGGAATTCACTACAAAACATCTAAAAAATGAAGGTTAATGTGTAGATCTCTTAAAATACCAAAGAACTTCTTGAAGAATGCATCCTCCTTCACTTTTTTTAGGGTCTGTGGAAAAGTTGGTGTTGTTCTCTCCTTCACCTTTTCAAAAACTTTTGTTTTCGAGTGTTGAAACTTCCTTGAATTTTCAGCAACTTTGTCATCAACCCGCTAAGGAACCAACTCCACATCTAGCTCTTTAATTTCCTTTAAAGGTTCTTCATTGAGCTCTTTACTTCTTGACAAGCCATTATTTAATTACTTTCTAGTACATTTTAAGCCTATATTATCTTTATTTTTCCATTGATTTCTATTGATTTGATATTTATCTCATACTTAATGCTCATTTGCATAGGAAGAGTTGAGAAAGAAAAGATGAGCAAGTTTTTTAAGTCAAAATGAGGTCAAATAGGAAAGTAAAGAGCCATATGCTTTCCACCAGCACTCCATCTACTCTCCATCTACTTAAGCATATCATGAACAAGGTGATTTTTGTAATATTGGGAAAATGTGGAATTAGGGCTTAAATAAGAGATTTTAGCTTATTTTCACCATTTTTTATCTAGACACTATCCATCCTTAGTTTAGTTTAGGGTTTGAAATATCTTGGAGCTTAAATTTGTACTAATTTATGGTATTAATTAATTAGAGGAACTCTAAAGTGTAGATTTGACCTCTTCCATTAAAGATTCATTTGATTGTGAAGTGTGGTTTGTCCTAACTTTATTTTTGATGAATAACTTCGATGTAAATCTTGGTCTATTTGGGTTTATTGTATTTATGATTTGTTAGATCTTCCTATTGGAGTTATGCTTGATTAGTGTGCAAGTGTATGGGTTATAATTGTACCATAAACTCTTGTTAATATTGACTGGTTCTACTATTGCTTGATTAAATTATTTGGTATTTATGGGCAAAAGTCGTAAATGCCCAAAAGGATTTGATGGATGAAAATTTCAAGCTCTTGAAAGCTCAAAACATCTTTGAAAGAGAGGTTTGGGTGAACTTTTTGAACCTACCTCATCCTTGAAAGAGGGATGTGGAAACCTAGATAAATAGTAAACAATTTATAAGCATAGTTCTCTTATTTTCACTATCTTACACAAAAGGGTGATTTTGAGGTTTACTATACCTAGGGATTTAGCCATGAAATAGGGATTTCCTATTGAGGTTTTGGGTGAAATTTTTGGAAACACCCATGAGGTATTTGAAAGAATACACAGGTGAAATTTTTGATATTTTATTGATAACTACATCAAAACCCTCTAACCTAGCCTACCCACTCATACATTAACTTGTATTGGATGCTACTTTCACGTGTCTGCACAAACTAATTTTCCCCTAGGAAAGCATAACCCAAAAATACATTCCTTATTGATTACCCTCTAATCCATTCTTAGTTTAGAATTAGTCCCTTAGAAGCCCAAGAATGGCATTCACGTTCAAGAAGATTGAAAATCTCCCAAACTATTTTGGACAATAGGTTTTAAATTAGATAGTGGCTATACTTTTTGGTGTTTCTCGATTTCCACTCACATTGTTACTCATTGATTTATCACTAACTCATACTTGGGTAGATATATTTACAACAACCGCCTTACTCTAAATGAACTTATAAGTTTAGCTTTATCAAAAATGGCATCATTCCTGGCAAACAATTTGGTGTATTGAGTTAGTTTGGAATTTTAGATTACTTGTTTTAATTAAAATTTGTAAATATTTGTTTGTGATCTTTTGCTTCTTGTGTTAGTAAGATTATTTTATTTCTTGTTTACTTGATAATATGGAATCTCAGGACTACTATGATTTTGGTGGTTGGAAGTTCTACCTTGATGGTCTATGTCAATATTTTAATAGACCCCACTTTCAGAATGATTATAGATATGCTCCCCAGAGAGAAATGTGTGCACCATCACAATCTTATAAGGGGTATGGTTATTCTCTATGTGGCGGTCTAGATGGACATTGTAGTGATTGTCAAAATTCCCCCAGCCCCGTTATGCTAACCCAATTGCTATTTGTTGTTATGATTTTGATATGTATTATGGTTAAGAAAATAATGGAGAAACCCACCAAAAAAGTGGCATTAAAGCAATGCTTTAAATAATATTTGATAGTTCAGAATCAATGGAAGAAAGCAAATGTGATATGAATCAAGACATGGGGGAATTAATGAGGAAAGAAAAAGGATAGAAAAGATGGTTATGGAGGTCAATCATTTAAACACCACAACCATGCCCACTCATCTAAATAAGCTTGATTTTGAGGAAGCCTCAGTAATTTCCCAACTAACCAAACCAACCATGAGGGATAATGCCAAGATTGAGGAAATGGTGCTAGAGATAAAAGAATAAACCAAGGAAATCTCTTATGAAGACACTAGCCCAAGGTAGAAGATGTTAAGAAGGATACAACTCAGAAATTAGGGAGAAGACCTCACTCAAACCCTTTTTTAATATTATTCTTGGTGGATTTGATTAAAGTAAAACCACACAAGCAAATGATGAATGTTGGAGATGAGGAGAAAAATACATACATTTTGGAGTTTGTTATTCCATAAGGGAAAAATGAAGCCCCTAACTTAAAGGCCAATAAATGTAAAATTCTGTGTGTAACAAGTGAATTTGTAATGCTCTCGCCAATACCCAATGATATATTAACAAATTTTGATGCAAAGTTGGGTAAAAGGTTTAAATCTTCAAAGTAGCAAGATAGAAAATATTTCATTATGTCCTCACCTTTGGTCAAAATGCCTCAAAGATGTATTGATCTAATCTTGGGCTGCCGTTTCAAGTCTTCCAAATGGAGACATAAATTTGATAGGCAAAAGATGCCATGCCACGACTTTAACTAAGGTGCTTCTTGGGAGGCAACCCAAGGAATTTTTCTTGATGATTTCTAATGCTTTTAATTCATTTTTTTAGTTTGTTTTATAGTGTTGTAGGTGATACCACAAGTTGGAATTGGTACTTTAAGAATGAAACCCCTGATGAGAAAATTGGACTTTTCTTTCATTATGTTACTCTCTTTAGTAAGCTTACAAGGTGTGGTCTTTAAAATATGAGAGAAGATCACATTTCATGGTTTCTTTTAGTTTTAATTTAATTCATTTGAGCTTAATTTGGTAGAATATGGTTGTTGGTATCATGATTTTTTAATAGGTGCCTTTATCAAATGCTAAATTCCAAAATTCTTGCTTCTATACAATTGTGCATACCATGTGTTTGATGAAACACCCACTTGAGGTTTATTTGCTTAATTGAGTAGTGGGTGATTTAATTTGGTTAGTATGTTTACAAGTGGTGTATTTGTGATGAATTGATGTATTCGGCTTGTTCACATGTGTTGTTATTCTATCTATTCAAGTTCTTACTTTTCATGCACACCACATGTTTGTTTCAATGTTAATAAGACAAATCCCTTATATGCTTATCAAGGTTAATGTGAACTTTCTTGGGGAATTATGTGATCATATTTGGACCATAGCTTTGAGACCAATTAATCTTTAATGTAGTATAACTGGTGGTCTTGACTAAAATTATTGATGAATGTTGGGACCATCGTTAGAGAGACATGAATGCTTGTCTTATCCTATGATTGATTGGGTGACTCGATTCTTTAGGGTATAGAGTTATTTGTGTTTCTGTAGGTTTTTTGATTATTATATGATCTAACTTAGTGATATGTGCAGCTGTGAGAAAACAATCCCACGACGTTTAATGATAATGTTGACTTCCATTTACCAATGTTTTTCTTTAATTGTTCAGGAAAAAGAAAAAGTTCAAAAATACTTTCAAAATGTCATTGACAAGAGGTAAAATAATTTTAAAAAATAAAAACCACAAACTATAGCTTTTTTGAAAAAAAAAAGATCAAGGATGTTTTTGAGCTTTCTTTTAAGTGAGACCATTAAATTCAATGTTTTGCTCTCTCTTTACGAGGATGAGTCCTCGACTCGGAGTTACTTATTAAGCTCAAATTTTTTGGGAGACTAAATTTTTGCTCTATAAGAATTATGTCATGTGTGGTGATATTTTTGTATAATTCTTGTACATATGTGTATTCTAGAACTTGCCCCGAGTATGTTCCAAGCGAAACTCTAGACAAGCTTGGTTGAAGAATGACCCGAGGCCATTTTTGACACATCACATAGAAAAATTTCAACCTTAACATTTTCCCAAGTTTTTCTAATGATAAACTTGCTAAAACACTTTAGCCCTTTTTAAAACCTTCCTTTGGCACTTAACCTCCTTTGATGCCCTGCATGATTCTAAGAAATGAAATATAGGCAAAAGCCTAAGTTTGGGGGAATGAATTTTATTTGCAAAAATGAGCCAAAAAAGGTTTATGTAAGGTTTTCAACTCATGTTCTTAAAAGACAAGAGATGTGCTTAGTAATAAAGTTGAATAGCCTAGCTCATAGAACTTGAAGAGAAATTGAATGAATAAAAGGAGAAGAAGGGCTTAATGATAAAAACTTTCTTGAAAAAGCTAAAGAAATGAAAAAAAAATATAATGGTGGCTTTGAATTGTTTTGTAAATAAAAAAAGGAAATATGAAAAACGATTTGAAGGAGAATAAGGTAATAGTTTGAAAATTTTGGAGATATAAAGGGTTCAGAAATTGCATTGAAGGGGTATTTTAGTTACTTGATCCATAGATATTCCTTCCCTTACCTTAAACCTTCATCGTGACCCACAAGACTTTGGTGATTCCAAACTAGGTAAGTTTACAGTAGTGGCAAAAAACACAAAGGGCAAGCCTATGGATTTTCTCATTGTACTTGAATTTCTTTGCTAGAGTGAGTATGAATTCTTTCATTATTTGAGCTCCTTTATAATTTTCAATGTCTTTTGTGAAGATAACTCTTGCTTGTGAGCGGCATCAATACTTTGGAGTAGAGGTAAAGCCTTTCTCTCGGTTTGGGTAAATGGGTGTAGTAAGTTACATTGTGAAGATTGAGAAAATTGTTGAAAAGTTTATGTTTCCTCTTAAGATGCTTTTTTCGATTTAGAAGATTCATTGGATACAAACTTGCATCGTTGCTTCATATATGTTTATTAGAAAATTTTAATTTACTTGTTGCCATAACATATTTAAAAAGTCTTTGTAGAGTATTGTTAGCTTATCCCTTTAGTGTAGTTTTCTCTGGGTGGATTTGAGTTAAATACCCTGTCTCTTTGAATTATTTTTGATTGCTTGAGGACAAGCAATAGTTTAAGTTTGGGGATGTTGATAATCCGTCATTTGACAACGTTCTAGTACCTTTTAAGCCTAAATTATCTTACTTTTTCTATTGATTTTCTTTGATTTGATATTTTTCTCATACTTAATGCTCATTTGTGTAGAAATGTTGAAAAGGGAAGATGAGCAAGTCTTTTAAGTCAAAATGAGGTGAACTGTGAAAGTAAAGGGCCATTTTCTTTACATCCGCTTACAACCTGCTCTCAATCTGCTCTCAATTTGCTTAAAAAGATCAAGAGCAAGGTATCAATTTTGTAATATTGAGCAAATGTGGAATTGGGGCTTAAATAGGTGATTTTAGCTCATTTTCATCATTTTTTATCTAAATGCTATCCATCCTTAGTTTAGTTAAGGGTATGTAATCTCTTCGTGGTTGGAGCTTAAATTTGTGCTAATTGTAGGTAAAAATTAATTAGAAGAACTCCAAAGTGTAGATTTGGCTTCTTCCCTTGAATATTCATTTGTGTTTGACGTGTGTTTTATCCAAACTTTATTTTTCATGAATAATTTTGATGGAAATGTTGGTTTATTCGAGGTTATTATCTTTATGATTTGTTAGATCTACCTCTTGGGTTATGCTTGACTAGGATACAAGTCTATGGGTTATAATTGTAGCTCAAATTCTTAGTTAATATTGATGAGTTCTACTATTGCTTGATTAAATTAGTTGGGATTTGTGGGTGAAAGCCTAAAATACCCAAATGGGTTTGATAAATGAAAATCCCAGGCTTTTGAAAGCTCAAACCATCTTTGAAATAAGGGTTAGGATGAACTTTTAGAACCCACCTCATCCTTGAAAGAGGGATATGGGAACCTAGGTAATTATAGACAATTTAGAGGCACAGTTTGCTAATTTTCACTATCTTAGACATAAGGGTGATCTTGAGGTTGACTATACCTTGGGCATCATCCTAGAAATAGGGATGTCCAATTTAGGTTTTGGGTGAAATTGTTTGCAGCACCTATGGGGTACTAGAAAGAATCCATGGTTGACATTTTTGACATTTTGTAGTAAAGCTATCATCAAAACCCTTTAACCTAGCCTACCCGTTCATGCATTAACTTGTATTGGATGCTACTTTCATGTATCCGTACATACTAATTTACCCCTAGGAAAGCATAACCCCAAAACCATTCCTCTTTGATTACCGTTTAATCGATTCTTAGTCTCAAATTAGTCCATTAGAATTAGAAGAATTATGTTCACATTCGAAATGATTGAAAATCCCCAAAAATATTTTGTACCATAAGTTTGAACTTAGCTAGTGGCTATTATTTCGAAGTTACTCAATTTCCACTGACATTCTTTCTCGTGGATTTGACCCTGACTCTTAGTTGGGTAAATATCTTGACAATGACTGTCTTGTACTAGATTGACGTGTAAGTTGAGTTTTATCACCTCTACTCAAAGTGATTACCATTACTTCTTTAGGAATTACAGTATCACTTTGCAACCCACCTTCAGTACTGGTATTTTGCGCTCCTGCCATCCGACCTATCTACATCTCCAAGTTATTTGTGATAACCTATCGGCTCTTCACATCTGCTACCAACAATGCTTCAGTAGCCATAATATAATTAAACATCTCTTCAATATTAGTTTTTTGAGATGTGGTCTGATTCCCTTTAAACCTCTGCTACTGGTTGTTCCATAATGAAAATGGTTATTGAGTCTACCACTTTTGATAGTAGGTGTTCCCCTAATTCAGCTTTGAGCATTGCGCACAAATGTCATGGACTCCTTAGTTGCACCACACATGGCTGAAGAATCACCATTATTGCCATAAACCTCACACCAAGTACTTGTTGGATGAATTGAATTAGTTGTTGCTTCAGGATATGTAACCCCATATTTTTATTGTTGAGCTGAGTAGTTAATTTATTATTTAGCCCAACAATCTGAGATGATATAGCTGTAAATTGGTCCACCTCAAACAAACCTACAACCTTCTTTTGAGAACTTCTTAAGTCTGCGTTCCACTTAGGATTCCCATGTCCAATCCAATTCAACAAGGTGTATAACTTGTCATACGTCAATTCAAACTCTTGATCACCTACAACTGAATCTAGAAAATTTTTTGTATTGTAATCAAGTGCCTCAACAAAGTGTGAGATAACACCTCATTTGATTGGTAATGATGTGGACAGTCCCCAAGAAGATCTTTAAACCACTCCCACACATGATATAAGTTCTCCTATGGCCTCTGTTTTAAGCTGACAATCTTACTATACAGTCTTGTAGTATTTCCAGATTGAAAAACTCATATGAGGAATTTTCAGGCTAAGTCATCCTAGGTTGTGATTGAAATTGTCGGCTGAGCATTCAACCACTTCTTCATATCCCCAAAAGTTATAAGGGGAAAAATTTCAACCTCACATAGTCAGTTGACACACCCGTAGGGATGAATCTATAACTGATCTCCAAGATGTTCCACAGGTGGAATTTTGGATCATTTTGTGAAAGCCCTATAAATTGTTCACTGCTGATCAAAATCCAACACCATGTTATGTTTAAGCCCAAAGTTACCTCCAACAACCATTTTTTAGTAAAGGAAGGTCAAATTTGTCTGTAATGGGATTGCCACTTTGCGAACTGTCCTGCGAGCTAGTAGATCTTAGTCCATTTGAGCAGGATTGTCTATTTACTCTTGAATTTACTAGATACAGTAGTGAAACAATTCTTCTCTCATCAATTGGTGTAAGATTTGCTCAATTGTGAGCTTAGTTCAACTAATTCCCTATTTCTTGCCACCTTTATAGTTTGTAAACCTGTTTCCTACAAATTCAATACCATGAACAGGCATAATGAACCAAATAAATCTAAAAATTAAAACTAAAACTACAATAGATGCTAATTTACAAGTCCCTGGCAACGGCACCAAAAATTTATTGCACCAAAGCACACACGAAAGTGTAGGTGGTCACACTAAATAGTAAAGTGGCCCTTCAGAAGCCAAGTAACGATCCCTAAGAGACTTGTTTTAACAACTAATCAATTCTAGTTGACAATTTTGATTTTATTGGTGCAAAAATACTAAAAGTGTTAGTGTTATAAACCAATGGTGAGTAAATAGTGCAAAAAAGTAAGATCTTGGACAATCAATAGAGAGAAACCCGGGGTTAACGCCCTGTGAAAAATCATACTAAGCTATTGAACTTTATTGGTAAGATTCTTATCTTTGTTGTTACTTCCCGGGGTTGATATTATGATCATAGTCGGTTGAGTTTCTAATCACCTATCTAACATAGCTGGACCACTACATCATTGTGTGGGTTTCTGAGAACTGAGCTATATGAATTTATATCTCATCCCGTAGTTATCCAAATAGGTCATGTAGTTATATCTCTATCCTACATGCAAATTAAAATCTTCATTCTATAGAATCTTATAATCCTACCCTATCTACCCCGATGTTCTATCCTCGTGTTCCTCTTCTCGAGCTCAAAATAAAACAATAGATGTATTATAAGGTTAGGTACTCCTTAAAATAGTTATATATAGAATAAATAAACAACAAAATATAATAAGCAATCAAAGACAAATCAATTCAAAGGAATGGCCTTAACCACAGAAAGGAAGCTTTTAGCCACTCATAGACATAGTCATAATCACCATTGATGAATATAAGATAAAACGCATAAATAAAAAAAAGTAATAGAAAGAAACCCTATTTTAAGTGTTTTCCGGCCCCACTCCAAGTTTTAAATCCATCTAAGGTGTCTATCATCATTTTTAATTGTCCTATTTTATTGGGGGATAATTTGGCTATCTTTGGACCAAGGTCCTCGTCTCCCCTATTATTAAATGAAATAAGGTGTGAGACACCCTTTCAATTTCATAAGACTAGGTTTGGAGACACCCCTTATATTTAATTTGAATAGGGTGTGCGACGCCCCTTCATCGAGGTGACACTGAATGTCATCCTCTAAGCCATATCTATGTCCTTCCATCCACAGCCTTACGGTGTTGTATCCATTTGATTTCCAGCTTTTTAATAATCCATATATCATCACAATAAGATCTTAAAGTATCCTATAACATTAAAAAATGGATTAGAGGTCAAAAAAACATAATATCAAGGACACCAATCTAGACACTTAAGCTAAAAACTAGTTTTGCCTTCTTGATCTTTAACTTCTTGTTCAACTATTAGCTTGATCCAACTGAATCTAGAACACTATAAAAACGTTTTTAAACACATAATAAAACAATAATAACCCTAGGAAATCATTTTACACGCAGAATAATTCGTCATGATCAACTAGAACAACACCTACCCCAAGTTAGTAATGCTACTTTTCTGATTTGAACTCTAAAGGACCAATTTAAGTACAAACTTGTTTGAAATACACTAAAAATATTATGATAATCTACTTAAACACTTATATGCACAATTATATCATCATTAACTCATTAAGTACACAATTCTTTCTAAAAAATACTAAATAAGCCTAGATAACAGCATTGAAGTGAATAAATTCACCTTAGATCAGTAGACATACGGAGTTGCAAAGGCTTTCATTAAAATATCTTGCTCTCTAACTCTAAACTAATAATAGAAAGATGTGAGGTCTGTATTAGAGAAAAACTTTTCACCTTGACTCTTTATGAACAAGTCATGAATATTCGGAATAGGGTACTTAGTTTTTACTATGACTTTGTTCAACAAACGATACTGAATGCATATTCTAAGAGAATTTTTTTATGTAACACAAAAAGAATTGGTTTTTCCCAGTGAAAGACACTAGGACTGATGACACCATTGTCTAGGTAAAATTCCAACTTTTCCTTTATCTCCTTCAGGTCATCTTGAGCTATTTTGTACAATGGAAATAAAATAGGTTGGGTATCTCGAAGGAGAATTATTCTAAAGTCAGTTTCCCACTCCAAAAAAATCTAAGTGGATATTCAAGAAATATTTTTGAAAATTTATTTGATATACAAATTAACTCAAAGTTGGGGTTGAAAACATTGAATTTTTAACCCAAACAAAATTATAGAAGAACCCATTAGAAATCATTTTTCTTGCCTTAAGGTAAGAGATGAATCAACCTATAGGCACTAAGGTACTCCCCTTCCAATCAATGACTAGCTCATCTAGAAACTGAAACTAGACTACTTTGTTTTATACAATCAACTAAGGTATAAAAAAATGAAGCAACTTCATAGTAAGAATAATATAAAAATTTGTCTTGTCTAACTTTATAAGATTGACTAAGGTGTATTTTTGGGGAACTATGACTGAGTTATTTTTGTATACCTATTTGGCTATGACTTAATTAATTACTAGAGAAAAGAATGAGAAGGGTTCTAAGAGGATTTTAAGACTGAAACAAAAGTCTACTTCAATATAATGAGTCACAAAGAAAAGTATGGCTATGGAATCTAACAATGTATAAAATTTATATGAAATACTTGTAACATACCAATGACCACATCAGGAGAAACTTCTTTATCCTATTGAGTATGAAATATAGAGAAACTATGATATTGTCAACAAGTTTAACTAGAAAAGGTACTCTACTGAGTCAGGCGACCTGTTGGAGTTGCTGATAAGTTAGACTAACTTTTTGGATGAGCATCATTATCTTTATCTAAAGCTACTAGATATTCGCTAAATCCGTAGTATTAATTTCCACATTAAAAATAACCATCACTACCTACCAAAAATTGGGTTAGTACAAATACTATTCCAATTATTTTGGGACTTATAGATTTTCCCTATATCTCGATTATCCAATATAAACATGGTCACTAGAGCACTAGTAGAAAATGGGGCTGAAGCAGAAGATTTCTTGAACAATTGAGAATAATTACCGCTATTTGACCACTATTGTGAGACATTTGAGCTACTTATTTTATCCCTTTTTTGTCCCTTTCCTTCTTCTTGACTTTATCCTCTTCAATTTTTTTAGAATGACCCATCAACCAGTATATTTCCATCTCCTTAACAAACATAGAAGTTCAACACTATTTGATCACATCCTTAGAAAAACTTAACAAAAACTTGCTCATTTGGACCCTAGAGTAAGAAAAGATAATCGGAGCATATTTTTCCAATCGAGTAAAGTTAAGAGAATACTCCTTTATACTCATGTTACCCTATTTCAAATTTATGTATTACTCTAGCTTGGCCTCTCTTAGCTCATATGAGATGAACATGTCATGAAATGCAGAAACAAAATAATCCCACTTTACAAGATCCAACGTCTGGACCTCCACAATCTTTCCATTACTTGTACCAGATGTAAGACATCCCTTCCAACTAATAAGTAGTAAGGTTAGGACTTTTGGTGAAGGTGATAGCCATGATCATAGTATTTTTCGGAATCCTATCAAGGAAATTATGTGTATCCTTTTTAAACGTAGATCTAATGAATTTCTAGACGATTTATCCTAGTGAAGTCTCATACTCCAGCAACTGCAATATCATTATTAGGTTGGTAAGTGCAATATCCTGCTGGTTATTTTGGGTGCTCATGGATTGGGTTAACACTGTGTAAGCATTCTTGAATTCAACATTAGAAAATTTTTTATTCAAAGGGTTTGCTCGAGTTTTTGATGGATTTTGTTAATTCCTATTACAATTGCCATTTCTATTTCTCCTTGTATTAGTAATCAAGGGATTCATATTTATAAAATGTGAATAGAACGAGTTAAAACAAGCTTTAAATAAAGTTCACATTCAATTATATGATATCAAAATGAAAGAAGAAAAGCCTTTCCTATAATGTTCCACGTCCTCTCACTCATAAGTGTTGCATGCTTCACACATGAATAAGTATATACTTAATGTGAATCTCAAACACCCTAGTCCAATTAAAACCTAATGCTCTGATATAAAGTTTTTCATGACCCAAAACTACTCATAATCCCAATATAGTGCTTATAGTCATAAGTAACCCTTAGTTAACCCATGGCCTTGCATGACACTATGAATGCTAGATAAATCTAATTAACATGGTGCAAAAGCTAAACTAAATTATCTATGAAAATCAAATCCAAATAAATAATTAAAACAAAAATAAAAATCAATGAACGTCACGTGAAACTGAATCTCTACTACCTATCTGAAATCCACTATTAGGATGTGTTATTAGGACAAGTCCCGAGATAACTCAATCTCTCTAAAAATGAATAAACTTAGTACTGATACTATTTCTCAAATTATAAGGACTCACCAAAGTACTGCTACTAATATAGGAGAGGATCTTACTAAGCATATTCTAGATACTGAGCGTGAAAATATATATGATGTGACTATATAGCGCAAAAGAAAATATATGATTAGTACTTTGAATGTAATAAGAATGTAAGATAGAAACTATCTAATATAGGCTAAACATGATGCATGTACCATGGTAACGTTATACAAGACCAACTAATAAATAAGTATTCTATGAGAAACCGAGTATTTGAATACAAGGTAATGAAAGAATACGAATCAGAATTATGCATGGTGTACTATAGAGATACTAATAACTAACATAACCCACTAAGATCTAACTAGGGTCCAACTTATAACTCTAGTTGGAAAGGTATCACGTGCCTTTCCAATGGTATGAGCACTAAAAGGCGTGGATCCATTAATCGAATGTACAAAAGGACTAAGTGTATCAAACTTTGACTGATAGGTGGCCTTTTAGAACCTAAGAAGACACTAGGTTTTGGGAACTTTACGACTTCTACTATAGGTCTTACCCTAACTGATGGGTTAGCCTTTATCCCTGGGTCTACTCGATACTAAGTACTACTCCCAACTGAATGATACTGGTAATTGAAAATGCACAAAATAGTAATATTTTGAACACTAACAATAAATGCCTTATCTGAAATCACTAAAAAATGAAAACTAGAGGATTAAATAATCAATATTATTCATAAAATCCCAGTTCATTAAGTGATCATAAACCGCCATCTGTGAAGAATGCAACTATTAGGCCAATTTCATAAATTAAATGATTTAAGAAATTTTATCAGTCTATTCCAACTAGCATGGAGTTCAAAATATAATTATATTTTATGATTATAACATGTAATGTTACTGAAATTAATGTTAAAATGTGGGTTTATAAATCTATGAGATCAAGAAACATGGATATGAAGATATTCACAACATTCATTAACCCAAAGCTTTAAGGAAAAAAGTAAACAAAGAAACTAACTATTGGATTATAAGTGAAGGGATACCCATTGATGAAATCTTACATAACTAGACATGAAAAACTTGAAGAAATATTCCAAATTGGGTACTGAAGTTGAAGAACCCTCATTCTGCCTTGGGGAAGAAAATCACCTCTTTCTCTATGTTAAAGATAAGTGTTCATTATTTTATAAGTAATGAGGGCTTAGGATTTTTTAACCTGAATAATATGACTTAAATTAGCTTCAGAAACATAGTTTTGATATTGAAAGAGTGGAAAAAGAATGATGTTCCCGCTTACATTAGTAATTGATAAGCTATTAGAAGAAAAGTACAAGGTCGTCCTACAAATATAGGACCCACGTATAATCAAGGGTTATATTCGTGGTTGGGAGCTAGATATGATCCATTTGAACTCTTGCAAATGAGCCTTGGTTTAATCATGGGACTCAGCTAGGATCATACATTGATTTGTAGGTTTCACGCTCCAACCAGATCAAATTTTGAAGTCAAAATCATGGTTGCTAACAACGGTCGTGGTTCCCTACCATGTATATAAGGTATAATTGTCAACTTTCAGATGTTTGGGACCTTTTTTATCAGATGAAAGAATTGTATGGCTTCATATTTTTCCTAAAATCATACCTACACTCGTAACTTCTTACTACTGGACAATGCTTCACTAAAACTACCATAACTTTTTTCTTTGATACCTAATTAAGGTGAAACAAGATGAGTTGGAAAAATAATTTATATATGTACCCTTAGGTAGGTCTTGATATTAAAAATACTCTAAAATCTAGGATTCATGCTATTTTGATGCTTACTATAGGCAGATTCTTCATAAAAAATTAATCTGTAACGAATGTTTTGACTTTTTTTCTTGAGCTATGAGTTATGTGTGGCCTTAAAAAATGTCTAAATCACTTCTCATACCGCCAAAACATGATATTAAATTTTACATGTACTTGAAGTATTGTTCAAAAATACGCTTGGATTTTCAAGGTGTTACAGAACTAGCACAAAAGCACAAGACAAAAAGTAGGGACATCCATGATGCAACATCTACAAAGGATAAAAATGGTATAGTATGTTTTCGAGTGATTGAAAGCGCTGCTAAAAAAACACTTGATGTGCTAAACTATGGCTATACCCAAAAATGGATGGGTAGTAATTATAGTATCACTATAACCACACGTAGAACTAAGCATAATTGACAGACCAAGGATAGAACCAAGTAACATCAATAATGAATATGGTAAAATAATAAATGTAAATTAAAGTTATGGTACTATGCCCCAATTAAACAATACTCAATATCTCACCTTATAATCTCTGTGACCAAACTATAATCTTAAATTTATGCGTATCTTTGTCCTTTGGCTTAACATTTTTATATATCTTTGTCGTTAGACTTAAAATTTTGTATATCTTTGTCCTTTGACTACCTATTATAACATGTACCTTTCTTTCCTATACTAGAAAGAATTATGACACCAATAGTTCT
This sequence comes from Capsicum chinense, assembly GCA_026120095.1. Lineage (NCBI taxonomy): Eukaryota > Viridiplantae > Streptophyta > Magnoliopsida > Solanales > Solanaceae > Capsicum > Capsicum chinense. The sequence continues at coordinate 60,389,602 of JAPEIP010000011.1, forward strand.
TTAAGATGCATCCAATCAAGCCCTCTCGATACTCGCAATAAAAGACTTCCCAATATGACTTGCCATATATATTTTAAGTTCCACCTATCATATTATGCAATAATAAGTCCTTTCAAGGGACCATTGAGTATAACTTGTAACTTGGTCTGCACAAAACTTATAGTCTTATACAACCATTTCATCATTTACCACTATGAAAACACATAAAGAACATATATATAAAATAGAATCATATTCAGAACATTTTCATGAATGCATGTATGTAAGATGTGTGCACTATACCTTACCTTTGTCATCCTCATCATCAATATAATATCGTATATTATGGTACCCGACACATATCATAATAATTATATCCGTACAAGTATGATACCCAGCCCATGTCATCTCAACACTCAGTATTGTGCAAATGAAATGCAATGAAATTAATGTCACAGGGCATGCCAAAAGTAACCATAGATTTCAAGTCCACAAATAAAGCACAAAGAAAGAAGTTCTAAGTGAGACAAAAACCATAAAACTCATTTTATCTGTAATATTAATTAAATATATACATATCCTCGCCCATATAGTTCCATACGTCCTTACAGACCTCAATAGCCTAAGTTCATGCTAACATACAGTATCTATCTGTCCATATCCCAAGCTCATATTTTTCTCATTATTCTCTATTCTTCTCAAATTTAATAACTTGAATTATATTCCTTATTTAAACTTATTGTTCTTTTATGTTCAGCCATCAATTATGGGGCTCGATTAAGTTAGATTCAAACCCCCAAATAATCATACTTCATCTCTTTTCAATCCTTCTTTAGTGAAATCCAATTGTAATATGTTCAAAAGAATAAGGTTCATTTAATTTACTTCTGTACAATTCAATGTTATAATATTGAAATTTTCACTATATTCGAGTGTTGAAATATCTTAAGCCATGTATATTTTCTCTAGAATTTCATTTATCTCTCATCATAATTAATATGCTAATGTAATATATGGCTATATAATTATATTTAGGCTCAAACATATTTTTAATGTATCCATCCATCCAATTCTATATCCAAATTCCTAATGCATGATAATTCATACATTACTATTAATATTATGTACATCTAATCCATGTATAGTTGTTCAATGTAAACCTTATCTTACCTATTAGATGTAACGTACTACTATAGAGAGCAGTGATTTTCCCCATGTGTGATAGATGTATTTACATATCTGGGTTCTTCCGGGTATGTCTTAAAGCTACTTTTTTGTATATTCTCCTTTGAAACCTCATAGTTTGGGAGATAGAGTTTTTCTAAGTGTTTTTTAGGAAGAGGGTGACCGAAGGATATAAAAATAAAGAGTGTATTTATAAATCCCTTTGCAGAGCATATTGCTTTTTATCATTGTAGTGGAAATTTTACACCTATGGTGGAACTTTTACCACTATGGAGGTTATACTAGAGTGGTTGTTCATCCACAATGGTTAATGCCTATCCAGCCTAGCCCATATAATGACCCACATATCGGGTTAGAATGTAGACCATAATTCCTATGCGTAAATGTTCCAAAAGACTCCCTATTGATTGAGTATGGATGAGCATTTGAAATTTTGGTTAGATTTCATTCTAGCGGCTCACCGAGATTGGGCCACATCGCAGTGACAATAGTGATGCGAAGGCCATCGCATCGCAGTAGTGGCCAAATTGATGTTTATCCAATTTCAGTAGGTCACTGCGATTGTACCCCATCGCGGTGAATACTTAAATAAAAATTATCATGAACCAGTAAGTAACTGCTATTCCACCACATCGTCATGGGTATCGCGATGACACAATCACCGCATCACGATAAGCCTCAAAGATGAGATTTGTTCAGCAAATTTTTAGTCTTAGGGAAGTCTTGTCTTTTTTCCTACAATTCCTAATTGTATTATTTGGGGTTAAAACATTTTTAAGGCAGATTATGCCTATTTTTACTAAAAATTATCAAGAACAAAAGAACTCTAACCTATCTTCCAAAGATATAGAGCCTATATTCTAAGTTGAAGAATTCAAGAAGGGTATCAAGATTGGAGTTTTAATTTTAAAAATTAAACTACTTAAGGTATGTGGGCCTGTCCTTAAAATTCTATGGGCATAAATTATGGTTATATTAAGTATGAAATGATGTTTGTAACAAGGGTTTGAAGAATTTTTTTTAATAGCCAAGTAATGGGAACCTTTTTAATGATATATATGTATATATATATTTTCTTGGTCTTGAATCCTCCTCTTGAAATTGATATTTCTACGTATATATGTAAGTATGCATTTTTAGTTTATAAAGATTAAATTGATAGGAAGAATGATTAAACCCCTCTCATGTTGCATTACTTCTTGACTTCACATGTTATGGGTTGTGACATTATATTATTGAAAGCACGAGATAAGTATTTTAAATGTTGTTATGAACTTGATCTTGTCTATGAATTGAAAAGAGGATGATTTCATATCATACAAGTGTTCTATGGTTTGTAAATGGTAATTAAGATTATTAAAAGAATTTCATGGTTTATTACATGAGAAGTGACCACTACGGGTTTGTGAATTAAAATTGAGGATCTTTGCCTCTGTATTCATGAATTTCACTACATACTTCTTCATATACTATTTGAAAAGTTTGGAGGTCTGAGAATAATGTTTTTAAAGAGGAGACTATAACATGATAATGTATTTTTTAGAGATACGACTTGTAAGTCAATGGTATGACGATACTATATAAATAAATGCAATAATAGAGTAAGAGATTTAGATTTGATTTCAGAGAATGCATGTCTTAAAAGAGTTACAAATGGGCTTGAAGAGGGTTAGGTGATTTCCCAAAGAAGGCTTGATTTCAAATAACTCGTAGGCCAAAACTGTGTTTTATCGATATGAGTTTCATTATGTCCCCAAGAGGGACTATACGCTGGCCTAGTCCCCTGTGGCATATCAGAGATAGAGACTCCAACTCTTGCGGCAAACTTAAGTTAGGGGCTTTGCTTCCGAGTCAAGGGAAAATTCCATATAGCCTGTGGAATTTCATAGTTACAGTGTATAACACCTAGCTCATAAGTAATACATAGCATCAAACTGCATTGACCAAAATATTTTATGATTATTGGAGATTGCCTACTTATTTTAAACTATATCATGCATGATGTTTCATGAATTTCCCTCACTTATTTTATATATGTATAAATTCATTATGTTGGATTGCTCTACGTACCAGTACAAATGTATTGTCCCCCTATATTTTAGGGTTTGAGGCTCATCTAGAGGTCCTACTATGCCGTACAGTATGTCAGATAGAAATGAAGTTTGTAGTAAGTGAGCCTTATCTATTCTGGAAGGCCTATTTCTTTTCAGATACTTATTTTTTATTTTTGTTTAGGTCAACTGGGGGCCTTGTCCCATATTTAGACAGTTTGATAATTTCTTTTGTAGTAGAGATTTCTCCATCTAAAATAGATGTTGTCTATATGTTGATGGATTTCCTTTTGTATTGTTAGATTGAACTTAGAGTATGACCATATTTCTATTTTATTAAATTTTTGAATCCTCTCTTATCATATGATTGTTGTGCATGATTACTAGATATAGAAGGGTGTCCGAGCCTCCATGGTTTAGAATGTCCATCTCGGCTAGGGCCTCAGTTTGGGTTGTGACAAACTTGGTATTAGAGCCTGGTTCGTCGTCCCAAGGTATTCGCAAAATCACATCAAGCAGAGTCTTGTTTATTAGTGTGTGAAGCACTACACTTACAGGAAGGAGGCTACAAGGCGTTTAGGAATGTCTCCTTTCATGTGATTTAGCTTGTGCTGTAGAGTTTGAAATGTCATTTAATCGACGGTCTCTTGCATTTTAGAAAAGCTATGAGGACTCTATGTCTCTATAATAATTAGAATGCCTAAATGGAAGACGTCCATCCTACCCATGAGATGAGGACACATAACAGGGCTCATACTCCTAAATTTGTTGCTACTATGGGACTCCCTTCTATAAAAACCAATCCACCAAGGGCTCCCCGATCTGGGACTAATCACGCCCAACATCTCTAGAGAGAAATACCAAATGCTAACTTTAGATAATCGATGCATATGATTGCATATTTGGTGGCTTCGCAGACCCAACGGTCGCTAGATGTTAGGTCTACGTTAGGTGTATCTAAGACTACAGGGCTGGGTTAGTTTATGCGGTTGACCCACCTTTTGTATATAGGTACAAAGGTGGAGGAGAATCTATAGAGTTCATAGACAAAGTGGTGAAATTTTTTTGAGTGATGCATTTAGATAAATTGGAAGGGGTTGAACTAGCAGCTTATCTACTGAAGGAGGTAAAAAATTAATGGTACAATGAGTGGGAAGATTCAAGGGGTTAAAATGCTAAGCCTTCTCTATGGGGTAAATTTGTGGAAACTTTCCTGAACCTATTCTTTCCCTAGGAGTTGAGGGAGTCCAAGGGTAAAAAGTTAATGAATTTGAAACAATGAATGATGAGCATGAAGGAGTACACTCTAAAATTAAATCAACTATCCATCTATGCTCCAGAAATTGTAGGAAACATTAGGGCTCATATGAGAAAGTTTGCATCTAGTCTTTAGGATAACTTGGTGTTGGAGTGAAAAGGAAAAATGCTGAACAGAGATATGCACTTCTCCAGATAGTGTATCCATATGCAATCGGTGAAGGAGTACAAAAAAGGGTTTCTGAAGCAAGGAAAATTGACAGACAGGCCAAGAGGGCCAAATTGGCAGATCAAAACTTCAGTCAGTACCAAGATGGTAATTGGGGTAATAGGTGGCCAAGGAAAACGTTTTAGAGTAATGCTCAGTCTGCAGCAAGCGCTCTACACCCAGACCCCTAGCTGATCGGCAATTATTGAATTTCTAGCCTATTCATGGATCGAGAGTATAAGGTACATAGTAGCAAGGGAGTGTGGAACAACAAGATAGGTTATACCCTCGATGTAACACGTGTGGAAAGCACCACCTAGAAATGTGTGAGTTTGGTAAAATAGTATGTTATTCTTGTGGCAAGCTAGGCCATATATAGAGATATTGACAAACAACAAGAGGTAATTTTGAGAGAGCTATGTCACAAGATAATTCCTTCCTGCCACCACTATCTCAAAAAGGTTCTTGTTCATATATTGTGAGCAATCTCAACTGGTTCTATGCCTTGACTAATCACAAGGATGTAGAGGCGTCACCAAATGTGGTCACAAGTATGTTACAGATTTTCTCTAGTAATGTGTACGTTTTACCTGATCCTCGATCTACCTTAACTTATGTGACCCCTTATGTGGCCGTTGGTTTGGGTTTCTAACGTAAAAATATTCCTAAACTCTTTTCTATCTCCACTCCTGTTGGAGACTCTATAATGGCTAGGAGAGTGTAAAAAAATTATGTAGTGTCTATTTGTAATCATAATACTGTGGCAGACCTTATAGAGCTTGACATAATTGACTTTGATGCTATCTTTGGAATGGATTGGCTTCATGGTGCTACACCTTCCTAAAATGTAGAACCTGAAAAGTTACTTTCTCTTTTTTGAATGAACCTGGGATAGAGTGGGAGGGGTATTCTTTAGCACTTTAAGGAAAATTCAACTCCTATCTAAGAGCCTACAAACATATATCTAAGGGCTCTTTGTATTATTTTATTTGTGTTAAGGATTCCAGTGCTAAAAGTCCATCTCTACAGTCTGTCCCATAGCAAATAAATTCCTAAAAGTTTTTCCCGATGATCTTCTCGGAATACCACCTGATAGAGAGATAGATTTTTGTATTGACTTGTTGCTGGACACTTATCCTATTTCTATTTCACTATACAGGATGGCTCCTACAGAATTGAAAGAGGTTTAAGAACAATTAAAAGATCTTCTTGACAAAGGATTTATCCATCCTAGTGTTTCTTCTTGGGGTGCACCTGTAATTTTTATGCATAATAAAGATGGTTCCCTCCGCATGTGTAAAGACTACCATCAGCTGAATGAGGACATTATTAAGAACAAATATCACTTTCCTAGAATTGATGATCTCTCTGACCAACTTCAGGGTGCTAGGTGTTTTTCAAAAGTAGACCTTCGTTCATGTTATCATCAATTGAAGGTTAGGTAGGTAGATATTCCCAAAAAAAAATTTTGAACCTGATATGGCCATTATGAATTCTTAGTTATGTCCTTCAAATTGACTAACAAACCTGCAACTTTCATGGATATAATGTATAGGGTGTCCTGTCAGTTTCTAGATATGTTTGTCATTGTTTTTATTGACGATATTTTGATTCATTCTAATAGTGAGGATTATCATGCCGATCACTTCTAAAGTAATCTTTAGACCCTCAAAGATCATATGCTGTATGCCAAATTTTCCAAGTGTGAATTCTGGCTTAGTGCTACTGCATTCTTGGGTCATATCATGTCTAGTGAGGGAATTAAAATTGTTCCCCAAAAGATTGAGTCTATGAGAAAATGGCCTAGACCCACGACTCCAACCGATATTCGAAGCTTCTTGGCTTTGGCGAGGTGTGATAGAAAGTTCTTAGAGAGTTTTTCCTCCATAGTGGCTTCACTTACTAGGTTGACATAGAAAAAGGTAAAATTGGTGTGGTTTGACTCTTATGAGGGTAATTTCGAGAAGTTGAAAGACAAGTTGGCTACTATACGTGTTTTGACTCTTCCATAAGGTACAAAGGGTTTTGTGGTATACTATGATGCATCCTGAGTTGGACTTGGTTGGGTACTTATGAAGCATAGTAAGGTGATAGCTTATGCGTGTAGGCAATTAAAGGTACATGAGCGAAATTACCCCACCCATGACTTGGAGTTAGCGGTTGTGTTGTTTGCAATTAAAATATGGCGGCATTATCTTTATGGGGTATATGTTGATATATTTACTGACAATAAAAGCTCACAGTATGTTTTCTCGCTAAAAGAATTGAATCTCAGATAGAGGCATTGGTTGGAACTATTAATGAATTATGACATGAGCCTGCACTATCATTCGGGCAAGGCAAATATGGTGGCTGACGCCCTCAGCAAATTGTCTTGGGGCAGTCTTTCTCTTGTTGAGAAAGGAAAGAGAGAGATGGTGAAAGATATTCACTGGCATACAAATCTAGGGATACGACTTCTGAATTCCGAAGATGGAGGAGTAGTTGTTCCTAAAATAGCTTGATATTTCTTATGTGTGGAAGTTAAGGAGAAATAGGCCGAGTATCCCATCATGATGTAGATTAAGAAAGATGTGGATCAACAGAAGGCATGTCCTATGAAGTTGGTGGTGATGGTATTTTGCGGTACCATGGTAGGCTGTGTGTACCAAATATGGATGGTTTGTGAGAGAGGATCCTCGTTCAGGCTCACACTTTAAGGTATGTTATTCACCCAGGCTCTATTAAGATGTACTATGATCTTATAACTTATATTAATGGAATAATATAAAAAGTGATATTGCTATTTTGTTTCCAAGTGTTTTAATTGGTAACAAGTTAAAGCGGAACATTTGAGACCAGGTAGTACTTCTCAAGAGATAGCCCTGCCTATGTAGAAATGGGATATGATCATATGGACTTCATCACAGGACTTCTGAGGTATCAAAACTGATATGACTCCATTTGGGAAATTATGGACCGGATGACCAAGTCATCTCACTTTCTTTCTTTGAGGACTAACTATTCGGGACAAGATTATACCAAGTTGTACATTGAGGAAATAGTTCGCTTGAATGTAGGACCTGTATCTATTATATTCGATCGAGGTACACAATTCTCTTCGTAGTTTTGGTGATCTTTTCAGAGGTGCTTAGGTACCCAAGTTAACCTGGGTACTGCAATCCTCCCTCAAACTGATGGGCAAGCTGAACGTACCATTTTTACCCTAGAGGATAAGTTGAGGGCCTATATAATTGACTTCAAGGGTTGTTGGATAGATCATATGCCATTGATAGAGTTTGCCTACAATAATAGCTACCATGCCAGCATTAAGATTGCACCTTTTGAAGCACTTTATAGGATGAGATATAGATCACCGATTGGGTGGTACAAAGTGGGTGAGACGTGATTGTTAGGTCCTGACCTTGTTCATCAGGCAATGGAGAAATTGAACATCATTAGAGAATGACTTAAGATAGCTCAGAGTCATCAAAAATCCTACGTTGATGTTAGAAGAATAAAGCGCGATTTTGAGATTGGTGATTGGGTATTTTTAAAGGTCTCCCCTATGAAACGAGTCATGCAATTCAGGAAGAAAGGAAAGTTGATTCCTCACTATATAGAACCATATCAGATTGTGAGAAGGATAGGTATGGTTACTTATGAGTTAGAATTGCCCGTAAGTCCGGCTTCTGTTCATCTCGTATTTCATGCGTCCATGTTGAAGAAGTGCATTGGAGAACATTCTCTAGTGTTGCCGGTAGAGGAGATCAATGTGAAGGACTCCTTGTTGTACGAGGAAGAACCTGTTGCAATCTTGGATCGCCATGTTCGAATGTTGGTAGCATGGAAATAGATTGGGTCAAGGTGATTTGGAGAAATTAAAAAGCTAACGAGGCTACTTAGGAGTCAAAATATGATATGCATCCGAGGTGTCCGACTCTTTTCGTGGTCATGGAGAATGATTTAGAAGGTAAAAATCCTATACTAGTCCTTTTTCCTTAATTAACTCTTTCAATTATGCTTGCTATGTACTGAGTAATCAATTGGGGATGAATAATCCCAAGGGGGGATAATGTAACGACCTGTATTTTGAGATAGAATGTAAACAATAATTCATATGCATAAATATTCCAAAAGCCTCCCCATTGATTGAGTCTTGATGACCATCTAAAATTTTTTTTGTATTTTATTCCAATCGCTCACCGCGATGTGAAGTCCATCACATCATGGTAGTAGCCAAATCAACATTTATCCAATTCAAGTGGGTCACCGTGATTGCACCGCATCACGGTGAATTCCAAAACAACAATTTTCATGAACTTGTAAGTCATTGCCATTCAACCACATTACAGTCGGTTTCGCGATGACACTATAATCGCATCATGGTAAGCCTCAAAGATGGGATTCATTAACAACTTTTAAGTCTTAGGGCATTCTTATATTTTTGCCTACAATTCCTAACTATATTATCTAGGGATTAAAGCATTTTTACAGCAGATGATGCCCATTCTTACTGAAAATTATCAAGAACAAAAGAACCCTAACCTCTCTTCCAAAGACCTAGAGCCTATATTCTACGTTTAAGAATTCAACAAGAGTCTCAAGATTTGAGGTTCAATTCTAAAAATTAAACTATTTATGATACGTGTGGTTGTCCTTAAAAAGTCTATCGGCATAAATTATTGTTTTATCAATCTATGAAAGCACGATATGTTGTTTTCAACAAGGGTTCGAACAATTGTTTTGAATAGCCAAGTAATAGGAACTTTTTTATTGATATATATATATATTTATTGTTTTGGTCACGAGGCCTCTCCTTGAAATTGATTTTTATACGTATATATGTAAGTATGTGTTTTCAGTTTATAAAAATTAAATTGAGAGCATGAATGATTAAACCCCTCTCGTGTTTCATTACTTCTTGGATTCACATGTTATAAGTTGTGATATTGCATGATTGAAATCATAAGATAAGTGTTTTAAATTTTGTTCTAAACTAGATCTTGTCCATGAATTCAAAAGAGATTAATTTCATATCATACAAGTGTTTTATGTTTTGTAAATGCTAAATAAGATTATTGAAGGAATTTCATGGTTTATTACATGAGGAGTGACCACCACGTTTTTGTGAATTGAAATTGAGAATCTTTGCCTTTGTTTTCATGAATTTCACTATATGCATCTTCATTTAATATTTGAATAGTTTAGTGGTCTGAGAATAAGGTTTGGAAAGTGAAGGCTGTTACATGATTATGTATGGCTCAGATATACGAATTGTAAGTAAGCAGTATGACGATACCATAGAAATGAATTCCATAACAGAGTAAGAGATTTTAATATGATTTCAATGAATACATGTCTTAAAAGAGTTAAAAATGGTCTTGAAGAGGGTTAGGTTGTTGCCCGAAGAAGTATTGTGTTCAAATAACTCCTATCCCAAAATCGTTTTTTGCCAATACGGAATTATTTGGTCCCAAAGAGGTACCACATGCTGGCCTAGTGTCCTGTGGCATATCAAAGACAGAGACTCCAACTCTTGCGGCTAACTTGAGTTGGGGGCTTGGCAACTGTGTCAAGGAAAGATTCCATATAGCCCATGGAATTTTAGAGTTCTAGGATATACCACCTATCTCAGAAGTAATACATAGCATTGAACTGCATGGACAAGAATGTTTTAGATTATTAGAGATTTCCCATGTATTTTAAACAATATCAAGCATGATTTTTCATGAATTGCTCTTACCTATTTTATATATGTATAAATGCATTATTTTAGATTGCTTTGCGTACCAGTACAAATGTATTAACACCAATATTTTAGGATTTAATGCTCAGTCTAGAGGTCCTGCTAAGCCGTAGAGCTTGTCAGACAGAAGCGAAGTGTGCAGTTGGTGAGCCTTCTCTATTCTGGAAGGCCTATTTCTTTTCTAATACGTGTTGTTTATTTTTCTTTAGGACCACTAGGGGCCTTGTCTCAGATTTAGACAGTTTGTTAATTTCTTTTATAGTAGAGATTTCACAGACTGAAGTAGATGTCGTCTAGATGTTGATGGATTTCCTTCTTTATTTTTAGATTGAACTTTGAGTATTACCATGATTTATTTTTATTAAATTTCCACATCTTCTTTTTATTATAAGAATGTTATGCATGGTTACCAGATATAGAAGGGTGCCCGGGTTTCCATGGTTTGGGATGTCCATCACGGTTAGTGTTTCGGTTCCGGTCATGACAGTCCATTATTAGGCCTCTTTTCTATATTCCCTTAGGCCCTAATTTTCTTCAACAATTTAAATTTTCCTATTTGTGAGGTATTTTCATGCTTAACCACATTTTGGGTTGTTACATTATATACCAATTTACTCATTGTTCATCTCCTAATGGCCCTGAGAGAGAGGTCTGAACAAATGCATGCGTCCTTGATAGATTTTAGTACAATATCCTATGGGAATTATCTCACGTATACTAGTTCATTACATGTCTCTGCACCTCAGTTCACAACCATTAAAGAACTACCAAATCTAGGCTTGATGGTTTTTCCTGCATTTTCCCTATGTTTAATTGTGAAATTAATTCGTGGGATACTCCCAATTAAAATTTATTAAACAAGGTAAGACACCATAATGCATTAAATATTTGGAATAAATTATTTTTGAAAGAATTTTACTATTGCAGCATGATCACGCTCATGCTAAGCCTATAATCTGAAGATTATACAGTCTCTGTAAAATATAATAACCAAAAAATCACTAGAGTTGAATCCCAAGGGAATACATGGAATTGTAGCTCTTAGCAATTGTAACAAAAATGATGAACTGGAAAAGGAAATGAGGTTTTTGTAGAGACTATATAGAACATTTAACTAGTATTAACTCTGGTTGTAATTCAATCATAGATAGACACTAGGGTTGTGTTCCCTATGGCTTCTAACTTAGTAATCTTCTCATTCTCAATCAAACAATAGAATTGCTGCACAGGTAGAGTCTGGTAAGGTAGGTATAATAACCCGCCTCTCAACACCATTCGACAAATTTATCATATATCCTCTCGATCTTACAGTGTCAAATAACTAACTCTTACCTTGGACGCCAATTAAACCTATCTTCTTTTATTCTCAGGTTTATTGGATAGGAGTTAACTAGCTTAAGAAGATAGTACAAGTATGCTTATTTTGAGAATTAATCCCAAAACACTATTGTAATTTCTTTTTCCTAATCTCTACCTCACTCTCGGGTTCGTAGTCAATTCACACTAGATCTTAATGTGTGCAACCGTTTATAAATCAATTAATGCAATGGAAACCCCAATGCATGAAACAACAATAGTCTAAATGGATTGGATACTTCCCCTACTTCATTAAGAGGCAACTGATCCCACAACCCTAGCAATGGAAGAGTAGCCACTCAATCTTGTTTTATGGGAATTCATATTTAAAAACACTGAAAAATCACACAACAATTAACGACTGGAAACCCCAACGATTTAACTTAATTAAAAACATAAATAAATACAATGTAATTCCAAGACCAATGATGGATATTAAAATCAAATATTTATTTGTCAATATAAAGAGTAAGTAATCTCTACTAAAAAACAAATGAAGGGTATTTATAGTACATGAAGAAACCCTAAATATCAAAGCACAGAAGATAGAGGAGAAAATGTGTCAGTGGCCATTTACATGGGCCAAATGCGGTATGCAATATAACATGCGATCCACATATAGACCCATGTAAGAGACAGAAAGTTTTCCTGGTCTTTTTTCGCTCTGGAATTAGGACACCTGGTACTTACCATACCCACATGCACTTCACAAGTACTACATATGGTCTGCATATACATATGGGTAAGTGCGAGAAATTTTTTATCAACTATTGCTCTCTCTGGATCTTTAATTATAGTACTTATCTTATTCACATATATACCACAAGTTCTATTTGATGTCCACATGTAGAAATAGGTAAGTCCCACGTTTCAAATTTTTACAACCAAGTTTCTGGACTTCAACTTATGTTACATGCTTTGGTCACAAATATCTGGTAAAAGACGTAATTGCAAAAATAAGTATCCAAAATCATAATTTTACTTCTTTTTCTTGGACCTAGTACCCAAAACCTAGTTCCCTGCAAAACATATCCAAATCACATCATATCCAACAAAACAACCAAAGAAAGTTGCTTATTTTCATACTTTTAAGCGTCTAAATCGCTACATTTGTTTAACATACCAACACCCTCAACTTAAATTTTTGCATCTCCTCAGGCAACACAATATAATAAAATAAAACAAAAAAAATATGATGCTTAACTAGGAGAATCTAAGCAATTCAAGGGCGTCAATCAACCTTTTTAGGCTCAAACCACAATACCCTTTTCTATTTCAACCTTTCAAAACCAACTGTGTATTATTATGAAGCACATAATATGTGAAACAATGGTACTAAGTTATAGCATTACATTAGCAATAGACATTCATGCATGTATATACAAGTTACACTACACAAAATAAATAAGCGGCTAGCAATATGACTTATGAGCCTTCACAACAAAGAAGTCTCACTCACTCATATGAAATAATGCATATTAATGTAGGGACAATTAGGAGACACTCACACTCAAAAGAGAACTTCCAATCAATATGGATCAAATAACTTATTCTTGGCCTTATTTTGTTTCCCTTACCATTCTAATAGTCAAGTTAGGATCACTATAGGACTTTTCTCGGCTTGTAATGTATGCTTGGGGGGTTTATATGGTACATATATACATTGAGTGACTAAGACTCCTTGTCTCTACACTAACTTTGGTATCCACTCACTAATCATCTTTCATTTTTATTCCACCCTTATTCACCATTTTCATTCTTTATTGCACATTCCGGTTGGGTGTGTTGTTTATTCTTTCTTTTTCACTTTTTCACAATTTTTCTTTTATTTCATTACCACACCCAACCCTAATATATTTTTCTCTATTCTTACCTTTATATATACCTTTTTAACATCAAGTAACCTTATGATAGCCACCCTAAATATAGGCGATTTGCCTGAGTTAAGGTGCACAATGTCCAAGGAGGAAAGGGCTACAATAGGATATTGTATGAAAATAAAAAGGTGAAAGGTTTAATAAGAAAAATAGGATATACGGTAAAAGTTTAGGTATAATGTGATACAATTTATGCATGGATGGTTATTTAGGCTAAAGTTCAATACCATTAAAAATTACATATGGTCCTTTTCTAACCAACTATCGTACAACATAGGCAAGACTAACCAAGAAAGTTCTACATTTAACAAACAATATGAACTACATAACTTCTAACAAACATATGTGGTAGAGTAAATATTATAAGATACTACTTATCCGGTTCATTCAATTGTTAAAAAGGATTATCATGTCCCTAGTTGTTATTCCATAAAAAGTTCCACAATCCTCACAAATATAAAAATTGACATAGTCCAAAAATGTTTTAGGGGCATCATTTTTCTCAAAAATTTATAAAAATCGTGACAACTACCCTAAATACTTAAAAATTTCCTAATTTCACAAAAAAAAAATACTATACGAAATAAAGAACAATGCGACACCATTTTTACACTGGACATGATGATTCTATAACAATACCGCGACCAAAATAAAAAGAAGCATGATAATAAAAAGTTGTGGCATGTATGGTATACCCACCCGTAACTAATAGATTGTGAACAATCCCCAATGCTCTAAAATAATATAAAACAATGGGAATAAGGATATACCTAGGACTCAGTAAGTGTCTATGTCATTGGAATCCACAGATAGGGGTATATCCACTAGTGGATACAATGTTGGTAGTGGTGCACTACTACAGAAGACACTCATAATATTCAGTCATGTATCAACCTCTCAAAATTTAGTCTCATGAGAATCATATATGGCCTTTTAATGGCCGTCTCATATGGCATATCTCGATCATGCAAGTCCCTCTCTTAGTGTCTCTTGGTAGCAAAAATAGGAACCACCTCACCATTCTACGCAAATAGGTCAAAATGTTTAGGTCTAGGTAAAGGTGTCGATTGTTCACCTAGGCATATGAATAGAGGGATGACTGATGTATGACTCTCAGTTAGTCAATGCATCTGAGCTCTAAGTGTATCTATCTCCTCTATAATAGATCCTAGATCTGGTATCTTAATCACTATGGACCTATCTTCCACACGTCTCTCAAAAAATTAAAAAGTGCATGTAGATCAGCACGTAGCTTAGAAATCCTTGGGTTTGGACCTTTAGAAAAAATTCCTAAGTTTTAATTTCTGGACTACATAATATTTGACCATTATTATTGCATTATAAGATACATTTTATGTTTCCACTCTCATATGTTATGAAGTGTAGTTTTGTTGTATTTTGTCCAAGGTATGAGTAGGCATCTTACACATCGTATTATATGGTACGACGCATATTTTGTAAAGTCGTATGATGACCTATATTTTGTCTAGATGATTCTGACAAAGGTACAATACTAAGGTTACTTCTAATATGCTAGGTTACGAGATAGTCCTTTGTGGTCATATGTTAGTCAGTATAGAGATCAATGATGATATATAGGGTTCGAGATAAGGCTATAACAAATAGCCTAGGATATAGTTTATGGGTTGTGGTCGTTCACTCCTGCAACCATGTTTTCAACTTTAAAGCGAATGGTGTTCCAGATATTTCCCACCCAAAAAAATCAAGTTCCCGTATTTTATAACATGTTATGTCCTATCAAAACACTCATTAGAGTTTCAAAACATTCAAAAAAGTCTCTCTAACTCTCTCTTGAAGATTAGGAGCTGGGGTTTTCTCTAAGTGTTCATCTAGAGGCTCGAAAGTCAACTTTCTCTCTATAAATCTTCCTGAATAAGGTATATTACTCTTCCATCATTGTTAGTTTGTAATTATAATGTGTTTTAGATTGTGATTATGATTCTTAATAGTTGTTTTGTAAACTAAAGTTTAGGGTTTTTTTCATATAGCTTAGTATTGTTTATTCTTGATTTAACTTGTATTTATACATGTTTTGGGGGATGGACTGCATATATGGGGGCTTGGTAATTATTGTTTATCAAATGGGACATGAGTAACCCTAAACTTGATGACTTTTCTTTGATTTTGGTCCATGTAAAGATATGACCTCAAGGTGTTTGTGAAAATGTCTAAGAGAAATAACTAGTCATATATAAATATTGTTTTAAACTAAGGCTTTGGCCTAATGAATTTTAATACTCGATAAATGGTTTTTTAATGGCGCTGTTTTCCATGTAATAATTTAAATGGTGACCTTGGCGGTTTAATTGGTAAAAATTGGGGTTTAAGTTGATGGATATGAAATTGATTTATTTCTTTATTAGATAATGGGTTCGAGTGCCTATCTTTGAATTAAACTAGTTTTTTTTTAAACAATGGGTTCGAGTCCAAAAGTAAAATGAATGAATGGTTTATTGATGATGGTAATGAAATATTGTACACTTTCAGGTGGTGTTGGTATGATGATACAAAAGAAGTGCCTTTTGTAAGAGATTGACTTAATAGTTGTGCAAATGAAATGATGGTTTTAAATTAGGCTTTAAATAGGGATGTGTAGTCAGGTTGTGAAATTAGATTTTGAAGGACTTACACTGAAACCACGTTAGCCGGTGCATGTGTCTTATTACCAAGTTGTTTGAGTCCCCTAAATGAATATAAAAAGAGGAGGTTTAAGTCCCTCTTACTATTTGTATTGGTGATTAAGTCACCTTGATTATGCTGGGAGGTTTGAGTCCCCCATAAAAGAATATATGGTCATAGATATTCTCAGTTTTATGTAGATACATCCAGTGGGGCCCTTCCATCTAGGGGAAACCTGGGCCTGTATTGCCCATGGGTGCCTTATTCCATCAGAGTTATACTATATAGCTAAAGTTAATGATTTTAAAGTTTATGCTAAACTAGTACCCTATCTCGGTATGGTGTATCTATATGTATTTGTATATGTATGTGTTGCATTGGTATATGCATGGATTGATTGGTTTTAATTGTTGGCACTATTTTATCGTTATCCTTGAGTTACATGCTAGTGCTCTAAATGCTAATCATTATCAATGCTATATCACCATGTGATACAGGTGTTGGTTATCCTACACCTCCTTTTTAGTGATTGGACTCAGGACCAACTTCTGATGACTTGAAGTGTTAAGCTTCTATACTTTAGAAGGATCTATATCTTGCTTTACGTTTTCTTATATCATTATGGCTTTGACCTGTATATTATTTTTGTCTAAGGTCAAGGGAATGTACCAATCGAATATTCTTGGTTTATTCTTAGATGTTTTGTGTGGACAAACTATGGACTTGGGTACATTAAGGGATGGCTATAGAATTGGTTATTATGTTATGCTTGTTTGTTTGGCATTTTGATCATTTGACTTATTTGGTCTTGTCATGCTCGTGAACCTATCCCAAAGTCTTGCAGTTGTTTGATACTCTATCTTGTTATATGTTCAAAGTTTATTCGACTCAGGGTAGATATTGGTTTGTTTGATTGGCTAGTGGGGTGATCTTTTGTCCTTGTTGAGCTCTAGATTCCCATTTCAAAAAAGACCTAGTTTAGGACGTGTAAATTTTGTATCAGATCCTAAGATCATGGTCAGTCAATGTACATAAAGCCTAGTTGAGCAGAGTCTCTTTTATGGGTGTGTAGCATGCCACACTTATAAGAGAGAGGCTACAAGTAACTTAGGAATGTCTAACTTTCTTTTTGCCTTACTTTGAGCTATAGAGTCTACGGTCTTCAATTCTTCTGATTTTCATTTTCTTGTTTTTAAGATCATGCCTTAAAGAATATGTGATGTTCATGCAAACTTCTCTATCCTAATTGGGGACAATATTGATGGGGCACACATTACTTCTAGAGTCTAGACCCAGTCAAGGGTGGCTGCATCTGACTTTTCTCGTGGGGTTCTACTTGTCCCCACTAAATCTAGTTTTTAGGGTGACAAACATTCTTAGTCGCCTTAAGGAGATGGAACTAATGCTTAGTTCGTTCACTTTTTTAATCTATTGACTAAGGTTGTAGTTTCTCAGTCTAAACATGGTTTTCTTGTTCCTCCATATACCTAGACTAAGGCTGATGATCTCTGAGAGTCTGAAGTAGTGTTCTGAGATGTTCTGCATGATCACGCTTACTGCAGAAATAGACCAGAATATCATCTATGAGGACTATGACAAACAACTCCAAGTACTACTTGAACAGATAGTTCGTCAAGTCTATGAAATCTGCCGGGGCATTAATAAGACCAAAGGACATAACTAAGAATTCTATGTGACCATACCGGGTACGAAAAGCTATTTTTGGAATGTCACATTCTTAGACTCTGAGCTAATGGTAGTCGGATCTGAGGTCTATCATAGAGAAATAGTTGGCACCCTGAAGTTGGTCAAATAAGTTATCAATTTTGGGAAGAAGATACTTGTCCTTAACCATGACCTTATTAAGTTGATGGTAGTCTATACACATTTTGACAGAATCGTCTTTCTTGCCAATGAATAATATTAGATTGCCCCACGGGGACACACAGGGCCTGATGAATCCCTTATCTAAGTAATTCTTCAACTGTTCTTTTAGTTCTCTGTGTTCTGCTGGTGCTATTGTGTATGGCAGAATGGATATAGGATAAGTATCTAAAAGAAGATCAATGTCGAAGTCTATTTTCATTTTGGGAGGAATTCCTTGAAGATCTTTGGGAAAGACATCTGAATATTCATTCACGACTGGGAATGATTCAAGACTGGATTTTTAGAACTAGTGTCCCTAACTTGAACAATATGATTGACATATCCTTTAGATATAATTTTTCATTCTCGAATGTAGGAAACAAGCTGACCTCTGAAAGAGGATATACTACCCTTCCACTCTAGGACGGGTTTATTCAGGAACTGAAACTAGACAATTCTATTTTTATAGTCGACTGTGAAAGAGAAAAAATTAAGCCAATCCATCCCAAGAATGAAATCAAAATTAGTCATCTCTAATTTGACTAAGTCTGCTGAAGTGACTTTCTGAAATATCATAACCGGATAGTTCCTGTATACCCGCCGAGCTATAATGGTTTTACTCACTGGGGTAGAAACTGACAAGGGCTCTGCTAGAATTTCAGGACTAATTCAGAAATCGCCTTCTATATAGGGAGTAACAAAAGACAAAGAAACTCCTAGATCTAGCAAAGCGTGAACATGCATATGAAATATCTGTAATGTACTAGTGACAACATCAGGAGAATTTTTCTGATCTTTTTGGGACAAGAGAGCATAGAGTTTGCTTAGATGTTGCCCACTAGTAGAACTTAAAGTAGCCCCTAGCTTATTTGGGAAACTGGACTGAGTTGAGGGATGATTCTGCTGACCTTGAGGACCTGGCTGAGGACAATCTCTAACTCCATAGCCTAGCTTGCCATATCCGAAACAAATACCACTGCCAGCTCTACAAATACCTTGATGATGCTTGCCATAAGTTTGACAAAGTGGATAGGTGTGGCCACTGCTAACACTACTCTAAGAATTAGAGGTTAGCCCTCTATCTTTGTTCCCATCCCTAAACTTAGGAGCTAGAGGACTAGCTGAAAAAGGAGTTGGAATTGATGACTTAAGACGAACCTGAGAATGGTTTCTCCCTTCTGATTTAGGCTGATCAAAGTCGAAACTACCTATTCTTGCTCTCTTATTCTTCTTCTCCCTAATCGTAATCTTTTGATCCTCTATCTGCTGAGCATGAGTCATAAGTCTGGCTACAATCATTGTCAGTATTCAGCATGCTAGATCTGTACTCATTAACCACGCTATCATTTACCCTAGAAACAAACTTACTCATCTTAGCCCTTCTATCTGAAACCACATGAGGGGTGTATCTGGATAACTGAGTAAACTTAAGAGAATACTCTTTCACCAACATATTGCAATGCCTAAAGCATCAAATGGAGCCATACCAATGCTAGAGTGAAAACTATTATTGTAAGCAAACTCTATCAATGATAAATGCTCAACCCAACTCCCCTTAAAGTCAAGAGCACACGCTCTCAACATATCTTCTATGGTATGGATGTTCCTCTCAGCCTGATCATCTGTCTATGGATAGAAAGCAGAACATAAATGTACTTGGGTACCAAGGCCCTTCTGAAAAGTTGTCCAAAACTGCGAAGTAAACTGAGTACCCCTATATGAAATGATGGACAAGGGAATTCTATACAATCTGACTAATTCCCAAATGTACAATCTAGCGTAATCCTCAACACTATAAGAAGCATGTACAGGCAAGAAGTGCGCATACTTAGTCAATCTATCCACAACAACCCAAATAGAATCATGATGGCGTCGAGAAGGGGGTAAACTAGTCTCAAAATCCATATTTATCTCTTGCCACTTCAAAGTTGGAATACCAAACTCCTGCATCATACCACCAAGTCTTTGGTGTTTTACCTTAACCTATTAGCACAGTGCACACTTAGCCACAAATGCTGCTATATCCATCTTCATGCCACTCCACTAATAGATTTCTCGCAAGTCGCAGGAAATCTTGGTAGTACCAGGATAAATGGAATATCATGCGCCGTGTGCTTCAGCCATAATTCTCTGTATTAGATCATCAACATTCGAAACACATAATCTATCTTGCAATCTCAACACAGCATCTCCCCCTTGGGAGAAAACCTCTACCTTTTGGTCCTTGAATAATTCTTTCAGTCTGACCAAACTAGCATATAAGTTTTGTTTCTCCTTTACCTTCGAAATCAAGGAGTATTCGGAACTACTCTACACCCCTATACTACCTTCAACAGAGTTAAACTACCTAACCCTCAGTCTAGCCAAACGGTGCACATCACGAGCCAACTCTTTCTTACCCTCTTCAATAAGTGAAACACTACCCACAGACACCCTGCTTAGGGCATCTGCCACTACATTGGCCTTAACTAGATGGTACAATACACTCATATCATAATCTTTTAATAGCTGTAACAACCTTCTCTGCCTAAGGTTCAACTCCCTTTGGGTAAATACATATTGCAAACTCTTATGAGTAGTGAAAAAATCAA
>JAPEIP010000011.1:60419411-60475038 GCA_026120095.1 Capsicum chinense
CATGTAGTAGTAGACAGTCGATCTAGAATCAATAAATTTCTGTCTGGGATATCAGGTAGAGTAGTTCAAGACTGCAGGACTGCAAAGTTGATTAAGGAAATAGACATGTCTAGGATTATAGTCCATTCTAAAAAGATTGAGAAGAAGAAACTTATGATAAAAGAGAGGGAAATAAGAAGGCCAGAACTGGTAGTTATAGTTTTTCTTAGCCATGGTCGTAGGGTGGTAACCATTCTCACCATAGATAGAAGTTTCCAAACCCAGTTCTATCTTCAGCTAGTGAACCAGTACCAAAGTTCAAATATCACCATAGAATGAGGTACCATGCTCTAAGGCCCATAGTAGTGAAAGTAGGGTGTTTACTCATCCACCTTGTGAAGAGTGTGGTAAGCATTATAAAGGTATATGTAGAGTCGGTAGTGATGTGTGTTTTTGATTTGGTGAGATAAGTCACAAAGTTCGATATTGTTCTACGCCTACCATTAGAAGTAAGCACAGTCGTCCTTCAACTCAGTTCGTTCCCTTAAATAAGAAAGGTGCCAATTCTAGCGCTATCAGTGGGCAACGCCCAAATAGAATCTATGTATTTCAATCCCGATAGGATAAAGAATGTCTTCTTGATGCAGCCACTGGCATTTTATAGATCCCTCATTTACATGTTCACATTTCTTCAGATTCAGGATCTTTCTTTTTATTTTGTAACTCTTTGCATAACAATCAACTTTAAGGTCAGACCAATTGTTAACAGGACCTTTTTCTAGTCCCTACCCCAATGAGTCAGTCTAATACAGCCCGATAGGTATACAGGAACTGTCTGGTTATGAATCTCTGAAATTTAGGCCTTTAGGTTTAAGTAATAATACCAGTGTGTGTAGGAAACCCATAAAAAAGGTTGATTCTCGACCCATTCCTATCTTAGTGCAATGTATTGTACTTCAACCATCACGATACTTACACATGTTTTCCATTTTAGTCCTATGAATACAGCTATATCTATACACTTTTCATAGAATATTGTATGTTTCAAGTTCCTCGTATAAGGAGTCCAAGTTCATCCAATGTTGCGGATCATATTTCATAAATTCAAAAATTCCAGACCCAGTTCGTGCAGCTCATGACTCATGCACTCATGTCATGCTTTATAGTATGCTTAGCTTACATAATTTGTGACATCACTCATAGTTTTTAGTCAAACTCCTATTATGTCATGTAAACCCTCAGCTTAGAGTCCTTGGTGAATCTGTAGTGTTAATGTTTCATCCCTCAGGCCTCAATTACAGCCTCTATTTAGTAATTATTATTTAGTAAAGAACTCAAATAGTACTACAGAACCATGGCTTTCAGCTATCAGTTACCAGTCTAAGCCTCAGCTATATAAAACCAACATTAAGTCTTAGTTACAGTCTTAGTTATGATTACAGTCTCAATTACCATCTTAGTTAGAATCACAGTCCGAATCCTAGTCCAGTAGTCAGATCAGAAACTCAGTCAAGTTTCAAGATTACTCGACCATAGTATATGACCATCAGTTACTCAGTTATTAGTATTGTATTACCTCAGTTACAAAAAAAAATTTAATCATGATTAGACACCTAGTCTTGTGTTCCTAAGGTAATACATTGTTCACTCACTCACGCTCAGTTACCTAATGTTACCCAGTCAATCATTACCTCCTATGTATAATACCCTATAGTCTTAGTCCAGCAATACAGACTAAGTACAGTTCAGTCCTACACCCCCAATATTCATCTATAAGTTATTAAGTTAATCAAATAAAGTTAGCATATATATTTATGCTTTCGTTCTCAGCACCCACAAAAATTTTTTCAGTAATCTCAGTTGTAGTGCATAAGGTCTAATAACTTTTTCTTAGCTTCATATCCCGAATATCCATCCGTTATTCAGTTCATAGGTGCCTTTGGAATTGCCCTAGTTTTCCTCATTATCTTAATAAAATCGAGGGACCTAGTGTCCCAAGGTGGAGATACATGATAATTTGCCGAACTCTCATGACATAAAGCATGTTATTATCTCTTCTCGTAATGAATCCAATTTGGAGTAAGAGGGTACTTATAAGTTGAACCTCAAAATCTAACCTTAGCCGTAAGCCATATATTCAAGGTACTCAGTTCAAATCATGATATCCAACTTATGTATTGCTTTCCAGACTCAGTTACGTTCATATATTTCTGCTTATGCGTATCTAGTAATTAATTTCAGGCTTATTAGGATTTTTAATTTAAGAAACCAGTCTTCTTTGAACTTATCCAGTTTCGTGCTCAGATTTTCATAATTAACTTGGTATCAATTACCATTGCATATTCAGTCATTCATTCAAGATTCAATTAAAAATGGATCAATTATACATGTTTAGTATGACACATTCAGCTTATCGGTCATGTCAGTCATGGAATCATGTTCTAGTTGTTCATGTTCAGTATATACGTAAGTTTATATTTTCTTCCCTCTAAGTCGGTTTCTTTTGAGGACGAATATTTTCAAGGGAGAGATATTATAAGACCCCATAAAATCCTAAATCTTAATTCAGTCCTTTAAGCTTGTCAAGGGGTTCCAGACTTAGAAAATTCTATCTAGGTTCCAAGACTTAACTTATTATTGGCCTTCAAAGTTGACAATCTCATTTTGCCACATTAACGTCCTGTAATGATCCATATTTTATTAGTTCATGATCAGGAAGATTAATAAGTGTTCTCGGACAAGTTTAGGATATTTTTGAACACGTTTAGATCATGTTTGGAGTCACAAAATAGTGGACCAATGCGATTATGGTACGCCGTATCGCTAAATGCGTTGGTCAACATTTTTGTAGGCTTTCAGAAACAAAACATCCAAGGCTCGATGCGATCATGGTGCGACATATCAAGTATCACATTGCAACCATCAATGCTCTATGTCGCTTGTATCGTCGATACCTATTTTTTATTTAATAAATATCTGTATTTTAAAGGGCAAAAAGGTTAATTTCGCATTCTTAGATAATCCTAATAACACGTGATTCAACCATATTTCACCCAAAATATAGTGTTTCTCTCAATTTTCTCTCAAGAACAAGTTAGGGTTTTCAATTAAGGATTCAAATTCAATAATCAAATTCAAGAATCTCTCCGTCTATCTATGTAAAATCAGGAACTAAGGTATGTCAAGTGTTGATTTATGGATTGCTTTCACCCATAAAGTCCAAGAACCCTCTTTTAAATTATAAAACATGATATTTATGTTTTGGGTTGTTTGTAACCATGTTTATCTTGTTGTATGATTCCCAAGTTGGAATCTTTCTGTATTTTCATAATACTACGTTAGCATGGAAGATGAAATCCATCCATTGTGTTGTTTATGATGTGTAATTTAATGATTTCACCTATGCCCTAAGTTTTATAAGTATGGTGTTTGACAAAATGGCTAGGAGGATAGAAATTGGGTATTACAGCTGAATTGTGACTCAAATAATAAATGTATACTTTACCCTTATAACCAAGATTGACTTCTATGATATTGGGTGCATTATGAGTATTTGATGCAATGTTCATAAGATTAGGTTGATGAAAGCATAACATGTCGATTGCAATTCCATCTATGTACAACATTATGATAACCATGTGTTTCATAAAATCCCTAACTTATTGTGTTATGAATTATTAATATTAGTCATGTGTTCACGAAGTATCAAGTCATGTATGTTTCATGCTATAGAGTCCTAGGGGTACTCGTACTCAACAATTTAGTTGTGTGCTTAGAGCCAGTGTTAGTTTTCATAATACACCCATTCAAGCCATGATCATTAAAATTTAGTCAGTTACATGACTCAGGAAAACTCAGTAATCTCAGTCAGTTATCAGATCTCAGTAGTATTCCATCAGTCAATGAAATTTAGTGAACTCTATTCAAATCAGCTAAAAGATAATATCATTAAAATTTCAGTTGATTTTAAATCAGTTCAGTGTCTTTTTAGTTAGGAGTAGGATTTAGCACCGAGTGAACCCAAGGATGGGGATTTACCTGTTAGCCAGTAGAGGGTGTGATCCTTAGAAGTAAACCTTTTCTTACAGAACTATATAGCCAGCGTAGTTTGAGATGTAACCTATAAGTTTAAGGATTAAATACCTCATTTTAGTTTTTCCTACTAGAAAAGGTTGATGAAAGAGCTCCCTATTGCAGAGGGTTCAGCTTGTCTTTACCCGTGGTACGGTACTAACAACCTTCCAGTTAGGGTTATAGGTTGGATGCCACAAGTTTAGTTTTGGCGCATGTTGGTTATATGATTACCTACCACAGTCTCAGTTTTGGATCCAGTCTCAGTAATAGAACTCTATTTAGTTCCACAATTTTGAAACTATCAGATACAATCGCTCAGCTCAGTATGAAACTCAGCTAGTTCCATCAAAATAAATACTGTCAGACACATTCACCCAGTTAATAGTATATTAATCATACAAAATTCATGTTACCAATATTTAGATTTTATGACAGTCAAATATAGTCAATCAGACTAGTTTTTTAGAATCAGAACTGTCAGAAATAGTCATTCCTTTATTTGTAATATGACATCCATTCCTCAATACTCAATAAACTTAGTCATTCAGTATCCCAGTATTAGTACCCAGATATCAATAAATCCATATTATCAAAATTCATAAGTCAGTTTTATCACGATCTTAGATACAGTTACGTATTCATACATGTATTCTCACATTCATGTTATTCAATTAGTTAGTATTGTTCATGCATATGAACCATTGTATTCAGTCTACCTCACTTGCATACGAGTACATTTAATCGTACTGATGCATTTTCACTATAGTCTTTGATACTATAGTTTTAGAAGCACGCGCTCTGGAGTATCATTAGCATTCCAGTTTCAGCAGTCAGAGTCAGCAGTGATTCCTTATCATTTGAGGATGTTATTATTTGATTATTTCATTCTTTCAGTACTCAGTTTATTTTAGTAAATGGGGTTAGTTTGGGAATTGTACCATCTACTCTTTATTCCAACAGTTCAGTCGTAGAGGATTTCAGAATAAAAATATGTTAAGACAGTTATTTCAGTCATTTGGTAATGTTATACCATATTTTTAGTTGTGTATCAGTATTGAACCTTATAGCCTTTCAGTTCATGTTTCTGCATTTATGATATTACCATTATTATTCAGTACTCAATTACGGATATTAGTTATGGGTTAGATTGTGGTCCTTCGAGATTATGAGCACCATGCAGCATTCTAGATAACAAATTCGAGGCGTTACAGGAATACATGGAGTTGCGGTTCTTAACTATTCTAATCATTGTGCAGAACTGGAAAAGTAAATAGAGAGTTTTATAGTGACTATATCAAACAAGTAACTAAAATTAACTCAAGTTGCAATTGTGTCATAGATGAACATTAACCTTGTGATTCCCTGGCTTATAACTAAGTATGATTCTCTTGCTCAATCCAACTATAAAATTATTGTGCATGTATAGCCTAGTAATTTAGGTATCACTTACCACCTTGCGATGTTATTTGGTATATTTTGCTCATCTCCTATTGGTCTCAAAGTAAATCATTAATAACCCTTACATTGGAACCCCGTTAAAACTATCTCCTCTTGATATCAAGTTGATTAGATGGGAGTTAACTAGCTTAAAAGATAGTACAAGTATGCTTATTTTAATAATTAACCACAAATCATTATTGTGATTTTGTTTTCCCAATCTCTACCTCTATCTCGAGTTCATAGTGAATACAAGATGGATCCTAACGTGTAAACCTATTAAGAAATCAATCAAATCAAAGGAAACCCCATTACATGGATCAACAATAGTCTAGATAGATTGAATACTTACCCTACCTCATTATGTTGCAATAGTTCCCACAACCTTAGCTAAGGGAGATTAGATGTACATGCTTGTGTAAAAATTAAAAGAATTCATATTGGAAGACATTCAACTATTACACAATAATTAACAAATGAAAACCCAATGCTTAAACTTAATCAATTACCAAAATAATTACAAAGTAATTCCAAGACAAAAGATGGATCTCCAAATCAAATATATGTTTGTGAGTATCAAAAGTATGTAACCTCTTCTAGAAACACTTAAATGGTATTTCCTGTACATAAGGAAACCCTAAAAACAAAATGTAGGGCGAAAAGGGGCAAAATAGGTTGGTAGCCACTTACATAGGCCACATGCAGTGCGCAAGTACTACGTGCAGTCTGCATTTAAACATAGGTAACTGCAAAAAAAAATTTTCTCAATATTTACTATCTAGACTTTAGACTTTTTGCACTTACCTTACCCATTTGAAGTCCAAAAGTACTAGATTTTGTCCATATGTTGACATAGGTAAGTGCCATAATTTTTCCTTCAGCTCGGCACTCTATGGATCTACAATTCGGGTACTTACATTAGTACCATACAGATAATGAGTGCTATATGCGGTCCATATAAAGACATATGTATGTTCCTGGACTTCAAATTCTTGCAACCAAAACTCTACACTTTTAAGTTATAGTACATAATTTGGTCACACAAACTCGATAAAAGCCATAAATGAAAAAATAAGTAGCAAAAAACTCAAGTTTTCATATTTTTCATTAAATTAGAATCAAAAACCTAGTTTCATACAAAATATACCCAAAACAAATCATATCTAACAAATCAACCTTAAAAACTTGCATATTTTAAAAAATTTATGCATTGAAAGTGCTATATTTTGATAGCACATCACAACGGGACCCACAATAATGATAGTTTACGACTATCATATAGCGGAAAATTTTATTTCCCCTATTTCCCTCAACTCTACCTCAGAACACTCTTAACTCTCTTTATGAAATCCTTTCCCATCGACAAATTCAATTTATTTTACTTACCACTTGTATTTCTCATTCTAGATCCATATGATTTTGTTAGAATAGAGAGTGTAACTTATAAAACTTGAATTTGATAATGTTTTTCATAATATAAGTTTTAATGCTAAGTTCACTTACATTTTCAATGCCGCTAAAAAATTTATGAGATAAGATTAAAGTAGTTCATGCAAAATTTTTGACATGGTAGTGGTGAAATTTGAAGGGTCAACTTCACATATAATTTCCTTCAAATTGGGTTAAATTTAGGGTGTTTTACACCCTATTTTAGTGTAAAAAGGTTCACACACACTTATTAAAGACCAATCCATACTAAATTTTTTAAATTATATAAAAATCGATCATAGGATAAGTGGATTATGGATGAGGAACAACTATAATGATATGTTTTCACTACAGCAATGCTGGTACAACAATTAATTAACCACTGTTGTGATAAAGGGCAATCAGCCCCCTTCCCCTCATTTTAGATATTTTAAGGTTTTATTTTTTTTTAACTTTGGTGTTCCAATATGGTTCTAACATATATTTGGTTTATTGTACTAGATGATCATGGCCTAACAACCTACCTACCACAAATTTTCAAATGTTGAATACCAAAACATCTACGAGGAGGGGCTGCATACTAAGTGTTTCCTTTAGGAGTGAGGGATGATAATGAGGTATGTAGAGTAGGAGTTGCTGAGCTTTTATGATTAACATAAATATTTTGGGTTTTAGATGATTATCGAATCAACCCCCTTGCAAAAAAAGAGGTAATTTAGGAGTTTTATGCTAACCTCTTTACCGTAGTCTTTGGGCACCTCTCTCCACTATATGTGTATAGGCTAGAGGGTCCTGATAGATGGCCATGATTCATTATACTTTGGGTGTCCTGGTCCTATCCAATTGCACCATTGAGGTAAGAATCGAGAATCAAACTTTTAGTAGGTAGTTCGGTCCTTGTCACTAGAAGGATGAGATATCGAGGTGAAATGGTCTAGGGTTACCAAGATGAAGAACACTTATTTAAGGGTGGAAGCCAGGTTGTATTTTAACTTAATGTCTATAAGGATATGTCCCTTGACAAATATTATGAATGTGGCATTAGACCATGGTGATGGCTTATTTTCTTAAGGTATTTTCAGTTATTATAGAGTCATAGATTAGGGATCCATGGAAGTACTTTTATACTTGATAGAGATTGACATAAAATCTTTCCCCACCTTGTTTAGTTACTACTCTTGGTGTACGGTAGAATGTTCATTGAGAATGTATATTGGGATATTTAAGGTAGTATAAAGGACAGTGGTGTGGCACATAACCCATTTGGGTGTATAGGTATTTGAAGAGTATTAAAAAGAAGAAGAAGAAGGTGTATGTAGGGTAGGGGAAGGAATTAGGCGAGAGTAGTTGTGCTGGGGGAAGGTAGACTGGGATGTTGAGTTCTTCTTTTATTGAGGACCCTATATCCGTAAGGTGTTGGAAGGCTGATCTTTATACTGTTTGTAGCTATCTGGAGAAATCTCACCCACCTCTTCTAATATTGACTCCTTCAAGCTTTACTGCTCTGCCATACTTGGCCTGAGTTTCTGAAGATTTTTTAGGGAAGTTGGATAAATAAAATTAAAAAATTCCACTCTCATGACCGCATAATTATGAGGATATGGAAGGTGGTCTAGGTGATTTTCAGCTTCACTTCTTTGCTGAATATGATACAGAAGATGACAAAGAAGGATGCCAAGGTGTTCTCCTTCCTCTATGGCATGAGAAGGAGTTTTCAAATACCTTAAGTCTCATAGATAGTGCCACTTGATAGTCCCCCTCACCTATATTTTAGTTTTAAAGGATTTGCATCTGGGTTTCCCCTAGTTGGGGCATGTAACATAAAACTACTCTTAATATTTTTTGTTGATTTTAAAACCTTTCATCCTCCCTATCTGCTTAACAATAATTGTTTTTTGCTTATAATGTAGGATGGATATGTTTTCTATCTAAAAATACGGTTGCTTTGGGGTAGTTGAAAATTTTCAAAAACAAGGACAAGTCCCGACAGAATTCTTCTTGGAGCCACTATAATGCTAAATATTACCACCACAGTGGTAAAAGATCTGCTACAACGATAGCCTCATATGGGTGCACCTTGATTTTTACCTTACACAATCTCCGGTTCCTTTCTGCACAATACTCTTTTTATATATGGTCTATTAGCATTATAACCTCTATTTTATATGTAATATCACTTCAATTCACAACTCTATTACTTCCAAACCACCACCAACACAATTTTTTGTCTACCGAATTCAATAGTGCTACTACTTCATCAATCTTCTTCCTTGCTTAATGCACTATCCTTTAAAGTGTAACATTAACTAGTAAGCACCTCAGTTGCTTTTATAGCATCAGATATAGGTCAACTAATTCACCAAATCATGCTTTGATGATTCATATCTCAAGTCACAAAAATAAAGATACTCTTAGGCTCACACTCGATCCTTATATCTACCAGTCTAATTGGCTATACATCACATAACCACAAACTCAATATCAAAAAACCATGTTCGAGAGTTTAAGCATCACAAATCAATTTACCATATCACATCATTAACTATCGATATAGAAAATTCTCAACATATAATTTCAATACTAAAAGCACTTATAACCATATTAAATAACATAATAATCAACCTATGATGTCCTTATTAGCCTCTATTCACTGAGCGTGTGATTTTAAACTTTCGAGATTAAGAGAGACCAATTGGGACAAACTAGTCCGAATTGAGATAGTTGAGATATCAATTGGAATCGACTAGCTACCAACTGGACTAAACCCAAGTGTATGACATTAGAATAACACTCTAGGAGAGAAGAAAGTGAAATAGATTCATCGATACCTTGTAGTTTCCTATAGATTTGATGTGGACGTAATCACACAAATCCATAGGAATCTACTCAACATTTAAAATACAATTAAATAATAATTTTGTTTCATGACTTATTTCAATATATAATATATGTAAAATAGATATGAAAAATAACTACAAGTGATTCCCCAAAACCTAGCCTAAGCAGATACAAAAGCACGAGATAAGTTTTAGGTACATCCATGAATGATTGAAATGGTATGACCCATTGTTGAGTGATCAAGATAGCTTCTATAGAAACTCTGACTTAGCTACACCATGGCAATATCTTTGAGTGAACGTATAATATGTGCAACATAAAAACAACCAGACATACTGGTAAACATCATTTGCTAACCAGGGTTAGAAACAAAAAACATCAATAATAAATACAAAAATCATAAAGATCAAGTAATGTTTTGAATCTAGACCCAATTAAAACAATCCTAAACATATCATCTTAGCATATCTATCATCTAACTATCATTTAACATTTCTGTTTATCTTTGTCCTTTGATTTATCTTTTCATATTTTTTTGTTCTTTAACTTACAATTTCATATGTCTATATTCTTTGAAAACGTATTAAACCTACACCATTTATGCCCATAATGGCCAATGCATATGGTACCTATAATGTTATAAGTTGCATCAAAGCAATTCCTCTCGGTACTTGCAATCAAATAATTCACAATACTACATCCAATAAATATTATAACTTCCACCCATCATATTATACAATAATTGTTACTCTCAAGGGACGAAAAAATCTCATGTCCAATATTATTTTCAAAAGGGATCTAACTTACATCAGTTAACCCACTTTTATCATTTACCTAATGAGAACAAATATAAGAATATATATAAAATAAAACTACATTAAAAATATATAAATTAATTCATGTATGAAAGATGTGAACATTATCTTTTACCCTTCTCAACCTATTCACCAATATAGTAGTGTACATGTAAGGTATTTGATCCATAGAACAACAATCATATATATACCGGCCTAATACATATCATCTCAACACCTTGTCATAGTGCAAATGAAATGCAATTGAATCAACAAGTCACGAGGCATACTAGAATTAGACATACATCTCAAGTCCACAAAAAAGCATAATGTAAAAAAGATGTAAGTGCTACATCAATTTGAACTCACTTATTCCGTAATATTAATCTATAAAAATATATGTTCCCTTCAAATATCATGTGTCATACGTTGTTATGGATTGAAATAGTCAAAGTTCAAGCAAACACATTTCTTGTCTCTCCACATCCCAACCTCTCATTTTCCTCATTATTCTCTATTCATCTCTAACTTCTTATAATAGGAATTCTATTCCTTATTTCTCCTTTTTGTTTTTTTATATTTATTCATAAATAACAGGCTCGTATATAGTAATTTCAAACCCCTAACTTGTCATACTTCATCTCTTAGCCACTACTCTTTTGTGAAATTAGATTATTATGACATTAGAAGTAATGAAGGTCATTTAATTCCCTTTTATACCATTCTATCTTATTGTATTAAAATTTCCACTATTTTCATGCCCGGAAAAGGTATTAAGCAATGCACATTCACTCTACCATTCCATTCATCTCTCATCACAATTAGTATGCCAATGTAACATATTGTTGTATAATTATATTTATGAATAACTTGATTTATAATGTATCCATCCACATAACTCTGTGCCCGAAGTCCTAATGAATTTTAATTTTGTTATGAATTTTAGGATTAGATGCATTGATCATGTTCACCTATACAAGGATTTTTTATAGGGCAATCGTTGTACATAAATCTCAACTAACATT
This sequence comes from Capsicum chinense, assembly GCA_026120095.1. Classification (NCBI taxonomy): domain Eukaryota; kingdom Viridiplantae; phylum Streptophyta; class Magnoliopsida; order Solanales; family Solanaceae; genus Capsicum; species Capsicum chinense. The sequence goes on from JAPEIP010000011.1 coordinate 60,430,987, forward strand.
AATGGTGAATCCTCGAGTATTGAGTGTAGTCTTCAAACTCTACAGGTGTTGATAGTGTCTAAGTGTATGCTTATAGTGTAAAAAAAAAAATAAAACACATGAATTAAAATTGGGGGCTTGGTTTGGAAAGTTATTTTACCAATGCCTATTAATTCTATCAAATTTAAGGCAAAAATTGTGGTTATAATTTTTATATGAGACGAATCTTAGTATTATATCTTCCTACGATCAAATAATGCATGGTTTCATGATAATTGAGTGTAAATAGTAGTCATTATCTACATAGATAGGCTAGCTTAGGAGTTTTGAGGTTAATCTTTTAACAAAACCTGTTGAAAACCTTATTGGTTGCACTAATAGTGAGGGAGCAGGTCCATACAATCATTTTCAAACATTACGAATGTAAAGCAATTATGAGGTGCTTCAAATATAAAGGAAATGTAGGAAAGAACAACACATGATTTATTGGTGGAAACACAACAAGGGAAAAACCATGGCTTGCCCTTACTATCACCAGAAAATAAACTATAATCAATCTCTTTATAAATAGTTTAGATTTCAACCTACCTCTATTCTCCATTCTCTTATAGCAACTCTACTATAGGCACATCTTGGTATCTCTGCCAAGGACACTCTACATAGGTTAACTCTAAGAAGTTACATATTCATGTAACTGAACCTAAGCAATTGTTTCAAAAGAATACACTATTCTTATGGCATGAGTATTTTCCTTACAATTTAGCACTCACTCAAGAACTACTACCATCTAGGCAATCATAAAGCTAAGAACTTGAGGAATAAAGAAATCGAGTTTGCTTCCTCTCTTTTCTCTATTTTGAATTTACAAAAACTGCTAGTTGAAGAGGCTTCACTCCCTTTTATATCTGGGTGATGATTACTAATTGAATATCATAGGACCATATGTCCAAGTCAGTATAAAATAACATAAAATAACACCTGTAAGTTTGTGTAGAAGATGATAAAATATTGTATAAGGCACGTTCCAGCTGTACTGTACCTTGCATATCCAGGGACCTATACCCTCATAGATTAGCTGCTCCTCATCAAAACTACATATAGACATTTTCCCCTTTCTTGATGATTTGGGTCAACATCCAAATCCATTGGTGAATTCTGAGTAACGATGTGGATAGGTAGCCCACACTATGACTCACAATGTAATACTATGACTTGATTTGTTACCATAATTTGTAAATTATGTATGGTGTATATACAAAAGCAAAAAACTCCTTCCATCCAAAAATATTTACAAAATCCAAAGCCATGGACATGAGTAACTTTGTAATGATATTTTCCTTCTTTTTATGACTCTGAGAGTTGTCGTTGGAAATTTAATGAATACCTCATCTTTATCTCAAGAAGGTAGAATGATTGAACCCGCTTGACGATACTCGCATGCCATGTGTGTAAGGTTGATTGTCTTCATCTTTTGTGTACTTGTTATTTCTAGAACTTGCCCCTCTAGTCTTTCATATCCAATTTAGATTATACTTGGTTAGAGAAACGACCTTAGGACATCTCTGTGACTTTGTTAGGTCATTTTTCTGATTTTGTTATGCAATGTAATCCTAAAAATCCTACCCTTTCATAAGTGTAATAACTCGTACCCACTTTGAGACTTTGGACCGTTCTTTGGAAAACACATTACAAGCCATGGACAATTCTTTTTTTCCCTCATTTGAACCATACCCTTCTTGTACTTGAGAATGTAATTTATGAAAAAAAAGCCTTAATTGGGGGTGTAGAAGATTGAAGGAAGAATATTTGGTGCCACATAGAGTTAGTGTATGCCTAATGTACCTAGATTTTGAAAAGAAGTGAATAGAATAGGAAAGGACCTAACAAAGGAAAGATAGCCTTAATATTGCAAGAAAATGAGATAAAATAAGTTGGGTGAGCAAAGGAAGCAAAAAGTAGGCATGGTAAAAGTATGAAAGCAAGGAGAGTTTCCCATAGTTATAGAGAGAAACAAAGATCTTTGAAAAATAAGATGTAGATGTTCAAGGAAGGGTGTAGCCATGTTATTTCTGAAATAATATCCAACCCTACCCCAACCGTACATTACAAGCTTGGAATTTCCTTCGAGATCTCCAACCTCTTACCTTATTTATAGTGGAGATTGAAAATTGGGGCAGCTAACGGTATGGTTCCTGTTAACATTAAGAACTTCTTGAGAGAGTTAGGGATTGCACTTAAAGTTCTTTGTTACATGATTAGTAATTTGGTGTCTGAATTTTTTCTTTCTTATGAGGAGGCATGTGAGCTAGTCGAGGTGGGTGATTTTGACATCTCCCGTGCAATAAGGTAACTGAGGGTATAGAACGTAAGTCATTATGAGAGTGTTACTAGTTGTTGCATGGATGCTCACTAAAGTTTATTGCATCCTTCACTATTCCACTTTATAATAAGGGGAGTGGTTAGAAGCTTATTTGTCCATCTTTGAAATGCTTTTAGTGGTAGAACTCAAGTTAGGTCATTAATATCATTGATTTATAGATAGAGGGCAGACACTGTTTCATAATATAGCGGTAGTGTTGTCGAAGGACAAGCAAAGTCTTAAGTTTGAGGTGTTGATGTGTGTTATTTTTACAACTCATTCATACATATTATTTGTTTACAATACCTTGATTTAAATGCATAAATGAGATAAACTTGTAATTAGATACACTAATATCAACTCGATGCTGGTAAAAAAGCTAAGGTTGTCAAAAGATATGGATTGGAGTTGAAAATGATAAAGAGAAAACATAGAAGAGTGCAGCTGAAGACCTGGATTGCATCAGCCCCTGTTACTTCCACCGCAGTCCTCTAGCTGCTGTCACAGTTAGTCAGATTGTCAGAGCAATGATTTTATAAAATCTAACAACGATCGTAGTCCAAGACACATGATTTTAGATCAGTAAAAACTAGACCAAGGGCAGAATTGTAAAATATTATGGACGAATCCCAAATCATATATAAGCAAAAACCCTTTCTTCTTTGGGTATTGCTTGTCTCATAAAATAGTTTTGAATTATAAGCCTGAAAACCTAATTGTTTAAGTGTTTAATTAACTTTGGAGTCTTAAATTTCTTAGTTTCTAGTTGAAGAATGAATGATTTGGCTGAGCCACATGGTATATCCCTCTTTACTTTCTGTAATACCCTATGATTTCCTAGCCTAAAATCATCCCGAAAATGACAAGGAGTAGCTTCTAGAATGAGTGGTGTTTATTTCGTGTGAAATTCTTTAGATTTGGAATTTTCATGGAGTAGAAAATTGAATTAGCTTTCCAATGATATAAGATTTTCCTAAATCCGATAACTGGCAAAGAAATTATGACTATTTTGAGTTATAGTCATAAAACACAGTTATTTGGGTCCTTAGCGAATCGTGGAGAAATGCAAAATCATAAATATTAATTTCTAGTAAGACTCCATGATTTTGGTATATCGTGGAGAGGTTCAATTTCCTATTTCGAAATTTCCAGTGTCACTCCACGATTTTTATGTGTAGCGCTTGTGGTCCAAATGGCAAACTTAGGGGCTCTGCGATGGTGGCGCGTCAAGGAGGGAATCCAATACCAACTCATTCTTTTCAAGTGATCCACCGCGATTATGGTCCATTGCGGTGGCCACCCAAATTAGAAAAAATTTACATTTTCTAGGTCCGTTTAAGAATTTAAAGGGGGTATTTTGGTAAATCCTCCATCCCCAAATCTATCCAAAAACATAAGATGACTAAAATATCAAAGCACTTTATGCCCTATTCATCATACTCCTCAAAGTAAAACCCTAGTTCACCATACTTACTCTCCAAGAAACTTTAAATTTCTCCATTAATTCTCCTAGATAGTCCAAATTTAAGAATTCACAATATAAGAACACCAAGAGGCTATCTCCAAACTATCAATAGGAATACAAGATTCAAGTTTCTCTTCAAAGATCATCCATTAAGGTATGTGGGGTTTGAACAAGGATAATTCTTTCATCCTTGTGCCCAAAACTTTATTTTAATTTCAAACTTTCTAAATTATATATGATATTCCATGAGTTTCAAGTTACGGTTTATACCCATTATCACTATTTGCAAGACTTTGATATTTTCCATGATTTAGAAGTTGAATTATATGATTATATTTACGTTTCCGTGTATATTGCTGAAATTTCTAGATTTTGAGTTGATTTATCAATAATCATATTATCAAGCATGAACATTTTGATGATTTAACCAAAGATTGATTCATGGGTTATTTTTCCCAAGATTTAATATGGTTACTTCATGAAAGAAGATTCTTTAAGCATCTTGTGAACACATTACTTTTAGATTTTCAGAAAAAACATTGATCTTTAATCATAAGTTTAGCCATAAAATCCACTTTACAGAATTTATATCATCTTTATTTACAAATTTAAAAAAATAAATCCATATTTGGTCTTAGATAAACCCTTATTCTAGTTTTAAAAATAGATTTCCCAAAGAATGAGCATCGCAACTAATAAGGGAGTAGTATTTAGCATCAAGCGGGAAGTGTAGGTTTAGCGCATCCTACTTCCACAAAATTATGTTGCTAACATGGATACAGATTATCAGATTATTCCCACTTCTATGTGGATGAAAATTACAGATGTGATCACTCAGCTCAAGGTATACTGCCTGGCAAAAGTATGACATCTCTCCCCATTGTGAGGTTTCTTACTGTAGAGGATGAGACTTTGGATTACATATTAGCTCAAATGTTTGATGTCGGTTAAGAGAACCTCCCTTCATATAAACTAATTTCTTTAAAGCCCTTAGATGAAGTATTTTCTAGATCTTAGAAACTAAATGTAAAGACTCACAATCTTACTCAGATATTACTTTACTTAATATTTCAGTTACACAATTACAGCTCTTAGTTTTCAAATATAAAAGGTGATCCATTTTTCACTTAGCCTATAAGGTTTGAGAAAAAGAACAGAATACAAATTTTAAAACTAAGTTTAACAGCTCACAAGATTCAGATTGCGTGTTTTATTAATCATGATTTAACTTTTAGATTTTAGATTACTCAAGATTAAGTGAGTCATTTTTATTTAGCATGCATGATGTTTTCTAGAAACTATGATAATATTATTTACATATTGCATGCACCCCCATATACTCAGTACATCATCAAAGTACTGATACACATATATGTCTGTGTGATACATTGTCTCATAATATAGGTTCAGGTGCTCAGTCTCAATTGTGAGAGTGATTTTAAGCATCTCATCTAATCTCTATAGTTGGTGAGTCCTCATAGTTTGTGGACTTAGCTATTCAGTTTTCCAGTTGTTAGTAAATGTTTTCATTACTATTTTCAGACAGTCTAAGTCATCTGGGGACTGTCCTAGTGACTTCCTAAATTTAGTTTGTGGAGGTTTATCAAACTACTTGATTTAGTCTTAGATTTCAGATGTCGTATTTAGACCTTTCAATATTTGTTTTATCAAATTAATGTGATCAGTATTTTCAAATATACTTAGACTTTTCAGGTATTTTTCAACATTGTTAATATCTTATATTTACATTTCCCTATTTTAAGATTCAGAGCTAATAGAAAGCAGCCAGGGTTAGCTCAAGACTACTTGTAGTTCAGAGCACCGTGTGGCATTCAGAGAATCAAATTTATAGGCATTACAAAATTGGTATCAAATCTTGTTTTAGAGACTCCTAGGGAGTCAAACAAGCTACATTACGTAGAGTCTTGATCATCAGTGTGAAGGATGCCACATCTATGAGCAAGAGACTATGAAGTGTTTTAGGAAAATCCTCTCTTTCTTTCATAGGCAATCATGCTTACCACTATCTCTATCTTTTATGAAAGAATATGTACCCTCATAGAGAAAATGCCCATATGAATGATAACCAACAACCTCAACCCATAGATCCTTTGAATGAGCATGTGTCACATGCAGTGTTTCACGCTGCCTTTGAAGTGCTAGCTCATGCGTTGACTGCAAATATTTAGAATAATCGTTAGGATGTAGCCCCAACTTAGAAAGATAAGGACTTATGCGCAGTTAAAATTCTAGACTTTATGATAATGATCTCTCCAGAATTCTTTAGGTTGAAGGCAGGTGAGGACCCACAGCTTAATCTTGATGTAGTAAAGAAGATCACCCAAATTATGCATGTTTTGAAAAAAAAGAGTGTAGAATTAGCATACTATAGATTGAAGGATGTTGCTTATGATTAGGCAGTGATATAGAAGAAGAGTAAATGGGAGAATACAGCTCCCATGACTTGGCAGATATTTTAGGATGCATTCTTTGACAAGTTCTTCCCACTTGAGATGAGAGATGCAAAGATAGAAGAGTTTATAAACTTAAGGTAGGGCTTTATGATAGTAAAAAAGTATTTTCTCAAGTTCAACTAGCTATCTAAGTATACCCTATATTAGATTGTTGACTCTAAATAAAGCATGAGTAAGTTTGTGATCGCTGTGTCTGGGTTGGTGGTTAAGGAGTGTAGAAATGCTATGCTTAATAGAGATATGTATATTTATAGATTGATGATGCATGATCAGCAAATCGAGGTAGAGAAGATCAAGAAAAGATAGAGAATAAATAAGAGAAATAGAATAGGGAAGTTTGATTTTGGTCAGAATAGGTCTTAAAGAAGAAATCATTCATAATTTTAGAATCGTTCATCTATGCCCACTCTTTCTTCAGCCAATGCTCCTGTACCCAAAAATAGGAAGGAATAGTAGGGTAGGTTTTCTATTCCAAAAATCTTACAGTAGTGTGGGTGGCATGCCCAGTTATCCTCAGTGTGATAAATATGGTAAGATTCATCTGGGTGAGTGTTTGGCTGGTCAGAAAGGTTGTTTCGAGTCTAGTAAGTTAGGCTAGAATATTTGATATTGTCCATATGCTAGATAGGTAAATAGGGATGCATGTCCCCAAACTCAAACTAATGGTGCACCAGCTCCTCTAGGCCACCCAACCCCTCCTCAGGGTGCTTCATCTACTACCGGTGGCGGTCAGCACTAGAATCAGTTCTATACTTTATCATCCCACATGGATCAGGAAGATTCTCCAGATATTACTACCGGTATGCTTAGTGTCTTTTATTTTGATGTTTATGTATTGGTAGACCCTGGGTAAAGTTTCTCTTATGTGACCTCGTTATTTACAGTTAATTTTGAGGTAAGTTCTGAAAAGATCCCTGAGCCTTTCCTAGTTCTGCTCCAGTAAGTGAGTCAGTTGTTTCTTAGCAAGTCTACAAAAAATTTCCTATCACTATTCTTCATAGAGTAATTTTAGCATACTTGATAGAGTTAGATATGGTTGCTTTTGATCTTATTCTTGGTATAGATTGTCTCCATTTTGATAATGCTTCTACAAATTGTCATACTCGAGTGGTGAATTTTAGTTTTCAAATGATCCAATCTTTGAGTGGGCAGGTAATTCAGTGTCTCCCAAGAGTCATTTCATATCCTATCTTAAGGGCATAATGTTGATTTCCAAAGGTTGCATCTACCATCTAGTTTGAGTTTATGACACTAAGTTTGAGACTCAAAAAGTTCAGTCAGTTGATGTAGTGAATGAGTTTCCTAATGTTTTCCTAGAAGATCTCCCAAAGGTACCTCCTGATATGGAAATATAATTTGGTATTAACCTTTTTCCAGATACTCAGCCTATTTCTATCCCTCCATATCATATGGCTCCGACAGAGCTTAAAGAGTTGAAAAATCAACTCAAAGATCTTTTAAATAAGGGTTTCTTAAGGCCTCATATTTCTTCGTGGGGCACTCGCATTCTATTTGTGCCAAAGAATGATGGTTCTTTGCAAAAGTGCATTGACTATTGTCGGCTAAATAAGGTCACAATTAAGAACAAATATCCTCTTCCTAGAATCGATGATTTATTTGACCAACCCCAAGGTGCAAGTTACTTCTCAAAGATAGACCTTAGATCCGGCTACCATCAGCTTAGAGTAAGGGAATGTGATATTCCAAAGACAGTCTTTAGAACCAACTATGGTCATTTTGAGTTTCTAGTCATGTCTTTTAGGCTAACCAATGCTCCAAAAGCCTTCATGGACCTCATGAATTTACTGTTCAAATAATATCTTGACATATTTATCATATTATTCATAGATGATATCCTTGTATACTCCTACAGTGAGGATGACCATGCAGACCACCTTAAAATTATTTTGTAAACTCTTAGAGAGCATCAATTTTTGCCAAATTCAGTATGTGTGAATTTTGTCTAAGGTCTTTAGCCTTTCTCGGTCATATTATTTTTGCTGATGGCATTAGAGTTAATCCCCAAAAGACAGAAGCCATAAGAAATTGTCCTGGACCTATATCTCCATCAGATATTAGGAGTTTCTTAGGTTTAGCCTGCCATTACCATCGTTTTATTGAAGGTTTCTCATCTATTGCATCTCTTATGTCTTAATTGACACAAAATAAAGTTAAGTTTCAATGGTAAGATTCCTGTAAGAAGAATTTTCAGGAGTTGAAGACACTCACTTGAGCCCCCGTTCTAGCATTACCTGATGGTACAAGTGGTTTTGTTATTTATTGTAATGCCTCTAGAGTTTGTTTGGGTTGTGTGTTGATGCAGATAGGTAAGGTCATAGCCTTTGCCTCTAGATAGTTGAAGCCTCATGAAAAGAATTACCCAACCTATGATCTTGAATTAGCTGTTGTGGTATTTGTTTTGAAAAACTGGAGACATTATTTGTATGGTGTGCATGTTGATATGTTCACGGACCATAAAATATTGCAGTATGTGCTTACTCAGAAGGAGTTGAATCTCCATTATAGAATATGGTTGAACTTATTGAAGGATTATGATATGAGTATGTTGTATCATTCGGACAAGGCCAAAATAGTGGCAAACACCCTTATTAGATTGTCTATAGGTAGTGTTGCCCATGTGGAGAAAGATAAGAGAAAGTTAGCTTGAGAAGTTCATCGTTTCGTTAGATTGGGTGTTAGGTTAGTTGATTTAGCTGAAGGTAAAGTTTAGGTTTAGAGTAGTTCCAAATCTTCCTTAGTTTCGGAAGTAAAGATGAAACAAGACATGGATTCTAGTTTGGTCAAACTGAAGGAATCGGTTAAAGAAAAAAAGGTAGAGGTTTTCTCCCAAGGAGGAGATAGTGTGTTGACATACCAAAGTAGATTGTGTGAGCCATGATATGATGATTTGAGGAAGTGAATTATGGATGAGGTGCATGGTGCGCTTATTCTATTCATCCAGGTGTTATCAAGATGTACCGCGACTTGCAAAAAATCTTTTAGTGGAGTGGAATGAAGAAAGATGTAGCAAAGTTCATAGAAAAGTGTGCAACTTATCAACAGGTTAAGGTATAACACCAAAGACTAGGTGGTACGTTGCAAGAGTTTGATATCCCCACTAAGAAGTGGGAGGAGGTGAACATGGATTTTGTGACTGGCTTACCCCATTCACATCATCATCATGATTCAATATGGGTAATTGTAGAAAGATTGATTAAGTCAGTGCATTTCTTGCCGGTTCATATGTCTTATACAATTGAGGATTATGCTAAGTTGAATATCTGAGAGTTAGTTTGATTGCATGGAGTCCCCTTGTCTATCATCTCAGATAAGGGTACTCAGTTTACTTCCCAATTTCGGAGAGGTATTGATAAGGGTCTTGGTAAAAAATTCCACCTTATCTCAACTTTTCACCCTTAGATGGTCAGGCAGAAAGGACCATCCAAACTCTAGAAGATATATTGAGGGCATATACTCTTGATTTCAAGGGTAGTTTGGATAAGCATTTTCCCTTGATTGAGTTTGCTTATAATAATGACTATCATGCTAGTATTCAAATGGCTTCATTTTAGGCTCTCTATAGGAGGAGATGCAAATCACCCATAGGTTTCTTTAAGGTGGGTGAGGCTTCTTTGCTTGGGCCCGATGCAGTGTATGAAGCTACGGAGAAAGTTAAGTTGACTAGAGAAAGACTTAAAATATCCCAGAGTCACCAGTAATTTTCTACAAATGAGATAAGAAGGGACCTCGAGTTTATGGTTGGTGATTTAGTATATCAGAAGATTTCACCCATGAAAAGGGTGAAGAGATTTGGCAAGAAGGGAAAACTTAGTCCTCGGTATATCGGCCCCTATAGAATGTTGAGTCGTGTTATGAAAGTAGCCTATAATCTTGAGTTACCCGCGGAATTATCAATCGTTCATTCTGTATTCCACGTTTCTATGCATAAGAAGAGTATCAGTTACTCCACCATTGTAGTCCCTATAGAAAGCTAAGATATTCAGAACAACCTTTCATACGAAGGGATTCCAGTTGAGATTCTAGATTACCAGATTTGTAGACTAAGGAACAAAGAAGTTCCCTTGATCAAAGTACTTTGGAGGAATAATTTGGTTGAGGGCACCACTGGGGAAGAAGAAGTAGATATACAAGCTAAGTACCCTCACCTTTTCTCCACAAACTCAGATATACCCAAAGGTACGACTCTTCCTTAATCTAGTTCTTTTGGAATCATATATTCAGCTATATAGTTGTCCTCATGTTAGTTGATGCACTAAAAGAATTACTTAGAAGCTTAGAATGATTTACATTCAGTTGCTCAGTGCACTTCATCTGTACATGCTATCTTATATTCTCATATTCCTCAAAAATTTCAGCTTAACTATCCACATTCGAGGATGAAAGTTCCCAAAGGGAAGATATTGTAATACCCCGTGATTTTCCTAGCCTAAACTCATCCCAAAAATGACAAGTAGTAACTTTTAGAATGAGTGCTATTTATTTTGTATGAAATTATTTAGATTTGGACTTTCCATGGTGTAGGAAATTGAATTGTCTTTCCAATGTTATAAGAATTACCTAAATTCGATAACCAGGTAAGAAGTTATGGCTATTTTAAGTCCTAGTCACAAAACACCGTGATTTGGGTCCTTAGCACGTCGCGGAGAAATGTAAAATCATAATTATCAATTTCCAGTAAGACTCCTTAATTTTCACGTGTCGTGAAGAGGCCCAATTTCCCATTTGGCAATTTACAGTGTCACTCCGCGATAGTGGCGCGTAGCGCCAGTGGTCAAAATGGAAAACTTAGGGGCTCCGCAATGGTGGCGCATCGCGAAGGGAACCCAATTCCCATTCATCCTTTTCCAGTGATCCATTGCGATTGTGGCGCGTTGCGGTGGCCACCCAGATCAGAAAAAAATTATGTTTTCCAGTTCTGTTGAAGAATTTGAAGGGGGTATTTTGGTAAATCCCCCAACCCCCAATCTGTCCAAAAACATAAGATTACACAAATATCAAAGCACTTTATGCCCAATTAATCATTCTCCATAAAGAAAAACCCTAGCTCATCATACTTCCTCTCTAAGAAACTTAGAATTCCTCCGTTAATTCTCCAAGATAGTCAACATTTAAGAATTCCCAATACATGAACACTGAGAAGCCATCTACAAAACATCAATAGGAATTCAAGATTCATGTTTCTCATCAAAGATCATCAATTAAGGTATTTGGGGTTTGAACAAGGATAATTCTTTCACCCTTGTGCTGAAAACATTGTTTTAATTGCAAAATTTCTTAATTATATATGATTTCCTGGAATTTCAAGTTAGGGTTTATACCCATTATCATTATTTGCAAGACTTTAGGACTTTTCATTATTTAGAAGTTGAATTACATGATTATATTTATGTTTCCAAGTATATTGCTGAAATTTCCAGATTTTGAGTTGATTTATCAATAATCATATTATCAATCATGAACATTTTGATGATTTAACCTAAGATTGATGCAGGGGTTATTTATCCCAATATTGAATATGGTTACTTTTGGAAAGATGATGCTTTAAGCATCTTGTGAACATATTATTTTCAGATTTTTAGAAAAACTTTGATCTTTGATAAACAGTTTAGCTATTGAATCCACTTTACAGAATCTAGATCATCTTTATTTACAGATTTAAAAAGATAAATACATTATTTGTTTTAGATAGACCCTTATACTAGTTTTAAAAGTGGATTTCCAACAGAATGAGATTTCCAACTAATAAAGGAGTAGTATTTAGCACCGAGTGGGAAGTGTGGGTTTAGCGCATCGTACTTCCACAGAACTAAGTAGACAACGTGGGTACAAATTTTTAGATTATTCACATTTCTATATGGATGACAGCTACAGATGTGTTCACTTAGCGTAGGTTATGTTCCCTGGCAAGAGTATGACACCTCTCCCCAACGTGAGGTTTTTTCCTTAGGAGGATGAGACGTTGGAATCCATGTTAGCTCATATGGTTTACCTCGATTAGGTGAAACTTCCTTCAGATAAAGTAATTTCTTTAAAGCCCTAAGATAAAGTATTTTACAGATTTTAGAAACTAAGTGTAAGGGCTAATAAACTTAGATATTACTTTACTTAAGATTCCAGTTATAAAATTACAGCTTTTAGTTTTCAGACATAAAATGTGAGCCCTTTTTCACCTATCCTATATGGTTTGAGAACAAGAACAGAATACAAATATAAGAACTAAGTGTAATGGGTCACAAGATTTAGATTGCATGTTTTATTATTCAGAATTTGACTTTTAGATTTCAGATTACTCAAGCTTATGTGAGTCATTTACAATTAGCATGCATAATGTTTTATATAGACCGTAATGATATTGTTTACTTATTGCATGCACCCCCATATACTCAGTACATAATGAAAGTACTAATCCATATATACGTCAGTCTGGTACATTGTCTCATAATGTAGGTTCAGGCGCTAAGTCTCAACAACGAGAGTTATTTTTGAGCATCTCATCTACATCCTTGCAGTACTTAGCTTTTCAGATTTCCAGTTGTTAGTAAATGTTTTCATTACTCTTTTTAGTCAGTCTGGGTTAGCTGATTCTTGTCCCAATGACTCTCTAGAATCAGTTAGTAGAGGCTTGTCAAATTACTAAATTCGATCCTAGATTTCAGATGTCATATTTAGACCTTTCAGTATTTGTTTTATCAGATTGAAGTGATCCGTATTTTCAGATATACTCAGACATTTCAGATAGCTTTCTGTATTGTTAGTATCGTATATTCATATTTCCCTATTTTGAGATTCAGAGCTAATATAAAGTCGTTGGGGTTAGCTCAAGACTACTTGTAGTTCAAAGCACCGTGTGGCATTCAGAGAATCAGATTTCGGGGTGTTACCCTTTTTTCATGAGTAGCTAAGTATTTTAGTAATGGGATTATGTTGAATTAGTGTGCAATTGTGTGTGGTTATTATTGTGATGGCATGAAATTTTAGTTGTTGAGAATTGATTTTACCATTGGTTGAGCTTATGATTTGAAATTTAATAGGTGTAAACTCCAAATTTCCTAATGGGTTTGATGGGTGAAAGCTCCAAGCTCCAGAAGTCCTTTGCTATCCTCGAAAGTGGGACTTAGGTGAATATTAGCTAACCTATAATATCCTTTTAAGAGGGTTATTGGGGGACAAGGCAATGTTGAACAACTAAGTCTATGGCTTACTACCCTTTGCAATCTTAGAAATAAGTGTTTGGGAAGTGTAAATCTTTTCAAGAGCATCATCCTAGAAATAGGGATGCTAGGTTGAGGTTTTCGGTGGTGACATAAACTCCACACCTATTACACATATCCACCCTTTTTACTTATACATGTTGTTTAAATTAGCATTCCGGTAACCTTATAGTAACTAGAGTACCCATAGATTGGAAGTCTATAGAATTCACTCCTTGAGATTCAACCCCAATTTACATTGGGTTACTTGACAATGACTGCCGCATCGCTCAAATATAGGAGAGAGTTGAGCGTTATCATCTAGTCAACATCTGATTCAAGCCACCCGAAACAATATTTGCCTTCCCCAGATAATGAAGAATAGTCATATCATAATCCTTAAGAAACTCAAGCAAATAATGTTGCCTCATAGTATGATCTTATAGGTTGAAGAAATATTCAATTGTATGATGATCCAAGAAAATCTCAAAATGACTCCATACAAGTAGTGCCTATATAACTTTAGTGAAAAAAAGAATTGTGCACAAATAGAAATCATAGGTAGGCTAATTATTCTTATGCGGATTCAACTGACGAGAAGCATACACAATAACCTTACCCTCCTACATAAAAAAACACATAACCCGATACCAAAAGCTTCACAAAAGATGGTAAAACCCAAGCACTCCTTGTTCAAAGGAAAGATAGAAGTTGAAGTCAACAAATCCTTGAGCTTTTGAAATATCTCCTTACAAAAATTACATTCTTCTCATTCAATTTGTTTAATGGACCCACAATAGATGAAAAACCCTTAACAAAGTATCTATTGTAACATGCCGAATTAACAAAACTCTAAATGTCGATAGGAGAAGTAGGCCTAGACCAATCACAAACCATTGAAATCTTTGCTTGATGGACCATAGTACCATCCTTGGTCACTAAATAACCCTTGAAAGAAATAGTCTCTAACCAAAACTCACAATTAAAGAACTTAGAATACATCTTCTCATCCCTCAATCTTTGAAGAACGATCCATAAATTTTTCTTATGATCAATCTCACTCATGGAATAATCAATGATAATATCTATAAATAAAAAGACAAATGTGTTGAGATACAATTGAAGTACTTGAATTCTAAACACCGTGAATATAGTTGGGGCATTGTTCAATCCAAAGGACATGACCAAGAACTCATAATGATTCTACCGAGTTCAAAAATCTATCTACAAAGTATCAAAAGCTTTAATCCTTGAGTGATGATACTCTGATATAAATCAATCTTCAAAAACACCAAAGCATCTTAACGATAATCGAACTAATCATCAATACAAGAAAGAGGATACTTATTCTCAGCAACTAATTTGTTCAACTGAAGATAATCAATATATATTTGCATAGCACAATCCTTTTTCTTTAGGAGCCAGACAAACGAATCCCAAGGTGATACACTTGGTTGGATAAATGACTTAGTCAACAAATTCTATAATTGATCCTTTAATTCCATCAACATTGTTGGGGCCATCCTCTAAGGAGAACTATAAATGGTCTCTGCGACCAGATCCACATGAATTGAAAAGTCAATATGATAATCCACAGGCATACCAGGCAAATCATAAGAAAAACGTCATCAAACTTATGGACAACACTAATTGAACCCATGGAAGGAGGTGAAGCAACATTAGCATAAAAAATATAAGCTAATAAAGACAAACATCACCTATGAACCAAGTGACTAGCCTAGGAATGATATTATTCTCAATGGACCCGAATAAAGCATATATTTCTAAGCCATCTTTGTCACACCCAGTGAAGCTAAGGTCATAACCTTAATATAACAGTTTAGAACAAAATGATAAGGTCCTAAACAATACATACCAAAGATGACATCATAATCTACCATATCTCGGATAATCAGATCTACACAAGTCTCACATTCAACTAAGGTCACAAGATAAGATATGTACACTCAATCAAATACTGAACAGTCTCCTACAAGGGTAATGATTAGTGGTTAATTTACAACTTATTTAAACTCAAAATTCATACACATTACAATGAGTTAAAGTTATAAATGAGGCATATTGATGATTGAATACACTAATATCAACATTTTCCAGGCATACAATTTATGTGCTGAAAAGATGTGGACTTGCCTAAAAAGGATTAAAAAAAATTGTAGCTGGAAGACCTCAGGAAGAAACATGCCTCAGTTACTGCAATCATGATCGCGGCCAGTCAAAAAGGTCAAAAATCGCATTCTCATTAATCTACCCGTGGTCACGGTAGTAGCAATCGTGGCCACATAGGATTTTGCCTATGGGCAGTTTTATAATTTTGAGCAGCCAACCCCAAATCATTTAAAAGCTTAAAACATTTTCCTATTTTGGGAAGTTTAAAGACCAACAACACTTTTAATTTAAAATTAGAACCCTTAATTGATCAGGAATTGTAAATTTTTTTTGGAGATTCAGAATTTGATATTTGTGAAGAATTCATGAGGTTAACCACCTATTTTATATATCATTCAATATTTTTTTATGAGTATCTAAATCTTTTAGTATTCGGATTATGTTGAACTAAGGTGCAAATTAGTTGTGGGTTGTGATGTGTTTGTGTAAATGCTAGCTAGAAGATAATGTGTTCTACTATTACTTGGTTAAATTGGTTGGGATTTGTGGGTGAAATCCCCAAATACTGACATAGGATTGTGGGTGAAAACCCTATGCTCTTTAAAGCCTAAATTATCCTCGAAAGAGTAGTTTTGGTGAACTTTAGGAACCCTTACCATCCTTGAAATAGGGAAATAGGAACAAAGGCAATTGTATACAAATAGGCTTGGTTTACTCATTTTTACTATCTTAGACAAAAGGGTGATTTTGTTGTTGAATTTACCTTGGGTATCATCATAGAAATAGCGATTCCCAAATAGAGGTAGTCTATAAATACGATTGTCACACTTGTTAGGTACCTGAAAAGGTCAAAAAGTGAAATATTTCAGGATTTATTATGAAATTATCCTTAAGGGTCCTAGACCTGGCCAACCACATTAGTAACTTTCCAGTGTGAGCATCAAATCTCACACACCCACACGTATGTTACCCTTTGGTAAACATTATCCCATGATTTTCAAAATATTGAAGTTAAACTAAAATTAGTTGCTTAGTTTTTACAATCAAGTTACCAGTAACAAACAACCTCCCTTAACGGGAACCCCCCACCATTTATAATTATGTCATTTACTTTACTAATACTTCATGTATTAATATAGTAGAACTTAATTACCCATGAGATTAGAACTTTGTATTTCACTCCTAGTGAATTTGACCTCAATGCGCGTTAGGATATTAACAACGACCGTCCTTTACCATTTTGAATGGTATAGGGATGTATTATAAAAATGGCACCATTGCCAGGGAGCGAAATTTAGTAATCACTTGTGTAGTGTTTATTCTTACATACGGTACACCCGTTGTGGTGTGTATTTATTTTGGTTGTTGTTTTTGTTTATTTATAGATGGTTTACATAGTATACACGGAAGCATGAGTGACAATGCTAGTCATGTTGGGACGTTTGATATCCCTTTTGATTAGGAATGGTAACTTAATGATTTTGGTTATTCAAATGACATCCAAATCCTACCTACTCATGGGAAAGGTGTTTTTCATATCTCTAGCATCATTTTGCACATGTTGCAAATGAAGGGACTTTTTGGGGGGACGTTTGAGGACCTCAACCTTTATTTAAAGAATTTTGTAGAGGAGAGTGCACCCTTTGATATCGCACACATAACCAAGAGTCCATCCATCTTTGACTTTCCCATTTTGGATAATGGGAGAGATGATATTATAGCTTTTATCTCTTTCGGCCGGGTCGATCATTTCATGGGATGAACTTACCACGGCTTTTCTTAACTTGTATTTCCTACCATCCAAAATGCTCCAATTAAAGGATGTGATCATTAACTTTATGTAATTGAATGAAGATCCTTTATATGAAGTATGGGAAATATTATATTGAAAACTAACGCAATGTCCAAACCATGAGGTCCCGGAGAAGATGCTTCTCCAAATCTTCTACTATTCTCTTAATTCGCTCAATAAAATTATGGTGGAGAATGCCATGGGGGACTCTCCTGAGAAGTTGCATTATCATTTTGTAAAGAAATTTCTTGAGGAGGTTACCAAGAAGAATTGGGGATGGCATACCGAAGATGTTGATATTCCTAAGATTTCTCCCACTACATCCTTGGTTGATAAGGAACAAAAGAAATGAGATAAAGAAAGAAAAGAGAATATGGCTAAGATTATGATTTAATTAGAGATTTTGAGAAAAAATCTGATGGGTGCACCCATAATAGCAGTGAATTACATGGCATCAAAATCCTATGAAGATGATGAAGAGGCTAAAAATCATGATTTGGAGATTCGCTACTTAGCAAACTATTCAGGGTGTTCCCACCTGGCCTATCAAAGGCAAGGTGGGAAGAAAGGTTGCATGGACCGTGATCATAACTATTGATGAAGGGATAGATATCATGACTATGAGTGATGTGTTCCTCAAAATAATCGGGCAAAGAACAAAGACCTGAGTTTTGTAGACCTAGATAAGTACAAATCTGAAGAATTTTTGGCAAGGATTTTGATGAGTATGGAAGGAACGGACAATATGGTCCATGAAATAAAAGTGATTTCTTGAAACTTAATGAAATTGTGGTGTCCCACTAAGCCTACATTAAGAAATTAGAGACTCAAATTGGGTAAATTTCCACTCGATAAAATGTTAGTCCAAATGTTGGTCTTCATATTGACACTATTGTGAACTCGAAGAATGAAGATCAAGTTTTAAGAATTGTCACTAGTAGTGGGAAGGCCATTCATGATCACTTGAAAGAATATCAAGGTGAAAAGACGACTAAGGTTTAATAAAAAGAAGCACCACCAAAATCTCAAGAAGAAGATGATAAAAATGAACCAGTGGAAGTTGATGAAGAGGTTGTGTAAAATGAGAAACCACAAAGTTATGTAATGCCTAAAATACAAGTCCCTCCACCATTTTATCAAAGGCTTTAGAGAAAAGAAGAGGGTGATCAAATCAACAAATTCATGTCCAAGCTTAGCAAGGTCTCTATTATTCCTATTGATTTAATCAATCCAAGAAATCCTAGGATATCCTAAGCTCATAAAGAAGTTGACGCCAAAGAAGAATCTCCTCAAAGGTGAAACAATTGAAGTCACCCAGGGTTGTAATGCTATCAAGAGTAACAAAATTGTAGAAAAGATATAAGACCCAAGACCTTTTAGCATTAATTGCACCATGAGAATGCATATGTTTGCGAAAACTCTTTGTAATCTCAGTGAAAGTTTAAACCTCATACCTTTTTTATCTATAAAAGGCTTGGATTGGATTATCTATCTCCAATATTTATGAGACTGTTAAAGGCGATTGGTCTATCAAGATGCCGGTTGACATTTTATTTCATGTTCTAGTCAAAGTGGACAAATTTATACTTTCGGTAGACTTTGTGGTTTTTTAATTTGAAATAGACCAAAAATTTCCCATTATTTTTGGTTGACCTTTATGATGAGGTATTGTTTTTTGAGTATGCAAAATAAAGAAGCAACCTGTGGAACTTCAAGTTATATTTGTGAATTACATTGAAACTGAAGAAGTGAAAGAGGAGTCCCTTGAGGACCCATCTTAATAGAGGAGGAAGACGTCATTCCATGACGTAAACTAAGGTGCTATGTGGGAGGAAACCCATAAATACTACGAGAGTGGATCGTATCCTTTCTTTTTACTGTTGTAAAGTAGATATTAGTTTTGTTAAATAAATAACCCATGTATTTATGGCGCTATAGAGTTTGTTGGATGAAGTTGAGAAGAGAAGAGTGTGAAAATTTTGTATGTTGAATTAAATAGGGAAAATCTATCAAATTGTGAAATCAGATGAAAATGGGAAAATAAGGGGAAAATTCCCTTAGTTACCACAATCGTTAGACATCAACTGCGATCACAGATCCCCGTGTATCTTCAGTTGTGAAACCTTAATCACAATCGCAGTTACATTAGTTTTTTAAATACCCAAACCCCACTTCCTCTAAACTATCCTTTCTCAACTTTTCTCTCTAATTGGACTTAGCTCAGGCTAAATTGTGAGCACTCCAACTACATCTTTGCTAAAAATGCCCCTTAATTGCTGAAAAAATGGCTGACGACATCCGTGATAGGCCGTCAGACTTGTGATAGGCCATTACAAAATGTCATCATAAAAGGGTAAAATTTTTTATTTTATTCCTAAGTCTGACGACGTCATCTGAAATATCATCAGAAAGTGACGACGACATCAGAAATGGTGTCAGAAATGTGACAGCCCGTCAGAACCGTAGTCACCGTCTTCCAGCTTGACCATGTTGGAGTAAAATTGGCATAACTCTTTAACTTGATATTGGATTTTGACGAAATTGGTTTCGTTGGAAAGATAATTCAATTATCTATCTGTTGATTGGTCATGAGCTAAAAAATCCTAAGTATAATTAGAGATATTCTCGTTTGAAGTTGAATTAACCAATATCCTTCCCAGGAACTCAATCGGTAAGGAATGTTTTCATTCGTCCAATCATTAGGACATTTTTAAGGCCTTATACACACCATCCTTGGTTAGAAAACAACCAAAGAACTATAATTTATTTATTAAGAGCTTGATTCATGGTTGCACTATTGGTTAGAGTCTCGGGGAATTACAAAATGGCTCTAACTTCCTCACCAGGTGTCCGATTTGGGTGAATCTTGTATCTATGGAAAGCTTGTCCAATTGTCCACATGATCGAGAGTAGAATTTAGTGAAATACAACATGATATAAATAACAATATATTTGGAAGTCATCCATATTCACTCAAAAGATGGATTTAGGTTTAAGAAACGGTCGGGGTATTATAATATCTCCTCCTTGGAAACATTCGTCCTCGAATGCTGCTTTTTGGCCAAGAATATAGAGAAACTGAAGACACACAACTGAAACAACTTGCAAATCTAAATCTATATCTTTCTAAACTTTGAAGTACTTCATTGAATGTACAAACTCATGAAGAGAATAGCTATGCAGCTGGATCCGAGACTTGAAAAAATAGATAAAGGACAACTGTAATTCTTGACTGAATCTGAGATTATTTGCCTTCTTCCTATATTAAAGAGCAGGCTCATACTAAGATTTTAGAATTCATTTGATATGATAAGGGTGTAATCGTACTCATAGACGGTGAAGAGGTAATTTTTGTAGGCATAGATCATGCGAAACAAGGATAAGACTACACAATAGGTATTACACTGTCTGGACTAAAATACTTGGAAAACAAAGATCGTTCAATGAATGCTCATAGACTGAATAAAAATTATATATCTAAATCCGAAACTGATGCCTGATACACATACAGAAATGAATTCGTAGATTTTGGACGCGAGCAACTACTTTTCAAATTGCTAATACCGATGAAATTTTGAGTGGTAAGACCAGACTAGTTCGAAAAAAATAGAAGACTATAGAAATCTAACTGCCAAATTTTAAAAATTGGGTTGCTAGCTATGCAAACTGAATAGTACTAGATACTCATACTTAAGTAGAGGATTTCTTCAACACCCTCCCAAGGAATTCGAATGGTCTGAAGAAGCAACCAACTTTAGGCAAGATCTAAACAAGACATCTGAATCAGAGATCATAAAATTACCATAATACCATAACTTGAAACCTAAACCTATGAATCATAAGTCAGGATAAAAGTAATAAGCTTCAAGCAAGGCAACTCCTTACTCTCAACTCAACAATACTTCTCTAACACTCTCTCAAATATACTATACCCTTCTGATACTATATTTGATCGATTCGACTTACAATTTTTACATGACACCGATACTTCCATCTACTCATATCCCCTTGAACCAAACCCCCTCATTATTTTCATACGTAACCTAGAACCATAAGATTCGCCACATAACCCTATTCTAAATCATGAGCTCCCACATATCTACATTCTTACAACATCTCACTTTAAGAGTAATTCTCATTACCACTTCGACAACTCCAATCCACCTAGAACTATCCATTTACTAAGGTACAAGGCATCCATTCGCATGCATACAAACACGACATCTAAGCCTATCTTCATAACCACATGCGCATTCCTAATCAAACACTTATAAATCCTCTTCGTCATACCCTACACACCTCTTATCAAGAAAATTTCCATGCAATCACCTCAAGCACACCAGACATACTCCTTGCTAATCGAGTCCTACAGAAATGCTTCACTCCAATAGTCCTTCCAACTCATGGAATTACAACTCATGGAATTACAGAAAATGAATACACCACAATATTCCAAATCATAACACATTAAACTTCAACTAACCATAACATGTATCAAAGACATAGAATCAATCTTACTTCACATTACCGCCAAGCCAAAGTAGGCATGGCACCTTTTATCGTTAATAAGGAAATGTCTCCCCTCCTGACTAAACAACTATTAACCACCACTATCTTGGATAAGGAAAGATAACTAAAAGATTAGAGAATGAGGATCTGATACATGAATAGATACTATGAATAACTTGACACTCAAATTAGACTTGAGGAATAGAGGATTTAACATCATAAACGCAATAAAGAAATACGGCCAGGGGACAAGTACGATATGAATCTGAATTCCTTTCTTGCTGATCCTTAAAAGTAGCACTTAAACTTTGGAACTGAACATATCACAAAGCTTGAGTACATAATTCATGTGTTTCATAACCTAAATTGGGAATTCATAACTATGAATTGGGATTCCAACCGGTGAAAGGTCTGAGATTCCATATTTCGGTAACTAAGTGACCACAGGATTTTTTTATGCCATTCCTGCACATGAATAATGATCATGGAATCAAAATGGAAAGCATGAATAGATAAAGGAATTACTAAAAATACTAAAATAAAAATGGGTCGAGCAGTATCCCTTCTCACAGCTATTCCATAACTTATTGTCATACCCGCTAGAACCTGACAAACTAACCTGGTCACTTGTTCTACTATCTCCCCCATAGACTAAAGCCATCATACTTCATGACTCAATTATTAGGAACATTATTGATTGCCTAACTAGTCTTCCTCCACCTTGCAACTCCATGACACTTACTAATTATGCCACACACACTCACCCTAGAAAAAAAAAAAAGCAACCCACAGAACCTTGGGCAAGATTTCTCACCAAGAGCACAAAATCAAACTTTATTACAAGTTGATCAAAATCAAGCTCTCGCATACACTGTCCAAGTCCATTAGATCACTTCCCTGTAACTAGCACCATTAAAGAAGAAATCATCATATCCACCTTCATAGCCACTATTTATCCAAGCTTAATGCCTAGCGCTCAGCATAACTTACAACTCTACCTCTCACACACCATTCTCACTTGGAAACTATAAAATAAAATGTCAATAAACACTAGTCCACTTAAACCCCCTAATAACAATAATTAGTCATAATCATATGGCGTTTCTTATTTATAATCCATCAACACGCCCTTCTTCTACCCATCATTACTATCTATCCTTCATACACAACTTAACTTAGTTCATAACTCTCTAAGTTTCAATACAACTTTCCCTTGCAATCTCAGAAGCATCTAAGTTAACAACACTCATCCACTAAGTATCATCATCCATAACTTATACTTATCTTGTGCAACACACCGTCAACAACTCTTTTTATACCTTAAGAAAACTATTATTTACCTCTACTAATAACTCTTTCTCTTTCTTCCCTGAGCTGACACGAAAGAACAATATCACTTCATCACTAACTCGATCACATACCAAAGGCTCAACTATACATTCTTTCACTAAATCACACTTTCCACCCTTTCTTGCTACAATACCTCTAAACCAGTTTTAACCAGCACAAGGAAACAAGATACACAAGGAGTCACTAGTGAATAACAAAGCAATTATGCTAGTAAATCGAAAGTGCCCCACACGAATTCACTAGGCTTTCAGTTCCAACATCATAAAGATAACAAGGTTACTAGAGATAGAAACCTGTCATACAATAATTGATAATCTAAGAATGCACATCTTACTCTATCTTAACTAAAAGAATTATAAGGGAGAGGGAATAACATTGAACTTAGGAAACTTATAACACGTTGGTAAGCTCTTCTCAGGCTGCTTTATGAGGCTTCTGAAATTTTTCTCTTGTAAGTCTGAAAGCATTATTAGAGGGAGAAAATTGGAAATCACTGATCATGTTACCTCAGGAACAGTACATAGATAAGGAAGTGTAGATTATCAATATGGATTCTGAGAAGAAAATCTGGAAGCGCAACTAACTTGGGCTTATTACACTATTTATAAGCAAAGAATGATAAGGCACTAATAGGGTACTTTCTAGGTCATTTACAACTTCATAACTATCTGTGGGAACTATCTAAGAAAGTATTATCTATAAAGACCTGAGTTTGACTGTCTCTAATACCTTGAAAATAAGGCGGGGATTCTTTGAATAGGGTAAGATGATAATCTATATAAGTTTCTCAACAAACCTTTCTATACCATTATCTAATACTTAAAAGAATGGAGACCTTTCCTAAATGTCATGTAGCCTCTTGAAGAAAGTACAGATATCTCCGTACCATTCTGGAAAACTCTACTAGACACGGCTTCATAGACACCCTAGGACACTTGAACTCTGTGCTCTGATACCAAGTTTGTAACACCCTAAAATTTGGGTTCTGGGACGTCACACGGTGCTTAGGGCGCAAGTGAACCCAAGCTAATCCTCCTACTTGCATAACTCATAAAAAAATTGGATAAAATGCTTAAATCAATATAAATTTAGTGAAAATATAAAACTTCTCTGAACTAAATCAATATAAACATGAACTTACAAGATTACAACTCTACTTTTAAAAATAAAATTGAAACTAAATACATCAACTTATATTGTCTATGAAGCCTCTACTGGTATTGACTATAGATTGATGGGTCATGACTCCCAACTACCCAATCTCAATAAGACTAAAGTATGAAAAATACAGCACTTCTCAAACTATATAAATGGCTCATGCCCTCGAATAAAAGGACTCATCACCTGTTGAATGAAAGCTGCAAACTAACCAAATGTGGTATCTATGCTGTAACTTGTACCTACATTATAAGGCACTGTAGCATATACAAATATATGGGGATTAGTACTTTAAGGAATGTACTGAGTATGTGGTGGTGCAATGCTAGCATTATAAATAATATCATAAATGATTATGAAAATCATGCATACTGATGATAACAACTTTCTTCGCTTGATCTAAATGAAATATATTCCTAGTAAATCATCAATAGTAATACAAGCATTATAAATCTCATAAATCATTACAATTAACTCAAACTCTTTAAATTATGACTTAGAGTGACTCGGTAACTCATGAAACTTGAAATCTTATGGATTTGGGAGTTTATTATAACCGACATAACTACACAATGTGAGCCGCATGGAGTTCAACATTATGCCCTCCTAAGGAAAGAACCCCACATTGGTGAGGGGGGATGTAGGTCGTACTCTTTCCAAGGAGTACAACCTTAATTTATTAATCACAATGTGATACTCAGCCTCTGACCCACAATCATCAACATCAATTCTACGGTAGCACGTTCTTTTAAAGAAATACCACATTTCCCGCTCAGTGCTAAATACTCCTCCCAAACTCAGCTTAAAACGTATTAGAAAATCCACCTTAATCAATATCAATTTGTGGGTCCATTATAAAGACTAAAACATAAATATATATCTCATCAGTAAATCATATACAATTGTGGATTCGTGACTCGACTTAAAATCAAACAATCTTTCTCAACATTAAGATGTATTTTTTATAAGGAAGCTTAAAGCATGACACATGTCTTGAAAACACTTGAAATACCAATATTATGAATTAATATACTCAATATACTCAATAATGAATCAATAAACTCAATAATCAAAATTTTTATAAGAAATCTTAAAGCTTGACACATGTCTTGAAAACACTTGAAATACAAACTCATGGTAGAACGTGAAATTCACAATATTAAATATCAAGTTATAAGTTAGAAGTTGTAAAATAATCATGTATCATAAACTTCAAGAAAATATCATAGAACTCATTCTTGACTCTTAAGCTCAAATATCAATATATATTTATTCAATATTAAAAATTCTCATAGAAAATCTTAAATCATGACTCTTATCTCAAATCATTCGTAAATCATCAACTCATAATAATAATATTCAACTCATGGCATAAGTTCTCAATTTAAGAAATAAAATGATAAAATAGTCATGTGTATCGATCTTGAATAGCTCAAACATCACAAATGATTAATAAAGTAATTTAGGTTAAACCCACTTCGCAAAATCATGGATTTCAATAGTAGAAATTAAATCTTTGGGCACAAGAATGAAAGAACTGTTCTTGTTCACACCCCACATACCTTGATTATGGATTTGAATGAAGAAACTTGTTATAGTCTCCTTTTTGTTATGAACTGACTACAAAACTTAATCCAACAGTATCTCAGAACACAAGGAATATTTTTTTCGAATTATTTTTTATTAACTAAAAAATGGAAAAATAACACAATCGAGCTAAAATAACATAAATTAAATTAAAGGTGAGCTAGGATGGCCATGGATGAAGCTCACAGATCCAAATCTTAAAATATAAGAGAAGAAGAGAAATTAGAATTGGAAGAGAACAAAGAAGAAAGAAAAGGGCTGAGAAGTTGTTAGTTACCAAATTTTCAACATGCTCTTCTCTCTCCTCCAGCGTTTATTTGAGGATTTGCCCATATCATCCCAGTCGTCCAATCTTTATTAACTACTTTTAATCTTGGCCCTTTATTATTTGCAATCTACTCCCTCCCTATTTCCTTAATTAACTAATACTCCTTTCACCTCTAATATTTATTTGAAAGTTAGTTAAGGTTGTTACACCCTACCCGTTGAAAAATATCCTTGACCTCAAGGATGGGTGTCAAAATCCGGAAACTTGGCTGTCAAAAATGCACAATCCTCCCAAGTTGCTTCTTCAGGTGAAATATTTGACCACTGTACCAAAACATTCACTCCAGCTACATTATCATCTTGAACCAAGTGCCTCTGCAAGATATGAAGCGACTTAATAATGAATTGGCCAGCTGCACTAGTGGTAGCCAAAGTAGACTGCACCATTACTCTATTCCTAACCTTCCTCTTGAGAAGCGACACATGGAACGCGGGATGAACCTTGGAATTAGTTGTAAGGTTCAACTTTTTGGCTACCTGAATCGCTCTTTCAATCACCTTAAAAAGACCATAGTACTTGGAGCTAAGCTTGACGTTCCTTCTATGTTCGATTGAAGTCTGTCTATATGGTTGGATTTTGAGAAATACAAAATCACCAACTTGAAATTCACTTTCTGTCCTTCTCTGGTCAACATATAGTTTCATTCTCTATTGATAGCTTTCAACAAATGGTCAAGGAGAAGTTGTTGAACCTGTTTTCTCTTCATAATCACATCTTCTACAATAAGTACTGTGGTGTCCATCATCGGACCAATAGCTAAGTGGGGAGGGGTGTACTCATACAATGCTTCAAAGGGGGTACATTTAATACTAGTGTGAAAATTTTTGTTATACCACCATTCAGAGAGAGGTAGCCATTGTTTCCACTAAGTAGTTCTATGTGAGGTCATGCACCTGAGGTAATTCTCAATGCACTTATTAACTCTCTCAGTTTGTCCATCACTTTAGGGGTAATAGGCAGTGCTGAAGTGAAGCTGAGTGTCCAATAATCTGAATAAGTTTTGGCAAAAGTTGCTCAAAAATATACTGTCTCTATTAGATACTATTGATTCATGCAATCTATGAAGAGTGTGTATATGTTTGAAAAACTTAGCTGCAACATTGCTGGCTGTGAAAGGGTGTGACAAGGGCATGAAATAAGCAAATTTGGTCCTCCTATTCACCACTACCAGAATAATATCTTTTCCTCCAGACTTAGGCAAACCTTCTATAAAATTCATACTTACATATCTCCAGGCTTGATCCGGAATAGGAAGGGGTTGTAACAACCCTGGATAGGGAACATTCTCTTCTTTACTCATTTGACACACATCACAGGACTCTACATGTTCTATGACCATCTGTCTCATACCAGGCCAATAAAACATTGGTGCCAACCTCTTATAAGTGCCCATTTATCCTGAATGACCACCAGCTGAAAAATCATGAAAGGTGGTGATCAGTTGTTCTCTTAATGCCCCAGAGTTGCCAATATAAACCTTGCCCTTTTCCTTAGTATTCTCGAAGAATAATAGAATAGGTGAGTTCCAAGATGATCAACCAAAATTTTATTTATAAATTCAAATGTTGCAGCATCCCCATCATAGCTTTTATGAATTTCTTGCACCCAAGTAGGTACCACAACACTTATAGCTGACACACAAGTAGTTGTAGTTAACATCTTCTCTTCTTTATCTTCAAATGGCCTAGATAGATCATCTGCTACCTTGCTCTCAGCATGTCTTTTGTATTGCACCTCATAGTCTACGCCAAGTAATTTCGTTAGTCCCTTTTGTTGTATTGCAGTAGTAATCTTCTGCTAAAGTAGGTACTTTAGTCTATGATGGTCAGTTCTAACCACAAAGTGTTTATACTGAAGACAATGCCTACATTTGTCTACTACATTAAGGAGAGCCATGTACTCATTCTCATAAATGGACTTTCCTCTATGTTTAAGAGCTAGTACTTTACTAAAATATGCTAGTGGTCTAGTCCATTGCATGATAACAACACCAATTCCTGTCAAGCTAGCATCAGTTTCTACAATGAACTCCTTAGTATAGTCGGGTAAATCCAAAATAGGGGTAGAAGACATGGCTTTTTTAAGGCTAAAAATGCATGATCAGCTTTCTTACTCCACTTGAAGGAATCTTTCTTCAATAATTCTGTTAGAGGTCTGCAAATGACTCCATAATTGTAGACATACTTCCTGTAATAGCCTGCAAGCCCTCTATGTTCACTTAAAGTGGTAGGGGTTGGCCAATCTCTCATGGACTGAACTTTACTGGGATCAGTAGACACCCCTACGATAGTAATAATATGACAAAGATATTCTACTTGTGATTGTCCAAAAAAACACTTAGACCTCTTGGCATACAAGGATTGTTCTCTCAGTACTTCAAACACAGCTTTTATATGGTCTACATGGTCAGTGAAGGATTTACTATATACTAATATGTCATCAAAAAACACCAAGACAAACTTTCTGAGTAGAGGCTGAAATACCTGGTTCATCAATGCGTGAAAAGTTGCAGGTGCATTTGTGTGTCCAAAGGGCATCACCTTAAATTCGTAATAGCCCATGTGAGTTCTAAATGCATTTTTAAACACATCTTCAGAATTCATCCTGATCTAATGGTATCCGGCTCTCAAACCCACCTTTAAAAAAATGACAGACCCTTGCAATTCATCTAGCAAATCATCTACTATTAGTATAGGATATTTATCTTTGATTATGATCTCATTCAAGTCCCTATAATTCACACAAAACCTCCAAGTACCATCTTTCTTTTTAACCAATAGGGCGGGTGAAGAAAAAGGAGATTGACTATATTATATAATGTCATTACTGAGCATCTCTTGTACTTTATTCTCTAATTCTTTCTTCTCCTAGTAGTTATTTCTATAGGGTCTAAGAGACACTGGCGAAGTGCCAGGCTTCAATGGAATCGTGTGATCAAAGGACCTTGTAGGAGGTAAGGATTTAGGTTTTGTAAATACATCACTGTACTTAGTGAGTACTGCTTGAATAAGGAATAAATGAGCTATAAGGTTTTGTCCCTTAATAAATATCCTGCTCACAGCACAACCAGAAATCATATTAATTTGCCCCTTTTAAGGTATTGCTCTCATAATCACCTTGTGACCCTTTCTACCAATGGTTACACATTGTTTTTCATGATCAAACTTGGTCGGGTTATGCTTCTTCATCCAGTAATTTCCTAATATAATCTCACAACTACCTAGTTTGAGAATTCTGAGGTCTTCTACAAAATTTTTCCTCCCAATCTTCCAGGTGAATTGAGGGCACATTGAACTGCAAAACACATAGTTGCCATCAGCAACAGTCACTCAAATGGGTTGGACATAACTAGACGGATATCTAGTTTCCACCACAGCTAATTCATTGATGAAATTGTGTGTACTCTTGGAGTCAACTAGGATTGAGAGGGTCATCTTCTTTACCCAACCAGCCACTAATATTGTATTCACTCCACTACAAATACCGAATAAGGCACTAAGACACACAACCTCAGGAATATCAACACGATTCCCATCGTCCACCTCAATCTAAAACTATTGTGGATCTTTAGGACTTAAGGGTAACTCTTCAAGGCTTCCATAAATGTAGTGCAACTGCGTTAATTGCATACATGACCTGGGTTATACTTCTCACTACATCAAAAACACAAATGGGTAGCCTTCCTATGTCTATACACTTCCGGGCTAAGCCTAAGGGGTGTAGATTTCTCAGCTACAGGAGAGGATCCAAGCTTAGGTAATATAGAGCTACAAAGAGGAAGGGAACCATCAGTAAGTCTGGGAGGTACTCTAGTTTTCTTTAAGGCAGCCTAAATTGCTTTATCCTATATTCGAGCTTACTGAATAGCAACACTCAGTGTAGTGGGCTTGAACATCTTAACCGCAAATTTAATTTCCTCTTTAAGAGCTCCGATGAAACTAGACAGGAAGTGGGATTCATTTAATGTCAGATTCCTCATGACCATTTGTGCCTTAAGATTTTCAAACTTATACAAATAATCTTTAACACTACCCATTTGTACAAGTTTGTTAAACTCTTCGACGACATCCTTCATTAGAACATCCCCAAACCTTTCACATATCTCTTCTTTCAATTCCTCCCAAGAGATTAGACCTCGACTTAACACTAAGGAATTTTATCACATCTTTGCATTACCATTTAAGTATAGGGCTGCACTTTCTACCTTCTGAGCATCAATAATTTGATACAAGTAGAAGTAGCATTTGTATTTTTGAACCCAAACCTCCGGATTAGAACTATCAAAACTAGGAAGTTCCTATTTAGGAGTAGGAACATGAACCTGATTTAGCCTAGTAGGTCGACCATCCTGAACAGCAAAAGGAAGGATCCCATCTCCCCTTATAGGATTATCATGTCCTCCCGGAGGACCACACTCCATGGCATGGATTTGCTCCAAAAAGAGCTCCAACGTACCCTAAATACCAGTTTGGGTAGCAATGAGAGTTTTTTGTCCAACCCGAAGCTCAAGGAACAACTCATTATGCTGAGCTAACTTTTGATCCATGAGATGCATAAGGGTGCCTTCAGCCATAATAAAAACACCAGCAGTTATGGATGCAATTTATTTGATACCAATTGTTAGGAACTGACAACAAAACTTAATCTAACAGTAACTCAAAACACAAGGAATATTTTTTTGGGACAATTTTCTATTAACTAAAAAATGGAAAAATAACACAATCGAGCTAAAATAATAGAAATTAAACTAAAGGTGAGCTAGGATGGCCATGGATGAAGCTCACAGATCAAAATCTAAAAATGAAAGAGAAGAAGAGAAATTAGAATTGGAAAGAAGAAAGAAGCAAGGAAAGGGTTGAGAAGTTGTTAGTTACAAGATTATCAACGTGCTCTTCTCACTCCTCCAGCGTGTATTTGAGGATTTGCCCACATCATCCCAGCCGTCCAATCTTCATTAACTACTTTTTAATCTTGGCCCTTTATTATTTGCAGTCTACTCCCTCCCTATCTCCTTAATTAACTAATACTCCTTCCACCTCTAATATTTATTTGAAATTTAGTTAAGGTTGTTACACTTTTACACTTCTTGAGTTAGGTTTCTTGATGCTTTTGACTTGGGTACCTTGAACCTTGAACCAATTTATAAAATCTATGGTTGGATTCTTGATGTTCTTGGGAAATTTGGATTGGATTTTTGAGAGAGAAACTCTAGTATTCTTGATGAAATGGAAGAAGAATGAAGTTTTATTCTTTACTTGGATATATATAGAGGGTCAAAAATAGTGGAAAAGACCAAAATACCCTTTTAAAAATGCCCCTTAATTGCTGAAAAAAATGGCTGACGACATCCGTGATAGGCCATCACGAAATGTCATCATAAAAGGGTTGAATTTTTTATTTTCTGCCTAAGGCTGAAAAAGTCATCATAAATGTCATCAGAAAGTGCCGACGTCGTTAGAAATTGCATCCGAAATGTAACAGCCCGCCAGAACCGTCGTCACCGTTTTTCAGCTTGACCATGTTGGAGTAAAATGGGTATAACTCTTTGCTCCGATATCAGATTTTAGAAAATTTCGTATCATTGGAAAGATAATTCAATTATATATCTGTTTATAGGTCATGAGCAAAAAAATTCCAAGTATAATAAGAGATATTATTGTTTGAAGTTGACTAAACCAATATACTTCCTAAGAACTCAATAGGTAAGGAATGTTTTCATTTGCCCAATCGTTAGGACATCTTTAAGGCATTAATACACACCATCATTGATTAGAAAACAACAAAATCACTATAATTTATATCTCAAGAGCTTGATTCATCATTGTACCATTGGTTAGAGTATCGGGGAATTACAAAATAGCTCTAACTTCCTCACCGGGTGTCCGATTTGGGTGAATCTTATATCAATGGAAAGCTTATCCAATTCTCCACATGATTGAGAGTAGAATTTAGCAAAACACGAAATGAGATAAATAAGAATCAATTTGGAAGTCATTCATATTCACACAAAAAATGGATTTAGGCTTAAGAAATGATCGGGGTATTACCATAAGTAATACTAGCAGACCACCTTTATATAAATTTGTGGAACGACGTACATTACAGTATTTTCTTCTGTTTTTTACCTTTATTACTTCATAATCTTTGTAATGCATATAATGCAAAAGACCAAATGATCAGTGGTAAATAGATGAATTGGGATCGGCCCATGCTAGGCTTATGCCCCTGAGCTGCCACCTACATAAGAACATTGGGATCGTCCTATGCTTGGCTTATGCCCCTGTGCTGTCACCCAGATAAGAATATTGGTATCAGCCCATGCTAGGCTTATGCCACTAAGTTTCCACCCACATATAAAGGTATCGAGATCGGCTCATGCTAGGCTTATTCCCCTTAGCTGCCACTCATTTTATAGATTTATATTACTTAGTTTATTTAGCCTTTGAGATTGTTAATTTAGTGGTCATAATATAATGGTACCTTGAAATAATAATCTACCAATAAGAGACATGTAAATGGGCACTTAATGCAACAACAATGAGGTAGGGAGTTGTTGGCACACAAATGAAGTATTTAGGAGCTGAAAATACACATGGAGCTCATTTTAGTAGACAAAGAACTTATGAAATTTTCTAATGAAAATAGATATATAGGTTAAAAAATAAGCATGTATTGATGTGTTTTAACACATTGGAGAGTAGGAACAAGGTCATGGGCTACATGGAATGTAATGTGCTGCTATTATGTATCACTTGTTATAGGATAACCTTGAAATCTTACTTGATGGAACAAATGTCCAATTTCATGCCGAAGAGTGCAAAATAGAGTATGCCTTACATACTTGGTTCTAGAACTCCAAAACTAACCCAACTTGACTTCTCGCGTTTTATATTACTTATCTACAAAAGATTATATGGTAAACTAGTATTAGTAACCAATCAACACATTTGGGCCACTTCACCAAAATAATAACTGGGCAGTAAACACTTAATCTATCAATCAAGGGTATTATTTAAACCCTTTTATCCTCCAATTACACCCACATACCATAAATGTTCTTATAAGATTCACCAAAATCACCTCAGCTTCATTACACCCTCCAAATAATATGGAAAATAGATTGGACCGTAAATACATGCAATAATTAATTCGGTGGTGCATTACCACAGCTTTTTTTTAGATTTCAATTCAAACTAGTCACAACTTTCTCCAATATTAGCTTGGAAGCCCAGAATATATACATATAAAACAATCCATAAAATAGTCCCAAATCCCTTTTACTGTAGCAATCAATTATTGAACTCATCATCCCTTGAGTTCTCAACAAACACATCCATAATTCTTTCTTAAATTCATACATTAGGAGAACAAAATGGGTAGTCACCTTATGTTAATTATTCAACTTATTCTTTTAATTTTATCTACTAAAGAACTTCAACTTTCACTTTCCTTTATTCTTTAAACCAAAGAAGAAAAGAACTCTCTTAATAACAAAGAAAAAGTGAACAAGTAGCTTGTTCCATATTCTGCCATGAATCAATAATTAATCACTTATATCATGTTTTCCTAATCTTTCTTGAGATAATTAAGATAAACCATAAGTGTTTTAACTTACCTTGGATTGTAAAGGTTGGGGATTCTTCAAGAAGCCTAGAAAGGAAAATAGGCCTGCTCCTTGTTGTTTCAAAGAAAGTAGAGAGAATTTGTCAAGTAACCCTTTTTTGTGACTTACGAATGGGGGAAAATGACCATCAATCCAGCCTTATAAAGTCCCTAATTTTGGCCATCCACTTAGATCATTTTGGACAACAAATTTAGTCAAATTGGTCCAAGTAGGTGATACACCTACTTAAGGTGTTCCAGTAGCTTAAAATATCAAAATACGTGATGCACATACTTGCTTAATTTCTTAGTTGGGCTCAATTGTATTTGGGCCTTGGCAGATTTGAGGATTAGGCCTTTTCTCTATTTTCCTTCTTCTTTTACTTAATTTTGGCCCAAAGAAATATACTAATAAAGGTCCAAATCTGATTCGTGGTTTTCGTCCATTAACTTTTCTCATATAGCCCAAGTAGGTGACTCACCTACTAGATTAATTAAGTCAAGCAAGCACCTCAATATTTCATTCCATTTCTAGCTCTTAATCACCTTAATATAACTTACAACTTGTACACACTTGGTCACTTTAAACTTTAGATTCAAATACAGACATACAATTCAAAATCAAATAATTGTATCGATGTTAACTTGATTGCATCACGTAAAAAGGTACGGGCAGCGTCTAGAATTCTATCTACACCATTAATATTTGCATAATAAATCTCATCCATTACCTACCACAAGGCTATACCAAGTTACATATAAATAGAAAAAGTACATGGAATGTGTGGAGTGTCACATCCTCCCGCATGGAACATCATAACACCGAGCAACCCACTAGAGCATCAGAA
The DNA here is from genome assembly GCA_026120095.1 of Capsicum chinense. NCBI lineage: Eukaryota > Viridiplantae > Streptophyta > Magnoliopsida > Solanales > Solanaceae > Capsicum > Capsicum chinense. The sequence continues at coordinate 60,465,779 of JAPEIP010000011.1, forward strand.
ACCTAGTAGGTCCATGCAGAAATTCAGTATTTCTACTTAGAAATGGGAAGAAGTGAACATCGACTTTGTGATGAGTTTTCCTTGTACTTATCATCAACATGATTCAGTTTGGGTCATTGTAGATAGGATAACCAAATTAGATCATTTCCAACCAGTCCATACCTCCTATTCAGCCGAGGATTATACCAAACTCTATATCAGAGAGTTAGTTAGATTATACGGTGCTCCATTGTCTATTGTTTTAGATAGAGGTACCAAGTTCACCTCTCACTTCTAGAAAGCATTCCAAATGGGTCTTGGTACCTAAGTTCACCTTAATACAACCTTTCATCCTCAAATAAATAATCAAGTTGAAAGGACTATTCAGACCTTGGAAGATATGCTAAGGGCGTGCGCAATTGATTTTAAGGGGAGTTGGGATGACCAATTACCTTTGATTGAGTTTGCATACAATAAAAAATATCTTTCCAGTATTCAGATGGATCTATTTTAAGTTCTCTACAGTAGGAGGTGCATATGTCCAATCTGTAGGTTCAAAGTGGGTGGGGCCGTAGTAGTAGGGCCTGAATTGGAATTTGACACCTTAAAGAAAGTTTAGTTGTTCAGAGAATGGCTCAACGTAGCTCAGAGCCTGCAGAAATCATACACAGATATGTCCAGAAAGGATCTCAGGTTAGAGATTGGTGATTATGTTTACTCGAAAATCTCTCCCATAAATAGAGTGGAGAGGTTTGGTAAGAAGGAAAAGCTTAGTCCCCGATATGTAGGTCCCTTCAAAATTCTCAATTGCTTCAGTAAAGTAGCTTATGAGCTCGAATTGCCTTCAAATGTAGCCTCAGTTCATCCAGTAATCCATGTCTCCTTGATAAAAATGTACATAGGTGACCCAGAAGTTGTAGTCCCGATAGAGGGCTTAGAAATTCAGAACAACCACTCTTATGAAGAGATTCTAGTCGAAATTCTTAACTACCAAACTCATATACTAAGGAAAAAAGAATTCCCTCTAATCAAAGTTGTTTGGCAGAATCAGTTTGTTGAGAAAGCTACTTGGGAAGTAGAAGTACACATGTGGAAAAAGTATCCTCACCACTTCTCCTCAAACACAGACTCAACCCAAGGTAATAGGTTTCCTTAAGCTTATTCAATTTTATGTTCAGATTTTACTTATAAAATTAGTATCAAATACCATTACATATCCAATCATATATTCTTGTATCATGTTAGTCACATATTCATGCATCAGATATGCTTTCTCATCATGAGAAACTAGGCTTTTCAGTAGTTTCAGTCATGCATTTATGAAGACTATCCATCACATATCTATTCATTAGACATGCACATTCCGTATGAGATTTCAGTATATTAGAAGTTCCATTCATATAGATATGTTTAAATGTTCATGTCCCTTAAGTAAGATCAGTCTATCAGCTTTCCTAGTCTAGTCAGTCCCACTCGAGGATGAATGTTCCCAAGGGAGAGATATTGTAATACTCCAAACTTTCTTTAAGTCAATTCTAGTCTCCAGATGAGTTAGTGATGACTTTCTAAATAATTAACCCTTTCATTCAGCATACCTCACTTCCATACCAATACATTCAATTGTACTAATGCATTTGTGCTATGGTGTTTTATACCATAGGTTCAGAAGCACGAGCTCCAGAGCATCAGTAGCATTCCAGTTTTAGCAGTCAAACTAGCAGTGAGTCCTCCTCATTCAAGGATAGCATGATTATTTTATTACTTTATTATTTCAATGGGTTAGAGTTAGTTGGGAATATGTCCCATCATCTCTACTATTTTTAGACAGTTTAGAGTCTTTCAGACTATAGTATGTTCAGACATTTCAATTTTATTTTGGTATTGATATATGGTATTTCCAAATGTTATGTTTTGTCAGATATTTGAACCTTATGGCATTTCAGCCTTTTTCCATATTTATATCATATATTATGCAATGCCTAGTTACAGATATCAGACATAGGTTAGCTTGTGGTCCTTCAGGGTCATGGGCACTGTGTAGCATTCTGGGTACCTTATTTGGGTCATTACACTATCACTTTACCATGATGCATAAACACATATCCTAAACCAATTTTTAAAGCATCACAATACACTGTATTCCCTTCTGTGTCTTTTCAAAGTACCAATATGGGTGTAGAAGTAAACTTATTCTTCAGATCTCAGAAACTTATTTCACATGCATCATTCCAGAGAAACTTGGATGTTTTATATGTTAGCTTTGTTAAAGGTGCAAAAATTGAAAAAAAAACCCTTCAACAAGCCTCTTATAATAACCTGCCAACCAAAGAAAACTATAAAACTCTGTAGGCATTATAGGTCTTAGCCAGTTCTTCATGACTTCTATCTTTTGAGTATCAACCATTATCCATTTAACAGATATAGTATGACCCAAAAATGCTACAGATTTTAACCAAAACTAACATTTAGAGAACTTTGCATATAGCTTACGATCAGAAATAATTTGTAACAGCTATCGTAAGTGACTGGCATGGTCCTCCTTTGATATTTAATATACCAGAATATCATCTATAAAAAATATCATAAACACATTTAAGAATGGATTGAACACCCTATTCATCAAATTCATAAAAGATGCAGGGGCATTAGTTAGCCCAAAGGACATGACTAAAAACTCATAATGACCGTATTGTGTTTGAAAAGATGTCTTGGGTATGTCCTTCTCTTTGAACCTAACTTTATGGTAACCTGACCTCAAAGCAATCTTTAACAAACTCTTGTCACCCTTCAACTCCTCAAATAAGTCCTCAATTCTCAGAAGGGGATATTTTTTCTTAATATTCACTTTATTCAGTTGTCAATAGTCAATTGACATTCTGAATGAGCCATCTTTATTATGCACAAATAACACTGGTGTGCACCAGGGGGACATACTAGGCCTCATGAATCCTTTTTCTAGTAAGTCTTTTAATTGCTCTTTCAACTCCCATAATTTTGCCAGGGCTATTCTATATAGAGTAATTAAGATTGGTTGAGTACCTAGAACTACATCAATACCAAACTTCACTTCTCATTCTGGTGGCAAACCTGGAAGATCTTTAGGGAATTCGTTTACCATTGTAATAGTTTGAACAGTTCGTGGCTCCGCATCTGTATCCTTTACTCTTACTAGATTATATATGTAACCATTGGAAATCATCCTTTTAGCCTTAAAATATGAAATAAATATTCTCTTGGAACACCAATGTTACCCCTCCATTCAAGAGCCGGCTCTCTTGGAAAATAGAAATAAACCCTCTTAGTTCGGCAATCTCTATGGTATAGTAAGAAGCCAACCAATCCTTACTAATTATAGCATCAAAATCTACCATTTCTAACTCCACCAGGTCAGCCATTGTATCTCAACCATAAATAGTTATTATACAATTTTGATACACTCATCTAGCAATAATAGATTCACTAACTCGTGTAGATACTTCAAATGGCTTAACTAGCGATTCTTGTTTTCTTTTGAGATTTCTAGAAAACAATAGAGTGACATATGATAAAGTAGAACCCAGATAAATTAATACATATACATTATGTGAAAATATGGACAATGTACCTATAACCATATCTGGACAAGACTCTAAATTTTGTCGATCTGCTAAAGCATATGTATGATTAAGAACTCTACTAGAGCTATCTACTCCCTTTGCACCTCTAACATGACCTATAGATTGTACATCTATACCTAAAGAAGGCACTGATGATAATTATACAATGGTTGATCCAGTAGGTTGTGCCATACCACCCATGCCTTTTTATGGTCATTCTCTCATTATATTCCCCAACGTACTACACTAAAAGCAAGAATTTATCCCAAACCGACATACACCTAAATAAATCTTTCCATATTATTTACATGACTGACGATGAGGCCTTAGTTAGCTTATACTCCCTTGCTCTTGATACCCCATTGTTCGTGAACTCTGACTCTCACTTCTTTACACAACCTTGTTGGCTTTGGATACTTGAAACTTTGGTAGAGCACTAGCCATAGGATAAGAATATAATGGCCTAGGCGGTCTAGTAGAAAACTGAGGCATAAACTCACCTTGGGATGGTATGAATTGCCCCATAGATCTGGCCCTCTTGGAATACTATCTTTCCACTTCTTGTGTTCTTCATTGCCTCTAATACTCTATTTTTTTATCAAAATCTTATATCCTTATGTAACGCCCCGGATCTAGTACCCAGAATGCTACATAGTGCTTATGACACAAAAATACCACAAGCTAACCCATGACTAATATTTGTACCTGTATACAACATAAAATACTAAATAATGCAGAAACATAAACTAAAAGGATGTAAGGTTCAAAATTAAACATAATCTGAATAATATAATATCTGTGTGAGGTAATAGAATACGCAAAAAAAACTGAAAATACTAAAGTATGAAACATGATAGTATAGAAAGTCTCTAAACATAACTATCTGAATGATTAAGGAGTTGATGGGATATCTTCCCAACTAACCCTAACTAATAAACTAATTAATGGGATAATAGAGAAATCATAATGTCCTCAAAGAATGAGGACTCACTTAGAACTCTGACGGATGAACCTAGAATCTACTGATGCTCTTGAGATCGTGTCTTTGAACCTATGGTATAAGTCGTCATAGCACAAATGCGTCAGTACTTTGAATATACTGGTAAGCATATACAGTAGACTGAATCCATGGGGTTCATATGCATAAACAATACTGGATAACTAACTAATATAAATGTGAGAATACATAAATATGCTGATAACAAAAATGACTAATGACTGAATTCTCATAACTGAAAACATGAGTGACTGTATCTGACAGTCCTGAATCTGATAGAACTAGCTGAGTTTTGTACTGTATCTGAGTTGACTGTATTTGACAGTCTTGAGATCTGAATCATTATTTGAGTTCTTTTACTGAGATTAATACTAAGACTGTGGGAGGTAGTCATCTAACCGAAATGCCCCAAATAATGCATTATAGCTGAATTGGGGTTCAATCTATGCCCTGATTGGAAGGTTTTAAATACCGCGCCACTAGTAAGGACAACATGTCAGTGACCCTAATATAACAGGTAACTCTGGTGAGAATGGTGGGAACCCTCGCTAAGCCACCTCATATACCCTTATATCATAGGCTATGATGTCTCAACCTATGCTGGATACATTATCTTGCATGTATTTATATGCCTAAGCACCATAATTATCCATATTTTAGCTAAGTTTAGAGAATAAAATGCCTAGTTCCTAATGTTTTTACTCTGCTTCTATGTAATTGAGCTAACCGATGTGATTAGCATGATTTTAGGTATTATGAGGTGAATGAAGACATAATGGAACTATGGAATGCGGATGGCATATGACACTAGAGAGAGTAGAAGTTTGGACCAAATGTGGTGCTTAGAAACTATGTCCAAGACTAATTTGTCATTTATAATTAGTTCGGGGTCTTAGAAGGCAATTATGAGAGAGAAGATTATTAAAAGACTTAATGCTGAATTTTTATTCATTATTGATTAGTCTATATTATTTTGAGAGAGGAGAGAGGTGGCTTACACTAAGGGAGAAACTCTATACATCTTCTCTACCAAGATTATCTTCTAGTTCGTGTATGATGAATATTTCTATTGTGATTTCCGTTTTACCCATGAGTGGCTAAGTTTATTAGTTAGGGTTATGGAAGCCTTGTCGCATACAATCTATCACTTTGGGTTTTGAATTGATTATGCATTGATTGGTTTACATCATACTCTTTTCCCTTATCTTTAATTATCGTGGTTACATACATAGAGGATATGCCTTAAAATGTAACTTGTTTGAAAGAAAGGTTGACGTTCGGAAAACAGAGTAGTGACAAGAAAATAGGATTCCCAACCCCTATTTCTTATGTTAATGCCTTAGCAGGATTAAATACATGGATATTTTATAATGTTTTTTTGGTAAACTCTTTTGAATCGAGAGAACTAAAGTGAATTAGTCCCTTATGGTTGAGAAACACTAGGATTATGTTATTAAATACGATATGTTTCTCTATAAGCACTATGCATGTATGAATTCATAAATCCCATAGTTAGAAAGTATTGAAAACTACAAGGTGGACATAAACCTAACTTTTTATTTCTCTTAATTTTAATACTACTACACATATTTCATCTTGTTAAACTGAAACTATTAATTTATGAATTGAATCAAACCCCCTATTTATTTTATGAAAACAAATGATTAAAAGTCAACTAATCTGCACACAACTTAATTCGCACCATATTCCCTTTGGGATTCGACCCTAACCTAGTTGGGTTATATATTTGACAACGACCACTTACGCTTAAGTAAGAGAGGTGTAATTTAGGCGTATCGTATTTTTGCATCATTGACGGGGAATACGGTTGTCGATTGAGTTTATGTGTGTTAATTGACTGTTGGTCAAGATTATTTATTTTATGTCATTTGTTGTTGTTTTTTCATTATAGGATTATTTTTGTTTATGCCATGAACCATAAGTTCAAGAGAATCATTATTACCCTTCAATGCTGAACCTAATCTCACTGAAAGAATGGTTAACAAACAAAAAGTAGAAAGATTATCCGCTTTGGCTAATTTTCAATTAAATCAATATAATACAGATAACCCAGGTCAAGTACCTAATCTAGATGAAGAGGACCTGAGAGATTATGATTTAATTGACCCGGCTAATAGGAGGCGTGCAGCACGGGTAGTTGCACCTGTAAATCAAAGTCATCCATTCAAAGGAAGACTAGACCACCAAGCTGCACAATTTAATTTTCACAATGATGAGGATGATTTAGATTGAACTGGATCTATAGGGGTAATCATTCTACCCCCACTAGTTCCTGGGGTGAAATTTAACATCATCAATACTATAATCCAACTACTGAATCTAAAAGTACTCTTTGGTGGATTACCTAGTGATGATCCAAATCTACATTTAGTGAATTTCATCAGTATTTATAAGTCATTTGATAATCCTGGAGCGGGACAAAATGCTATTCATTTAATATTATTCCTACTATCAGTGTTTGGAGTGGCAATAATGTAGTTGAATGAGCTGACTCCTGATTCTATAAAAAACTTAAGGCAATTGAAAGGAGCTTTCTTAGAAAGGTACTTTCTTCCCTCTAGAATGTTACAGTTAATGGATGATATCACAAACTTTAGGCAATTAGCTAATAAAGCTTTGCATGAGACTTGGGCGAGGTTTAAAAAGAAGTTGACTTAATGCGTAAATTATAAGATGACTAATGAACACCTGATGGAAATATTCTACAGAGCTTTGAACTTACTTACAAAGATAATAGTGGATAATGCTGCAGGAGGAGCTTTTATAGAGCTCACTTTTACTGAGGAAGCAAACATGTTCGAAAGAATGACTAAGAAAAATAGAGCTTGGCATACCATAGATTCTGTGGTAGTAAGCAATACTCATTCTAGTGTAATATTAGTAGAGCAGCATAGGAGAGAAAAGAAATGTGATCAGGATATAGCGTACATGAAAACCCAGATGGATCTGCTTAGGATGCATTTCCTATCAGGGAATGTAGTAAAGGTAAGAGATATAGGGTTCTAAGGTAAGAGAGATGAACTAAACACTGAGGAAGAGGATAACTACTTGAATAACCAGGGGGTTTCCAGACCGTTGGTCAAGGAAACAAAGGTTAGAACCATCAAGGAGATTGGAAGAATAAAAGTGACAGGAGTGGACTGTATATACCTCCTGGAAGCCATGATAATACTTCCGTCAGTTCAGGTAAAATGTCTATGGAGTACATCATTGAGAAACTATTAAAGGGAGTTGAGGTGACCAATTCTAGGGTGACAACTATAAAGAGTGACATATATTTCATCTGTCAACTAGTAAATTTGCACTCAATCAATATTAAACAATTGGAGTAGAAGATGAGCCAATTGTCCATAGTATTCCACCAAAGACAGAATGGGATTCTACCAAGTGATAAAATTTAAAATCTGAGGAATGATGGATCATGTATTGATATTACTACTAAGAGCGGTAAGATATTATCTAGTCTAGGATTGGGCATATCCTCTCATACTACTGTGGTCAAAATGGATTAGGAGATGATTGATGAATCTTCAGTGATGCCTATAAAATATGGAAGTTCGAAAAAAAAGAGTGCAGAAGTGGAACAACCACCTTATCCAAAGCATGTTAGTGATGTGGAGCAAGGCATAAGAAAGGAGGTAAAAGTTGCTCCAGTTGAAATCCCAAGGCCACCACCCCCATTTCCACAATGATTAAAGAAGAAAAAAGATGATGGCAAGTTTATAAAATTCATGTGTATGTTGAAGTAGTTGATAGTTAATGTGCCCTTAGTTGAAGCACTAGAACAGATGCATAGATGTGTTAAGTTTATAAAAAACCTATTGACGAAGAAAAGGACTGTGAGGAATGAAATGGTAGACAATCTTTACCATTGTAATGCTATTGCTATAGGATCTATTGTCTAGAAGAAAACTGATTTGGGAGCATTTACTGTTTTATGTACGGTTGGATTGCTAAACTTTGAAAAGGCCCTTTATGATCTTGGGGCAAGTATAAATCTTTTGCCACTGACAGTTCTCAAGAAACTGGGTTTGGGAGAGCCTACGACCACCAATATCTGGCTTCTAATGGCAGATTGATCGGTAAAAAAGATGATTGGGATTCTACATGATGTACTTGTAAAAGTTATAGATTTTATATTTCCTAATGACTTTGTAATTCTTGATTGTGAAGTAGACTTTAAAGTATCAAGAATATTGGGTAGGCCATTCTTAGCAACTGGGAGAGTGTTAGTTGACATGGATTTGAATGAGCTAAAATTTAAGCTCAATTAGAAAGAAGTTAGTTTCAAAGTATGTCGGTCTATGAAACAACAAAAGGAGATGAGTGTCTTCTCGATTGTTGATGTATTCTTTGAAGATGAGTAAGGTATACCTTTTAAGTATAGGTATGTTATGAATAACATAGCTCATTTAGTTGAACTTCCAAGAAAGGATATGACTGACTTCAAAGTGGTTGGACTAGGAATGAAGCATTTTTTTGATCCAACAAATAAGGTACAAATGGTTTCATTGATGTATCTTGATGAAGTTTGAATAGTCAATATAATCGATTGATGTCGTGACGTTAAATTAGGTGTTGCATAGGAGGCAACCCATGATTTTATTTTCATTTTATCGTATTAATAAAAATGCAAAAATAAGAGTTGATCCACGATTTAAACTACG
>JAPEIP010000011.1:60475138-60487638 GCA_026120095.1 Capsicum chinense
CCTGGAAGCCATGATAATACTTCCGTCAGTTCAGGTAAAATGTCTATGGAGTACATCATTGAGAAACTATTAAAGGGAGTTGAGGTGACCAATTCTAGGGTGACAACTATAAAGAGTGACATATATTTCATCTGTCAACTAGTAAATTTGCACTCAATCAATATTAAACAATTGGAGTAGAAGATGAGCCAATTGTCCATAGTATTCCACCAAAGACAGAATGGGATTCTACCAAGTGATAAAATTTAAAATCTGAGGAATGATGGATCATGTATTGATATTACTACTAAGAGCGGTAAGATATTATCTAGTCTAGGATTGGGCATATCCTCTCATACTACTGTGGTCAAAATGGATTAGGAGATGATTGATGAATCTTCAGTGATGCCTATAAAATATGGAAGTTCGAAAAAAAAGAGTGCAGAAGTGGAACAACCACCTTATCCAAAGCATGTTAGTGATGTGGAGCAAGGCATAAGAAAGGAGGTAAAAGTTGCTCCAGTTGAAATCCCAAGGCCACCACCCCCATTTCCACAATGATTAAAGAAGAAAAAAGATGATGGCAAGTTTATAAAATTCATGTGTATGTTGAAGTAGTTGATAGTTAATGTGCCCTTAGTTGAAGCACTAGAACAGATGCATAGATGTGTTAAGTTTATAAAAAACCTATTGACGAAGAAAAGGACTGTGAGGAATGAAATGGTAGACAATCTTTACCATTGTAATGCTATTGCTATAGGATCTATTGTCTAGAAGAAAACTGATTTGGGAGCATTTACTGTTTTATGTACGGTTGGATTGCTAAACTTTGAAAAGGCCCTTTATGATCTTGGGGCAAGTATAAATCTTTTGCCACTGACAGTTCTCAAGAAACTGGGTTTGGGAGAGCCTACGACCACCAATATCTGGCTTCTAATGGCAGATTGATCGGTAAAAAAGATGATTGGGATTCTACATGATGTACTTGTAAAAGTTATAGATTTTATATTTCCTAATGACTTTGTAATTCTTGATTGTGAAGTAGACTTTAAAGTATCAAGAATATTGGGTAGGCCATTCTTAGCAACTGGGAGAGTGTTAGTTGACATGGATTTGAATGAGCTAAAATTTAAGCTCAATTAGAAAGAAGTTAGTTTCAAAGTATGTCGGTCTATGAAACAACAAAAGGAGATGAGTGTCTTCTCGATTGTTGATGTATTCTTTGAAGATGAGTAAGGTATACCTTTTAAGTATAGGTATGTTATGAATAACATAGCTCATTTAGTTGAACTTCCAAGAAAGGATATGACTGACTTCAAAGTGGTTGGACTAGGAATGAAGCATTTTTTTGATCCAACAAATAAGGTACAAATGGTTTCATTGATGTATCTTGATGAAGTTTGAATAGTCAATATAATCGATTGATGTCGTGACGTTAAATTAGGTGTTGCATAGGAGGCAACCCATGATTTTATTTTCATTTTATCGTATTAATAAAAATGCAAAAATAAGAGTTGATCCACGATTTAAACTACGACGCTTTGTGGGAGACAACCTATCCTTCTAATAATTTTTGTTATTTCTTATTAAGTATAGATGCATGAAGTACTAAGGAGGATATAAGTACAAAATTTAGTTTGGAATTGAGTCATGTCAACAGCGGTAAGTTGAGGAGTGATGGAAACGTTACAAGTAAGTTGGAGTGGTCAAATGCGTAAGGCTCAAGTATGATTCGTCTTAGAGTCGTTCCTAAATTTATGTTAATCCAACCTAAAAAGTTTCATGGTGTGACTTTCAATAAGGTCTGTGGTGGTAGCGTAGGGATCGGGCTAATAGGGCTGATCTTGAAGCCCACGACCGACCTGGATCGGGGTGCGCGGGCAAAGCCCCTATAGTACGGACGTTTCTCAATGTCTTATAGGAAGAATAGGGTGCATGACGTCTAAGTTTAAGAGTACTATAGGGTTTATGGTGCTCAATATTACATAGGCCATGGCAAAGGTGTCGCCTAAAACATAGCCTAAGATCACCCTCACATATGCTATAGCTTATTCTTCACACACCTTAACTTTGAAGATGGCTTGTGCGTTGCACACCCAACCGCACACCCTCACTATTTTACTTGTGTGATAATAAATTTGGAGCACTACCTAATCTGTGACGTACCTTGTGCGACGTACACTTACCCTTTTGCGATAACATGTATTGCGTATGCTTAAACATTTGCCTTCCCTTATGCATCGCATACCCTTCCTAATTTAGGTTACTACCCGACTTTTATTTGGGTCAATCCGATCAGGATTTCACCCTTTAATAGAATGCATACCCTAAATGCCCAAATTCATCGTTATTTCACCCTTAATCCATACAATATTGAGCTCCCACCATTCTCTTTTTCCTTCACTAATCTTCCACTTTCACGGTAAGTTTTAGTTTCTTAATCCTTAGTTATTGTGACTCTATGTTATAGTTAATTGATTTCTTAAGGATTACAAATTAAACTCTTTCCATTGCGATGTTGTAAAAGTGATTGTATTTTGTAAATTTTGATATGGTTGAAAGTGTAGAGCATGATTCTTTTCAAAAAGTGTTTTATTGAAATATAATTAGGGGAATTAAAGTAAGGAATTATATTATGATTAATGTTGATCACCATGTCAGAGTGTATGTCGGCGAAGTCTGAGTACCCCACAATAACACTTAATTGGTTGATACTAACAAATTAAGTATGGGGTGGTGACTTCACCACCCTCATCTTAATTATAGTTAGTGTCATTATGTGTGGCTGACATGGATGATATGATGAACATAGGAAAAATGGCTCTGATGATGATCTCAATGCATGTGGCATGACTCCTAATGTGGATAAGGAGTAGTACTAGCCAGGTTCTTTATCTTGTTATTTCCATTGGGGACAGTGCCTATCCTAAGTTGGGGGTGGTTGTTTACTTAACTACTTCTTTTGTAAGAAAATAGTACCTTCTCATTAGCATTCTTCTATGATAGGATTAGTTATTTGTTATTTTTTCTTGTTAGGTATTTATTCTATTTAGTCATAATTAGGTGTTTTTCCTTGATGATGGATGGATGACGACCGTCTTAAGAGAAAATTAGTCATTTAATTGCATGTAACTATTCTTATGGATCACATGACATTATAAGATAAGTATGTAATGGATCATTACGTTTGAAATACCTAGGCTCTAGTTGTGCCTCATGTTGTAATTTTTCATTTTATTTATATTAATGTAATTGTTGGGTCGAGAATCTCTAATTCTCCTAATTTATTTGATCATATGCCATAAGTGTGTAAGACTATTATATATTCCTTATTGCAACAGATGCTACAACTTTCCTGGTGTGTGTACAACGCGAAATAAAGATTGTTAATTTAGGAGATGATTTAGGCATTTCTTTGATAACTATTGTTCATACCTTCTTTTGACCTGCCTTTGTACATTATCTTAGCTAGCCCCGTTGAGCCTTTAGTTTGTTCTTTTGTTAGCCTCATATGTAGACTAATCCGTTCTTTAATAGACCATAATTTGATTCAAAAGCTCCTAAGCCCTTTAATGTAAAATCAATGTGAGATAGGAGTTTGACAATAAGAGGAAAAAGGTTAAATTGATGCCCCAAATACTAGTTACTGTTATGAGAAATTGATGTGGTTGAGAGTATAAAACTTGTTGAAAAAGTTCCAAATTTTATCCTGGACATGTTAAAATGGACCTATTTCGGCCCTAATCCTTCTTGGATATTGTGCACCTCAACTATGGCAAATCGCTTAACTTGAGGGTGGATATCATAGGGGTGCATAACGTGAAATAGGTACAAAAAAATATATAAATTTGAAAGGATTGAATACTACCACCATAGTGTTATTAATTAAGCTTAATGAGTTGGGGTGAAAAGAAAATCTGTGAAGATAGAAGAAGTGGAAATTGGTTTTTAGAAATTGGTCTTAATTGCATAATGTAATGTCTTAAAGAGCTTAGGGAAGATAGTCACTATTTCTAGCACAAATAGCTCCTACCCATCCTTAGGCCTGCATTACAACCCGTAAAAGAACTATTTGATCCTAATCTTAGCATTCTGATACCAGTGGAGTTCTATGCCAAGGGCAAGCATATGGTCATCAGTTATAATTTGAGAATTCTTTGTGAGAGTGAGAGAAACTTAATTCTTCTACCCATTTTATTAGAAATTGTATGATTGTGAGTGATTATGGGTAACTTTCTTGTTGTGAGGGAACATGGTAGATGAAGGTTGGATAATTTATATGATTTCTTTGCTTAAAAGGTATGCATGAATTTTCCAACTTAATGAGTCTATTCGTGAGGGTATGTTATCTCTAGTAATGATTCATGAATCTACTTTTTGTTCATAATTGTTATGTGAACCTATTAGAGCATCTTGTTTTACTTTATTGGTGCCAAGACTAGTATAGTATGCATAAATGGATATGCTGCTCGAGGATGAACAAAGCTTTAAGTGTGGGGTGGTGATCTTAAGTGTATTTATACGCCTTAGCACCATAACTTATCTATATTTTAGCTAAGTTTAGAGAACAAAGTACCTAGTTTCTTATGCTTTTACTCTACTTCTATGTAATTAAGCTAACCGATGTTGTTAGCATGATTTCAGGTATTAATGAGGTAGATGAAGACATAATGGAACTATGGAAAGCGGATGGCATATGGCACCCGAGAGAGTAGCAGTCTGGACCAAGTGTGGCACCTAGAAACTAAGACTAATTTGTCATTTATAATTAGTTCAGGGACTTAGAAGGGATTATTAAAAGACTTAATTCTGAATTTTATTCATTATTGATTATTCTGTATTATTTTGAGAGAAGAGAGAGGCAGCTTACACTAAGGGAGAAACACTATTCATCTTCTCTACTAAGATCATCTTCTAGTTTTTGGTATGATGAATATTTCTATTGTGATTTCCATTTTACCCATGAGTGGCTAAGTTTATTAGTTAGGGTTATGGAAGCCTTGTAGAATACATTCTATCACTTTCAGTTTTGAATTCATTATGCATTGATTTGTTTACATAATATTCTCTTCGCTTATCTTGAATTCTCGTGGTTGCAAACATAGAGGATATGCCTTAAAATGCAACTTGTTCGAAAGAAAGGTTGATGTTTGAAAAAGAGAGTAGTGATAAGAAAATTGGATTCCCAACCCCTATTTCCTATGTTAATACATTAGCAGGATTAACTAATTAGAGATTTCGTAATATTTTTTTGGTAAACGGTTTTGATTCAAGAGAACTAAAGTGAATTAGTCCTTAATGGTTGAGAAACACTAGGATTATGTTATTAAATACATTGTGTTTCTCTATAAGCACGATGCATGTATGAATACGTAAAGCCCATAGTTAGAAAGTATTGAAAACTACAAGGTGGACATAACCCTAGCTTGCTATTTCTCTAAATTTGAATACTACTATACATATTTCATCTTGTTAAACGGAAACAATTAATTTGTGAAATAAATCAAATCCCCCTATTTATTTTATGGAAACGAATGATTAAAAGTCAATTAATCTGCACACAACTTAATTAGCACCATATTCCATGTGGGATTAGACCACAACGTAGTTAGGTTATATATTTGACAACGACCACTTACTCTTTCATAGGAGCAATGTAATTTGGGCGTATCACTACATAGTTTCAGAATGCAAGAATTGCTTCTAAGAATCACGCCCTCATATAATACGTGAGTTCCCATCTTTGTGTTTGCTCGGTGCTAATTTCTTCACCCACCTGAATAGACACTTAACATGATTTACTTAACAGAACATGGACTTAGTTACTGAATTTCATTGACTGACAGAATACAACTGATATCTGACAACTGACTGGGTTCATGAGATCATGGAGATTTCTTAAGTCATAAGACTGTTTGAAATCTAAGGGTCATAGCTTGACCAAAAGTAACGTGAAAACATGACATGGCTCTAGTCACCCAGCTAATATTTTGGATATAAGTACCTCCAGGACTCGATAGAAGGGAACTGACGAAGCATGACTTTATCAAGTACACAACCCACATCAATAATACATAATTTAATAAATTGTGGAGTTTACGAAATGGAGGGTTATCATACTATCTAACATGGATGAGAATGCTGATAATCATATCATAATCTCATATTCTAATATCATGGCCATTCCGACAAGATACACATTTCACAATGATAACATAGAAACCATTTAAACATAGGAGAATGATAAGTATGTCACTTTTAGCTTATCTCTTGAGCTATAAAGCATGATTTCTACTTTTCAAGCATTTTGTCAACCACATTGCATGCACAACTTAGGGCATAAGAGAATTTATCAAATTGCACATCATAAGCAACTAAATTCATGGATTTTATCTTGCATGCTCACATAATATCATGATAAACACACAAAGATTCCATCTTTGAAATCAATCAACGTCAACAACATGATTACAAATAACCCACAACATAAATACAATGATTTATAGATAAAATAGGGTTCTTGAGCTTTATGGATGGACGGAATCCATGAAATAACACAACACATTCCTTAGTTTTTGATTTTGTGAAGTTTAATGGTGAAACCTTCTTGAATTTGAATCCCCAATAGAAACCCTAGCTTGTTATCGAGAGAAACTAGAGAGAAGATAGAGTATTTTAGGTGAAAAGAGGTTGAATCATGTGTTAAAGGACTTAAATAGAGGTGGGAAGTTGACCCTTTTTACCCTGTACACGTCATTTAATTTTAGTAAAAAATTTTTAGAATTGGACCCCTAGCGCGATGCGGTGATATCACGTCGTGTCACTGGAATTTGACAATTGCAAAATTAAAGGATGGCGCAATGCGGGACCATCACGTTGTCACTTCCTTTGTGACCTCAAACTTTTGCGCGACATAGGGGAAATCATGCTGAGACACTAGGAAATGGACAATTCTAAATTTGGGCCCTAGCGTGAGGCACCATAGTCGCAGACCCCTGCTGGAAGTTTCCAAATACCATTTCCTCTTTGGGCGCTGCGATGGGAACTTGAAATAGTCTTAACTTCTGGACTGATTATTAGATTTGGGTAAATCTTATATCGATGGAAGCTTATTGAATTTCCTATATGAAAAAAAGTGAAAATATTGAAAATTGCTCATGGAATAACCATCATTAAATTTAGAAGCTAATAATAGATATTCTTGAGATGAAATTAGCTAGGAAAAAGTACAGGGTATTAAAATACCTCCCCCTTGATAACATTCGTCTCAAATGAGACCGAACAAGAAGGGAGAAAACACAACTGACCTATATACGAAACATGAATAACTGGGACATAATCACATGACTGACATGACTGACCAGCTGAAAATATAATACTGAACACGCATATCTGATGCATGTGTAACTGATTCATGAATGCATGACTGAGTGTTCTCAAGAACTAAGTTTCTCACAATGAGAATGCATGTCTGATGCATAATTACATAACTGAACAGATTCATCAGTTCATGATTTAATATGCAATGGTACTTGTTACCAAGTTATAATGAGGGCATGAGCATGAAACCGCATACCAAGTTTGTGATAAACATTAAACATTAAACTGAGTAAGCTTAAAGAGAACTATTACCTTGAGCTTGATCTGAGTTGGTGAAACAGAGGTGAGGATACTTGGTACGTATATCTACCTCTGCTTTCCAAGTTACTCCCTCCATGGACTGATTTTGCCAAAGAACCTTCACTAGAGGGACTTCTTTGTTCCTCAATCTATGAGTATTATAGTCTAAGATTTTGGCTGTAATCTCTTCATAATAGAGAGTGTTCTGAACATCAATACTTTGAATAGGGACTACAACTTATGGGTTACCTATGCACTTCTTGTACAAAGAGACATGAATGACTGGATGAACTGAGGCTAGATCTAAAGGCAATTCAAGCTCATAGGCTACCTTGCCACAGCGACTAAGAATCTTGAAGGGACCAATATATCAGGGACTGAGCTTTCCCTTCTTGCCGAATCTCTTCACTCCCTTCATGGGAGAGATATTTAGATAGACATGAACACCAATCTCAAACTCGAGATCTTTTCTACAAACATCTGCATAAGACTTCTATCGGCTCTGAGCAACTCGGAGCCTTTCTCTAATCAACTAGACTTTTTCTAAGGCGTCCAATACCAATTCAGTACCTATGACTAAGACCTCACTAACTTTGAACCAACCCTTTAGATATCTATATCTCCTACCGTAGAGAGCTTTGAATAGATCCTTCTAAATACTGGAATGATAGTTGTTGTTGTATTCAAACTAAATGAAAGGTAAAGTGATCATCCCAACTTCCCTTGAAATTGATTGCACATGCCCTTAGAATATCTTCTAACGTCTGAATGGTCCTTTCTACTTGACAATCTATCTCAGGATAAAAGGTTTTACTAAGATGAATTTGGGTACCAAGACCCTTTTGGAATGCTTTCAATAAATGAGAGGTGAACTGGGTACCTCTATCTGAGATGATGGACAACGGAACACCGTTCAATCTGACCAACTCCTTGGTGTAGAGTTTGGCATAATCCTCGGCTGAATAAGAGGTATGAACTAGAAGAAAATGAGCTGATTTGGTCATTCTGTCTACAACGACCCAGACTGAATTATGTTGATGACAAGTTCGAGGCAAACCCGTCATGAAGTCTATGTTCACAACTTCCCACTTCCAAGAAGGAATACTGAACTCTTGGATAGACCCAGTAGGCTTCTAATGTTGTATCTTAACCTGCTGATATGTAGAGAACTTAGCCACAAACTCTTCAATGTCTCCCTTTATCCTACTCCACCAATAGATTTCCTGCAAGTCGTGATACATCTTTGTGGCCCCTAGATAAATAAAGTAGCACGCATCATGCGCTTTTGCAAGAATTTGCTGCCTTAAGTCCTCTATACCTGGAACACAGAGACGACCCTGTCAGTGAAAGACACCATCTCTCCCTTAGGAGAAAACCACTACTTTCTGATCCTGGACTGACTCTTTCAACTTGATAAGGCTGGAATCTCTATCTTGCTTTTCATTCACGTCCAAAACTAGAGATGATTCTGAGCCAACTTCTTCTTATTGTCCTCAACATGAGAAACACTACCTATGGATAGTCTACTGAGAGCGTCGTCCACTACGTTGGCCTTGCCGGCATAATAAAGAAAACTCATGTATAATCTTTCAAAAGTTCTAACCACCTTATCTTATGAAGATTGAGATATTTTTTAGAGAAGACTTACTGAAAACACTTATGATTAGTTAACACATCTATATGAACTCCGTATAGATAATACCTCCAAATCTTTAAGGCAAATACCATGTCTGCTAACTCAAGATCATGAGACAGATAATTCTTCTTATGTGGTTTAAGCTATCTTAAGGCATAGGCTATGACCTTACCATGATGCATGAGAACACAACCCAAACCTACTATGGATGTATCACAATACACTACAAAACCATCTAGACATTTTGGAAGAGCTAATACTAGAGCTAAGGTGAGTCGAGTCTTCAACTCCTCAAAACTCTTCTCGCAAGGATTTGACCACTAAAACATGGCATTTTTATAAGTCAATCTAGACATAGGGGATGTCATAAAAGAAAATCCCTCAACAAACCATCTATAATAGCCAGCCAAACCCAAGAAACTCCTAATATCTGATGGAGAGATAGGGTGAGGCCAATTTCTTACAGGTTCGGTCTTTTGAGGATCCACTCTAATGGCATCACCGAAAACGATATGACCAAGCAATGCTGCTGACCTTAGCCAAAATTTACACTTACTAAACTTTGCAAATAGATGTTGATCTTTTAGATTCTGAAGTACTATTCTGATATGATCTGCATAATCTCGCTCCCTATGGGAATAGACAAAAATATCATCTATAAAGACTATAACGAACAAGTCCAACTACTGCTTGAACACACGGTTCATCAAGTCCATAAAAGCTGTTGAGGCATTGGTAAGACCAAAGGACATGACTAGAAATTTAAAGTGACCATACCGAGTTCGAAAAGCTATTTTTGGACTGTCATATTCTCTGACTCTGAGCTGATGATAGCCAGATCTGAGGTCTATCTTACAGAAATTGATTGCACCATAAATTTGGTCAAATAATTCATTGATTCTGGGAAGAGGATACTTGTTCTTGAGGATGACATTATTGGGCTGACGCTAATTAATGCACATTCAGGGAGAACCATCTTTCTTGAGTATGAATAAGAATGGTGTGCCCCATAGGGAAATATTGGGTCTGATGAATCCCTTATCGAAGAGAACCTTCAACTGTTCATTCAGTTTTTTGAGTTTTGTTGGTTCCATTCTGTATGGCAAAATAGAGATAGGCTGAGTATCTATATGAAGATCAATACCGAAGTCTATTTCCTTTTCAAGAGGAATTCCTAGAAGATCTTCCAGAAAGACATCTGAATATTCATTCACTACTAGGATTGATTAAAGACTGGGATTCTCAAAACTGGAATCCTTAACATGAATAAGATGATAAACATATCCCTTAGATATCAATTTCCTTGCTCGAAGGTGGTAAATAAGCCAACCTCTAAAAACGGATGCACTACCCTTCCACTCTAGGACAGGTGTTTTTGAATACTGAAATTGGACTATTTTATTTCTGCAGTCAACTATGGCATAGGAGGAATGAAGTCAATCCATGTCGAGAATGGTAAAAAAATCAGTCATCTCTAATTCTACAAAGTCTATTGAAGTGACTTTCTAAAATATCATAACTGGGCAATTCCTGTATACCCGTTGGGCAATAATGGTTTTATCCACTAGGGTAGAGACTTAAAAGGGCTCTACTAGGATTTCTAGACTAATTTTGGATTCGCCTGCTAAATAGGGAGTTACAAAGGTCAAAAAATCTCCTGGATCTAGCAACGCGTAAACATGGACATGAAAAATCTGTAGTGTACCAGTAACTATATCAGGAGAATTTTCCAAATCCTATCGGGACTAAAGAGCATAGAGATGATTTCGGCATTTAGTAGCACTGGTGCTGGCACCCTAGTGATTCATGCTACTGGACTGAGCTGAGGGATGGAGATTACTTTGATAACCTAACTAAGGGTAGTCTCTGACTCTATGGCCTAGCTTTCCACAATTGAAACAGACATCGCTACCAACTTTGAAAGCACCCTTGTGGTTCTTACCACACGTCTGATAGAGGGGATTAGTTCGGGCATTACTAACATTGCCCTGATACTTAGAGCCTGGGGCTCTATCTCTGTTACCGTTCTTGAACTTAGGAACTAGAGTACTGGCAGAAGAAGGGGCTGGAACTGATAACTTAAGACAAAACTGAGAACGGTTTCCTCCTTCTATTTTAGGATGAGCAAAGTTGAAACTACCTATCTTTGCTTTCTTATTCTGCTTCTCTCTCTACTTAATCTTCTGCTCCTCTATCTGCTAAGCATGAGTCATATTCTTGGCTAAAGTCATGCCACTATTTAGGATAGCAGATCTGCACTCATTTACCATACTATTATTTACCCCTGAAGCAAAATTTACTCATTTTGGCTCTCTTTTCTACAACCACATGTGGGACATATCTAGCAAATTGAGTAAACTTAAGATAATAGTCTTTCACCGTCATATTTCCCTACCTGAGGTAGACGAATTCTAGCACCTTAGAATCTCAAAGCTCTTGGGGAAAGAATTTGTCAAAGAATGCATTGATAAACTCCTCCCACTCTATAAGACCTACATTATTTGACCTCTCTGGCTTACACTGTTTGAACCAAGTATGATCCACATCCTGCAACTGATACGTATCTAGTTCTGAACTCTTAACAGTAGTTACTCGCATTATGTTTGTCACCTTCTAAACCTAATCAATGAATTCCTGAGGGTCCTCATCTACCCTAGACCCGAGGAAGGACGGAAAATTTATTCGAGTGAAGTCTTGAATCCTTGCTGTGGCTGAATTGGCCACTAGGTTGGCTGGAATGACAATTGCCCATTTATTTTGAGTGGCAACTGACTGATAAGAGAAGTAAATATGGCTCTAAACTCCGTATGAGAAACATGATTTCCCATAGGATATTCGATCTGAGAAGTTGACTGATTTCCATTTCATCTTTTAGGAGGCATGCTCTGTAGAAAAAAGAGAGAACAGATTAGACAGAGAGATTTACATGAGATTATGCTCACTGAAATGACATAAATACCAAATAAAGGGAAACTATTCCTAAGACTATGCTGATGACTAACATGACTAATGACTGAATTCTGATAACTAATAACATAAGTGACTGTATCTAACAGTCTTGAAGCTGATAAAACTAGCTGAGTTCAATACTGTATCTGAGTTGACTATATTTGACAGTTCCAAATTCTGAAGAACTATTTGAGCTCTTTTACTAAGACTGTGGAAGGTAGTCATCTAATCGACATACCCCTAATGATGCATTATAGCTGAATTGGGGTCCAATTTATGCCTTGATTGAAAGGGTATCAATACTGCGCCACTGGTA
>JAPEIP010000011.1:60530242-60545789 GCA_026120095.1 Capsicum chinense
ATTCCTTCTCCCCTACATTCCGTAAATCGAAGAAGATCAAGATAATCCTGCTATCTTGTGTTATAGATTTGACCACCCCTTTTAAGAAATTTGCTGCTGGAGGTACTTTTGAGCTTAAATAGAACATGGTGCAGCTTATGATCAGCAGTGGACAATTCATAGGGCTTTCACATAAAGATCCAAAAATCCATATGGGGAACTTCTTGGAGATCAGTGACACATTCATCCTTACGGGTGTGTCAACTGATTATGTAAGGATGACACTATTTCTCTTTTCACTATTAGAGGAAGTGAAGAATTGGTTGAATGCTCAGTCGGCTAAAACAATCACGACCTCGGATTATTTAGCAAGAAGATTAATCATCACATTATTTCCATTTGGAAAGTCTGTAGGACTTCAAAGTGAGCTTGTGTGCTTTAAACAGAAGCCATACGAGAACATATTTGATGCTTGGGAGTGGTTCAAAGCTCTTCAAAGGGACTCTTCACACTGTCAAAATTTGAATGAGGTAATAGATCATACTTTTTTTAAGGCACTTGACCATAAAATAGATATTTCTAGATTCAGAGGTAGGTGGTCAAGCTCTGGAGTTAATGTATGATGAGCTATATACTTTATTGAAGAGGATTGCACAAGGCAATCCAGAGTTGAATTCAAACTAAAGGAGTGATACTAAAAATATTTCCTATATTTTGGAGGTGGATCGATTTACCAAATATATTCTTAAATTATTAAATTACAAATTTGGTAGACTATGCAGCTTAGCAATATGAGAATAGATGCCACACAGCCTGTAGCCGCAGTGAATGTAATTCAGCAGACAAGCACTTGGTGCATTGTGTATTAAAATACTGTTCATTCTACAATATGTGTGCTTCCAATCCAAAGTTTGTAATATTTGTGGGATATTTTCAGATGCCCAAATATGGGAATGCGGACAACATGAAGCAATAGACTCTGCCACTAAACAACCAATGGAATGCCTAGCAGCAACAGTTTCAACAACTATAAGCTTAAGCAAATCATACCACAACTCAGAATAGCAATGTGGAAGAGATATTTAAACAACTTATAGCTGGTCAAGTAGAGTTGAAGAAAATATGAAAAGTTAACAGGCAAAAATAAAATACCAGAACGCGGTTATAAGGAGCTTGGAGTTGCAGATAGGTCATATAAAAGTAGCACAAAACACCATGCCTCAAAATATAGTTTGCCAAGTGATACTAAACCTCCTAAATGTGCTATGGAAATTACTTTAAGGAGTGGTAAAGAGCTTAATGAAGAACCTCTAAAAGAAACTAAGGAGGTATATATAGACAAAGTTCCTAAAAGGGTAAATTACAAAGTTTCTGAAAAAATTCTAAGATGTTTAAGTACTTAAAAACAAAAGTTGCAAAAGAAGTGAAGAAGATCCCACCACTACCTTTCCCACAAAAGTATATAAAAGCAAAGAAAGATGCATGTTTTAAGAAGTTCCTTTAAACATTCAGAGAGCTGCATATTTACTTACCTCTTTTAGACATTTTGGAGGTAATTCCAAAGTATGCTAAGTACTTGAGGAACGTGGTTGCCAAAAAAATTATGCTGCAGGATATGGAGGTAGTATCACTTACTGAAAAGTATAGCTTGATGGTTAAAGAGAGGATGGCTAAAGAGCTCAAGGACCCTAGAAAGTTCACTCTACCTATTCAAATTAGGAATAATAGGATGGTCCATGCACTTAGTGCTATAGGGGAAAGCATGAACTTGAAGCCCTTTCTCTTTGTTCAATACATTACTCTTGGGTAAGAAGATACCAAGCTCTGTGCTAATCAAATTGGTAAATGGTATCATATCTCTTCCTGAAGGATTGTTAGAGAATGTTCTCATCAAGGTTGGTAAGTTTATTATTCCAGCTGAATTTATTGTATTAGATTTTCAAGCGGATGAAAAATTACCAATCATCTTAGGATGTCTATTCTTGGTGACGGGAGGAGCTTTAATTGATGTTAGAGAGGGCAAGCTCACAATGGGGTTGGATGATGAAGGGACAGTTTTTAAAGTGTACAAACCACTCACAACACTCTCCCACTATAAATATTTATGCACAATTGCTCTTATTGAAGGGGATAAGTGTGGGGTGGTCAAGCCTATTCCACAAAGATCCTCTTCGGACAATATTAATAAGCAACCCAAGCAATAACACCTAAGCTCGACCTGATGTATATTGATGAGCTTGAAAAGGATATTGTTGAGAAAGTTGTTGACTTTGAGAGTCGCACTCAAAAGGTCAAAAATGAAAAAGATAATAGACTCCAAGTGTGAGGAAAAGGATGAATGAATATGGATAGGTCATTGTTGGGTCGTGTTGTGACATTAAATCAGGTGCTGCTTAGGAGGAACCCCCAGTTAAGTAGGTATGTTTTATTTTTAGTTTTTTAGTTTATTTTACTTTGCTAGTTTTGTTTTTGTTGAGTCACAGGTTGATGGAAAGTCTAGTACCGGAAAACCTGAGCTAAGAAGCACAGAAAAGACTAAGTTTGGGGTCCCCAGACCCCCTTGATGTAATAAGATACTACGAGCTAGGCCTAGAGACCTAAGGTAATATTTCTATCTCTACTTTTAATGTATACTTTGGGTAAAAAGTAGATTTTTAAGTGTAGGGTAGGGAAATTCCTATTTTAGTGTAAATTATAAATTTTATGTTAGGAATAAGTAGGATGTTATTGTTGGTGCAATAAGTGATTGTATGGTGCATGTGTTTTCATTGTAAAAGCATGTGGATTATGTGAATTACTACTTTTTAGACTCCTAGGCTCATATTTATGACTCTTGTACTTGATGGCTTAAAGTTGAATTCATGTGATTTTTTAGTTAAGAGTGTATTATGATTCTACTTAAAGTAGAGCATATGCCTTATTTAATGTGAGGTATTTTTATATTCTTTGTCGCATGTGATTTGTAGAACTATCGTGGTGTGTGTAAAAAGAGAAATAAAGAGTGTGGGTTTAGGAGATGATATAGGCATTTCATTAATTGCCTTATTTTATACCTTATTTGTTAGCTACCTTTGTACATAACGCTATTTAAACCCCTATTGAGCCTTAAGCTTTTTCTTTGATGGCCTCATATGTATTCTAATGCCCTTCTTTGATTGACTTTAATTTGAACCAAGATCTTAATCAATTTAGTATAAAACTACCGAGTTAGGAAATATGAAATTGAAGAAGAAAAATTTTAAATTTAAGGCCCAAGTGATAGTTATTGGTGTTCTAAAAAAGTGTTGTGTTGTGGTAGGTAGTTGAGTAATGAACAAAATAAAAATTTGTTCAAATTGAGTAAGTTTTACATATAATAGTCCCACCTTGTGTTTGTAAGATTATATTAATGAGATGGGATCAAACAAAAGATATGTGAAGGTAGAAAAGTGGGGTAACTTTGTTGTTAAAGATGAATTGAAAGTAAAAAGTGATGTATTAAAGTTCTTAGGGAAGATAGTCACTATTCTTGTCCAAAATTGGTCCTACCCATCCCTTATCCTACATTATGACAATTAAAGACCTATTTTATCGTAATATTCATCATTCAAATATTAGTGGAGTACTACACTAAGGGCAAGCCTATAGTTCATTATGTGTAACATGTGAATTCCTTATGGGAGTCAGCGTAACTTGATTTTTGTACCCATTGTAGTTACATTTATGTGGGTGTTTATGGGTAACACTATGATGGTGATGGCACATGTTTGATGAATGTGGGTGATTTTTATGATTTCATTTATTGAGCATTGAGCATGAGTTTTCCAATTTGGTGAGTCAATTCTTGAGGCTAGGATGTTTTGGAGTAGTATTCCTTAACAGTCAAATGAGTATATAACATGCTTCGTGTAAAAGCTTTCATTCTATATATTAACTATAGTACTAGCTTGAGTATCTTGCAAGTAGTACAAGTGTAGAGTCTCCACATCTTATCATTCTTAGAGTAAAGAGATTTTCGAGGACAAACAAGGCTTTAAGTGTGAAGTGGTGATGTTGGGTGTATATATGCCCTCAAGTGTTGTTATCCTAGCCTATTTTGCATTGTTAAGAAGGAAATTTGTGTTCTTTATATTTTAATGATGATATAAATAAGAATGTACTTGTTCAAGTATTTTATTGAAATGTGTAAAAGTTTTTTCAAACAAGTTTGTGCTTAATTGAGTCACTTAAGGTTCTAACGATAAAACTTGTGTTACTAGTTTGAGCTAGGTGTTGTTCTAGATAGTCTTGGTAGATTCTAGTGTCTTAAATTAGTTCCTTATGGTTTTAATATGTAATATTATGTGAACAACTTGTTTAGAATATGGAAAATTGAATTAAAATGAGCCAAGAGTCAACAATTTATTAATACGTAAAGTGGTCGAGACTAGTGCTTAGATTGAGCTTCTAGTTTGCTATTGTTGCGGCTGTGTTGTGTTGAGATATAATGTGTGGTGTTTGATGACATAGGATTCCTTATGAGTTTATATGGATAATATTTTGATGATATAATAGCAGAAAACCAAGGAAAAACAACACCATAAGGCAAGAAGAGAAGTAGTGGAACACTTAGACAAATATTGGAGCAATTGTCCAATTCCAGTGAGTGGAGGTGATTAGACTGGGATGCCTCAGCCTTATCAGTCTATGGAGTCTGAATATCCTCCACTGGAGTGGTGCAATATAGTCGCGATGCCCTTGGCAGTCCGGTGAACTTGTGCACAGTTTTTTATACGCCTTTAGACATCTTTGAGCATTGTGAGGGGATTATAAACAATTTATTTATGGTTTTCATTCTGAAACATCAGATTTTTAATAGATTTGATTATGTATTCAATATTTGGAACATGATTTCGTCGATTAGTGGCTAAACGACCACATTCCGGGGTTAAAGCCAAGAACAAGACTACTATCATTTTATATTGAGTTTGTTGATTTTCTTATCATATTTGGTTGTTTCTTAATCCTTCTTTTAATTAATTTAAATATTATATACACATATTGTCGACCTTTGTTCTCTGGATGGGGAATAGGAAGACAGAACGTGCAGATAAATAATGAAAGGTTCTTATTCCTTTATAAACTAAGGAATTTGAATTAGCGACTAGGACAGGGATATACCTAGAATCCTAGATTGGTTCACATGTAGAATGATAGATTTAAGTACCTAATTGGATTATTGCATCAATGCTCAATGATGTAGTCATAATTTTAAAGTAAGGTAGAAGATTAATGGTCGGGAGACCACGATCATTTGATAAACCCTATGAATCAATGACCAAGAGAATCCACTTAACGAATGAACTTCAATAACTTAGTATGACTGTTCGAAGTTCTTTAACCCTGGCCTTTACTATATGGATTGTCTCAAGTCTTTTATTTACTCATTGTTTACTTTACATTTAGTTTTACAAATCTTCAAACTCTTTTTGGTAACTTCGCATCAAGTTAATCTTAATAAGTGAACTAGAATTTTACAGTTTTTGGAATAAGTCTTTATGGGATCGATACTTGTCTTTATTTAAGGCCACTATATTACATGGTAGACCACATACACTTGTGTGTGCACTATCAATACTTTAATTGCCCTCTAGGTCATTTCTTTTTTCCAACAATTTTTTGCCATTAAATCTTTTCCATAGCAGCTACAGGATATTTATGAGTTGTCGAAACTATCTGCTAGTTATTGGTAATTCATTTGGGATTTAGGCCCATTTAACTATTTTTGATCTATTTGATTTAAGGAATACATCTAGAATGAAAACTGTTAGTAAAAACCTCATATGAGAAATCTGATCATGCAATTAGCTCCAAAACAATGATTTTTGTCTAAGGAGACCCTTTGTTCGGTCCCGAGGATTTCAAACTCATTTTTGGATATTGGGTGAATTTTGGTTGAAAGATCCTTTGGGTGTGGGACCCACATGTTAACAAAATGACCACAGATGCAAATTTTGATGGTGTCAATGATTCCAAAATGTTGATTTTATTGTGGTACCATAGTTAGTTTAGGTATCGAGGCTTTATATTTCATTTTGAGCGTTTAGACCAAAATTAGTTAAAATATCCTAATAGGTGTCTTGGGAGTTAATTTATTTTAAAGGACCTTGTTTCCTAAATATAATTATTCTATTGGATTGAGAATGATTTAATGATCAACTTTCACCGTTGATTCATGTGCATATAGTTCTGGTTGAGTTTCAAGGGTCAGAAAATAAGTTTTGAATATTGTTGGTTCTAGTATGGCTGCTTAAGAGTATGTTGACGATTTTATTGGTTTTCTTAAGCAACCATTTTGCAGTATAAATGGTATTTGGACCCTTTGACCAGGTGTCTTATTTGACCATAGTGAGTTTAAGACACAAACCTAACCTATTTTGTATTTTTAAAATTTTAAGAGCTAGGAAGCTCTGTTTTTGAAAAGTTTTTATGCATTATTCTCGTATAATCTTGTTATTACAACTTCATATTTTTGTTTACAAATAAAACCCATTTTATATTTCATAATTTCATACCAAAATTGTGACTAAAATACTATTTTCTACCATTATTGGAACTTGGAGCATGGGAAAGTGTGGGTAAGTTTCCATTGAGGCTATGGAAAGATAATTCAACACCTAGTAATCATTTTCCATTGTTTTGCATCATAAAATTATGATATTTTCCTTTTAAATTCCTAGTAATTAATTTTTTAATTTCATAACTTTGTTTCCTAATTTAGGCCTTGATTCGAGCACTATTTGTGCTCTAATTTTGAGAATGCATTCCTTGTCCTTAGCTAGCCCTCATGAAAGATTTAATTTGGGATATTGTTTGTTGGGCCTGCGAGGCTATTCTTGATATAAATTTTGACCTAAATATTTTTATAGTAATATGGATCTGATTTTAATCCTATTAAGGTTAATATTATTATTTTTATAGCATGGCAGTATTTTGGGATCGTGGAGAAAAAATGAGTGATTGGTGGACGGTTTAAGACTTGCAATTTGGCATTGGTGTAGGCTTTGGTCTACTTTTCTCTATGAGATTTTATATAGTGTGTATTTCATGCTAGGTTTGGATTACAGGATATATTATGACTAGTTTATCACTTAGCCTATTTTCGTAATTTGGGACTAGAAAGATGACCCGGCCATTAGGATGAAATACTTAATATGGACATAGGACCCTTTTACCCTTAATTATAAAAATGTTAAAAATAGTTTCATGTTAAGGATTCCATAGTATATGATTTATTAATTTACTGTGTGATTGGTGCATGATTCTAGTATATAAATACCTAGTAACTTATTGTTGCATTATTAGGATATGGTGATGTCATGAATACTTTTAGGTTCCTTCACACCCACTTAAAGGGATGTTTTCAACCAAAACTCTAAATTTACTATTGTTTGATAAAAATAATTTATTCCCACTTTTATGTTTTAAAAATAAATTCTTTCATCATGGAAGTATTACCACCTTATTTAAGGATTTATGAGTTTTTTAAACTAATGATTGTATTTTTGAAATTTGATAAAGATTGATTATCTTTAGTGGTTTATCGACCGTTTTAGCAATACTATTTACTTTTATTGAGAGAGATTTCAATTCTTTTATGCTATTATGTTGATTTAGTTCTAAAGTTAATCTTAAGATAATTCTAGTTTGAATCTATCACTTATGAAGCTATTACTGATTCTAATCTAGCATTTATGATACTAGTCTAGATTTGATTTAGGCATTTATGATACTATTTTTGGTTCGAGTTCGGCATCTATGATTCTATTTTTGATTCATTCTTAGCATTTATAATACTATTTCTAATTTGAGTTCCACATCTATGATATAATACCTTGATTGAGTATGGCATCTATGATACTATATTTGCTCTGAGTCTGATACAGATGTACTAGTTATCATGTTAAGGGACCAGGTAGAGTAAGTTACTTATGGTATGGGAGGAGTTCATAGACATGGTTCACTATTGGTTTATGGTACATCTACTAATTTACATGTATTTTCCATCTCTAGTATGATTTTCTGGTGCTTATATCTATTGATTTTATAGTGTTTTCATATGTATAGGCTATGGTGGTTGTTTTTAGGGTGCTTGATTGGTCCTTCAAAACATATGCGGCCCAATTAGGTTACTGTTTGTATAGACGAGCCAACTACTTTAGGGTTGGTTATTATGGTTAGTTTGTGGCAAAATGATTATGGACATATATCCATGATTTTTGGTATGTTTCTGATTCCTTTTCTTTGTTATAGTAATATATGTTATTGTTATATTTGAAATTCAAGAGGCAGGGTAAACTGGAATTTCTTTGTGAGTCTACTACCGACTATTTTCATTCGACTAGCCTGTAAATTTGTGCACTTCACAAAACAAATTAGATTTAACACAATTAAGAATAAAAATTATCAAGCATAAAGTAAATACACAGAGTTTTATCCTGGTTCAGAACACCAAAGATTTCATAGATCGTTCAATATCTAAATCAAGTACAATGATATAAAACAAGTTCTGAAGACTCATTTTACTCTTCAGATCTTGTGATGCAGCTTCAATTGATGTTACAAAGCTGACTCGATGCTACTCTTTATGTATCAATTGTAATGAAAAAGTTACAAAGCCTTGTAAGACTAAGATTGAGACACTTTAATTTTTCTCTTTGAAGTTACGTGGTGTCTTCTTTCTTCCATTTTGCCGATTATAGTCTTCTATTGTATATGCTTCTTTTCATCATTAGGAAATGTAAGATATTTCTTCTTAATCAAGGATATGAGTTGATTCCTTCATTGTGGTAATTTTCCCCTTATGTGATGTCCATATATGATATGTCCATACCTGGTGTGATTTTTTTTTCTCATATCTATTTATTTCTATATCTGATATGTCCATGTAAGTAGTGAGTTCTTTCTTTTCATTTGACCTTGTCACGAGGTGCGTCCAATTGCCTTGTCTATTTGGATATTTTGTTGATATGATTTTTGTTGCCTTGTCAAGACATATCCTACTTTTGATGCTGCTCCATATTTAGCATGATATTCTTTGAGAGAATATTCCTTGCCTTGTGCGAGATATCCTCCCAATATATGAGATCTAAAATGTCCTTGTGTGAGATCTCGTATCATTAGGGATTTTCAATATCTTTGATATGGCTCAAAATTTAGCATGATATTCTTTAAGAGAATATTCCTTGCCTAGTGCGAGATATCCTCACATGATTTTAGATCTTTAATGTCCTTTGTTTGAGATCTCCCTCCTTCATTTATGATCTTCAATATCTTGTAAAGTTCACTTATAAGTTTATCATTATTACAACATAAAATATAAATAAAGGAGGCTAACAATATCCCCCTGTTTGATAATGACAGACAAGCATAAACATCAATTGATTTCTCTTTGTGTCACTATAGTTGGCTTACTCCCTTGACTGTCTTTCTCTCCCTTTTGGCATACTAAAAAATAACCACACAATAGTTTAAATAGCAGTAGATAGATAGTAGACATTTGATATATTAACTAACAAGTATTAGGCAAAACAAATAGTATGGAAGATAGTGATTAAAAATCATTTAACAACCCGCAAAAAACAAGGGACAAGACCATATTTTGAAAACAAATCTTCTTGTTAAAAATTGACGAGAAAATTGAAACATGTAAATGAGATTATTGTCCAAAAATAAGACTCATAATTCATTAAAGCGGAGAATACCAAGTCTTTTTCTAAGGTAAACAAAAATTTCTTCTAACAGGGTTTTCATAAATAATCTTCTAGTTGATTTTCAGAGTTAATGAATGGTAATGAAAAATCACCATTTTCTACCTGATCCTGAATAAACTGATGCTTAATATCAATGTGATTGGCCCTAGAATGATACATAGTATATTTAGATAAACTAATAGTGCTTGTGTTATCACAAAACATGGAAATAGATTTAAAGGACAAATTAAAATCAACAAGTTGATGCATAATCCATAAAATTTGTGTACCACAACTTTCAAAGGCTATGTATTCGGCTTCAGTTCTTAAAAGAGAAACTGATGTTTGCTTCTTGCTATGCCATGAGATCAGGACACTGCCAAAAATTTGACATGTTCCATTTGTGTTTTTTTATTAATTTTATCTCCTGCAAAGTCAGTGTCTGAATATCCATTTAAATCCAAAAAGGGAGTAATTAGGGTACCAGAGTCCAATGTATTAAGTTCTTATAAGGTATTGAATGATCCTTGTGATGAAGTAAGATGAGACACTTTAGGAGTGGGCTCGAACTTGGCACACTTACATACACTGAGCATGATGTCTAGTCAACTGGTAGTCAAATAGAGTATTGATCCAATCATTCCCATGTACATCCTTTAATTAGCATCCTTGTGAGAAGTGTCTATATCAAGAATTGTGGCTGGACTCATCGAAGTTCCATAGGCCTTTTCTTTTTCCATACAAAAATTTTTGATGAGTTCCTTTGTGTACTTATCTTGACTGATAAAGGTACCTTTGGCAGTTTTTTTGATTTGTAATTCCAAGAAAAATGTGAGCGCTCCTATAAAACTCATTTAAAATTCTCTTTCATTAAATTAGCAAAATTCTCACACAGAGAGATGTTAGGACTACCAAAAATGAAATCTTCAATGTGAATTTGCACAATAAGACGATTTGAATCAAGATTTAATATGATCAGAGTTGTATCAATTTTACCTCTTTGAAAAGTTGTATTAGTAAAGAAGTACTCAATCTCTTATATCAAGCCTTTGGAACTTGTTTGATACCATAGAGTACTTTTGACAATTTTAAAACATGATTTGTATAAGATGGATTTACAAACATGGGGATTTTTGTTTTCAAAAAAATCCTCATGAATGAAACCATTTAAGAAGGTATTTTTTACGTCCATTTGATAAAACTTAAAACATTTGAAAGAAACAAAAGCTAATAAAATTTGAATTGATTCTTACCTTGCCACAAGAACACAGGTTTCATTATAATCAATACTTTTTTGTTTTGAGTAGCCTTGAGCTACAAGTCTGGCTTTGTTTTTGATAACCTTACTTTCTTCATTCAATTTGTTTATCTAGACCCATCTAGTTCCAATTACTCAGTAGTTAATGGGTCTTTCAATCGGAGTCAAAACTTGATTTCATTTATACTGGTCTAACTCTTCCTTCACTTCTTCAACCAATGATTTATCTTTAAGGGCCTCATCAGCCTTTTTTAGTTCAATTTGAGATACAAGAGAAACAAACGCTTGCTTTTTCAATAATCATCTTGTTTGCATCCTATCATCTGGATTTTCGATGATAAATTTATTTGGAT
Source organism: Capsicum chinense (assembly GCA_026120095.1). Taxonomy (NCBI): domain Eukaryota; kingdom Viridiplantae; phylum Streptophyta; class Magnoliopsida; order Solanales; family Solanaceae; genus Capsicum; species Capsicum chinense. Next base: position 60,541,543 of record JAPEIP010000011.1, read on the forward strand.
AGCTAGCATTATTTTTTCATTATCTTAGAATAGTCAGTTTTACTATTTCTACTGTGGGAGTTAATTCTTGACCGGTATAGTTGATTTATCTTGTGATGGCTCAGAGGTTGTGCTAGCTTTAGCCCCAGATTGTAGATCACTCTCCTGTTCTTCATTAATATTCAAATTCATAGGTGGGTTATTAGATTCATCAAATAAAATATGCATAGATTCTTCAATACATAAGGTTCTTTTATTGTAAGCCTTGTAAGCGCAACTAGTGGGAGAATACCCAAGAAAAATAGCTTTGGCACATCGTGGATCAAATTGTTACTTCTTATTCATACCATGTTTGTTGATAAAGCATTTGAATCCAAAATAATGAAAGTATCTAATGTTAGTTTTCTTTTCTCTCCATATTTCATGAGGTATTTTCTGTAGAATAGGTCTGATCAGGCATCTGTTGATTATGTGGAATGTTGTACGTACTACTTCTGCCTTAAAGTGATATGGGAGATTATGTTCTAACAACATGGTCCTGGTAGTTTCTTGGAGAGACCGATTCTTTTTCTCTACCACACTATTTTGCTAAGAAGACCGAGGCGACGAGAAGTTTTGAGAGTATCCATTTATAGCATAGTATTCCTCAAATGCCTTGTTTTCAAATTTTCCTCCATGATCACTATCAAACATATGTAATTAAGTGACAACATTCTCTTTGTACTTTTCTACAAAAAAACTCAAACTTTGCGAAAGCCTTGTGTTTATGAGTAAGAAACATTACCCAAGTAAACAAAGAGTAATAATCAACTATAACAAAAATATACCTCTTTCCACTAATGCTTGCAGTCTTATCGTGTAAAAAATCCATATGGATTGTTTGAAAAGGTTTGGTATTGGAGAAAATGTCTTTGACTTTGAATGATATTTGGATCTATTTACCCAATTGGTGAGAATCACAGATGTGATCCTTTTAAAACTTGAGATTTCGTAGACCCTCTACCAATTTTAGATTGGATAATTCTTTAATTATATATATTCTAACATGCCTAAGATCTCTATACCAAATAAAAACATCATTGGTTTGTATAGTGATACAAGTTAAGGTAGAAAATTAGGACTATTTAAGACATAAATAGTATCAACTTGTGCATCGATAAGAGATATGTCTCTTTTGTCGTGTTTCACTAAGCAATGTTTTTCTTTGAAGAGGACTCCGAAACTAGCATTACGCAACTGACTGATGCTAAGAATATTATGTTTAAGGCAATCCACTGGATATACTTTATTGCCGAATTTATTTTTCCCCCATCTATTTTGTTTATATTTGAAATTTTTTCTTTCTTTTTGGTCATGTGTCTAGAACATTCTCTATTAATAAAACATATTCCCTTCTTATAACTCTTACAGACCTGTTCCTACTAATTAAGAAAATTCATTTTGTTTAGGTACCTAAGTGGCCTTGGGTCCTTAAGGGTTAGATGTGCTTCCTTTTGGCTTCCAAACCCATAAACTCTTAGGCATGTTCTTACATCTATAGGATTTGTTCCCTCTCTATCCACATATAAACTAGATAGGTCCTCGAGAAGAGAAAGTGGTCTTGGTTAATTTAAAAAATTCTAAAGTGGAACTTTAATTATTTTTAAAAGAGTTTGATCTCATGAATCGGTGACTAGGTGATCTCTTAATAATGTTTAATTTTATCTTTACATCATCAATTTTATCATGAAGTAAGTCAATTTCGATTTGATGTGCATCGATTTCTATTTGCGAACTTATTTGATCCTCTTCGAGTTTTTATTTAAATCTAGCTTCAAAACTTTTCTTCTCCAGAGAAAGTTTGTTATACTCATCTATAACTTCTTGAATCTCGACAGTTATCATATCTAAAATAGATTCTAGAGTATTACAGTTGCGACAATCATTTAGTCTTACCTCGCTAGATTCACCTATTGCCATGAAACATATATTTGCATCTTCTATTTATTATTCAATTTTTTCTTCATCACTCCAGGATATGAAATTTTTATTCTTTTTGGGTGTTCTTCTTCTTAATTCTGAACAATTTTGTTTGAAGTGGCAAGGCCTTCCACCGTAATAACACTGATTAACATTTCTATTGGAGTCATTATTTTTTGCTAGTTGGGATCTTTGCTTTATTTATGTCATGATCTGCGTTATTCCATGATTTATGAGCGTCATTCCTTCACTATTAGCATATTCCAGAATGTCAACTTCTTCTGTAGGAGCAACATTAAAGGATTGTAGTTTCTTCTTCTTCTTTTTGTAGTACTTCTTTATATAATTGTGTTCATATGCAATAAGGTTACCTCATAGTTCATCATATGTCATGTTGTGTAGATCTCTGTCTTATAGAATGGCTTCCTTGGTTTCTCAGATATTTGGAAGACTCCCGTCCAGCTTTTGGACTTTCAGGATGTGTGGATAGATCAACCCCAATGATTTAAGCTCTCATACGATATTAGTTAAATTGGGAAACATTGTTTCAATGTCCTCATTCTCATCCATTTTGAATAGATTGCATTTATTGACCAGGGAAACAATTATGATTTCATGACTTTATGGTTGGTTCCTCAATAGGTTACCTCTAATTTGTCCCATATTTCTTTTACAGTTTCACAAGTTGATTTATTATAGTACTCCTCCCCACTAACTGAACATGAAAGTAAACTTATAGCACAAGTATTAGTTTAAGTTACCTCTTGCTGTTCTTTGGTGACCTTGAACCTTTCATGCCATTTTATGACAAAACTACTAGATTCTTTGTATTTGTCCTTTGACTACTCTTTATGTCCTGGAATCAACTTTGGATCTTTCTTGATGACAACCCAGCTTTAAAGATATTTAATTTGGCAAAGATTTTGAACTTATTCTTCCAGTAAGGGTAATATTTTCTATTAAAGTATTGTGTTCTTGTGGTGGAGTGACCATCCTAAAGAAGAGCTCCAGGAATTTGATAATTTATTTTTTAATATTTTCTTACTTACGGTTAAACAATGCTATTGGTAAGATCTACTCTGATATCAATTGAAATTCAGAGGGGGAGGATTAAAATTTTTTTGTGAGTCGGATACTAACTCCTTTAAGTTGACTCGCCTGTAGATCAGTACACTTCACAAAAAAAATATATTTAACACAATAAAGAAAATAAATAGTTAAGCACAAAGTAAGGACATAGAGATTTATCCTAGTTTGGAAAACCAATGTGGTGCCTACTTATAGTTTTCTTGGGTTTCAAAGTTTTCATAGATCGTTCAATATCGAGCTCGAGTAAAATGATAGGAAACAAGTTCTGAAGACTTATTTTCCTCTTCAGACCTTGTGACAGAGCTTAAGTTTATGTTACAAAGTTGACTCGATCATACTCTTTATATAACAATTGTAATCTAAGATTGAGAAATGTTTATTTTTATCCTTGAAGTTGCATGGTGTCTTCTTTCTTTCGTTTTGGCCTTTATAGTATTCGTTTGTTTATGCTTCTTTTCTTCATAAGGAAACCCAAGATATTTCTTCTCTATAAAGGATTTAAATTGATTCCTTGATTAAGGGAGTTTGTACCTTGTGGTATGTCCATACTTGGTGTGCTTTTCATTTCTCACATTTATATATGTCTATATCAGATATGTCTATGTAAGTAGGGAGATCTTCCTTTTCCTTTCATCTTGTTGCAAGATGTGTCCAATTGTTTTTTTATTGGCATATTTAGTTGATATGATTTTTGTTGCCTTGTCAAGCAATATCCTACTTTTGATGTGGCTTCATATTTAGCATGATATTCTTTGAGAGAATATCCTTGCCTTATGCGAGATATCCTCCTAAGATTTAAGATCATCAATGTCCTTCTTTGAGATCTCCTTCTATCATTATGGATCTTTAATATCTTTGATGTGACTTAGCATTTAGCATGATATTCTTTTGGAGAATATTCCTTGCCTTTTGCAAGATATCCTCCTATGATTTTAGATCTTTAATGCCCTTTGTATGAGATCTTCTTCCTTCATTTGGGATCTTAAACATCTTAAAAAGTTTACTTATAAGTGTGTCATTATTAGAACTTAAAAAATAAATATAGGAGGCTGACAAAATCATACCATGTTCATTCATTCATTTGTTAAAGACCCTTGTTATGCTAGTATTAGCCTTCCTTCTTGGCTATGATCCTTAAGAGGATAGTTTAGTGCCCTCATGTTAATATCTCTGAGTTTTTTCATACATTGTTGTGTGTATACATATATAAAATCAATATA
>JAPEIP010000011.1:60545889-60586237 GCA_026120095.1 Capsicum chinense
ATTACTAAAATTTGTCTCTTTCCTTTTAAATTCATTTCGTATTTATGTCCTTTGGCCTTATATTACTACTATACATCCTTCCTTCACTTTTCATTTGACTATTCTTTAGTGATATATGTTATTGTACTTTATTTCCTAAATACTATTATAAAAAGGATAATTTACACTTATTTCCCAATTAGAATTATTATGTTTACTTTCTTGGATAGTTGTTTCTACTTATATTTCTACCTTGCATATTATTTATGCTTGCCATATATTTGGAACTTAGTCGGTTGATGCCTACTGAGTACCATATAATTTATACTTATACAACACTTATGCATCCTGCAGACAGTGGTACGTATTTCCCCCATTGAGGAGCGCATCGTACGAAGCAGCTATGGATCAAAAACTTGGGGTGAGCTCCTGATGTTTGGAGTATTCCTACTTTCTCTCATACTAATTAGACTAATCTCTACTATATATTTGAGAGATCGCTTTCACATGTATAATTATTAAGTATTTCACTTTATACCCTAATTATATTAGAAACTTTTGTACTAATTTCACCTGGTCTTAATTGTTTTATCCTATATTAGCCTTTTACTTTAATTTTTTTGTTATCTTCTCCATTCCAATTAATAGTTTGTTACTAAAACTTTCAAACTCTGAGTTGGCTTACCTAATTGTGGGTTATAGTATGTTCCATCAGGATTTGTCAAATTGGGTCTTGATGATATGTTTAGAGATTATGTGATTGACTTCTAAAGGTAGTTGGGATGAGCACTTGACTCTCATTGAGTTTACCTTCAATAGTATCTCTCATTGAGTTTACCTTCAATAATAGTTATCCCTCAGTATTTTGATGTCTTTGTTTGAGGTTCTTTATGGTAGAGAGTGTATATTTTCTATTTGCTAGTTTTAAGTTTGTGAAGTAGCATTAATAGTGATCGTTCAATTCATGAGGATATAAAGAAATTTTGGAAGATTAGATAGTGGATGAAAATGGTGCTTAGAGCCACAAGTGACCGTAAACATACCCCCGGCATAACATAATCACTAGTATCAATGTATATAAGAAGTACTAGGCAGAAACCAAACTAAATATAAGGTAAACACAGTACACAAAACATTCTGGACACTGATACATGAATAGAAATAAAAAAATGTCTATCATAACCATGAAGTTGAAATATCTATTTGTCATTCATAAAGCCTATAATAAAAGATGTGGTTTTAGGAAAAGTCCTCAACTTACTCTGAATGCTTAAAACTTTAATAATAATGAAATAATACAATGAATCTGTTACTCAAATAATGAGGAGTTAACATTGTTAGCTACTGGTGTGGCATTGGAATGTATTGATCATAGGGTTGTTGCTAAACGTCTAAACCTACATCATCCGATGATGTAAGTACAGGAAAAAAGGTATGCGATTAATGCTTTGACTTACTAAGCATCATATAAATGCAAATATTACATAATCTAATTGTGCTGGAAAATGTTGACATACTATACTAAGATGCAAAATTGAACTTTTAGTAGAATAACCCGATCTGAGATACATAAATGTATATAGTGGTATGAAATAATAAATCTAAAAAGTCATATGATTAAGCAAGTACAAACTAAACTAAGGGTCATGTATGAATACTGAGTCCGAAATAGTTGAAAGTTTGCATAAACGACATAGACCGTATGAGCATCATGGAATCTAACTTGTAACCCATGATAGGAAGGTTCCATGTACCTTGACAAGGTTAACATTAATGTTTGGCATGAATTCACACATGAGCCCATTCTGACAAAGGGAGACACTCATTAATGGCTTGGAAACCTTAATCTACTTTTGTAGGTAGTTTGGGAGTTCGGTGTTTCAACCCAGTCCTCTCGGTGCTAGGTGCTACACCTATAATTATATACATATGCTTATATTTATACTGAAATATGAGTAATAAACATGACCTTGTTAAATATACTTTTACTGAATAAGAATAAAATCATTAAACTAATTGTATCCAACTTACAATCAAATAAGCACTATGAGAAACATGATGTACTGAATACTCATACAAAATTATGCCTCAATTATATATTTCATGCAATATTTATAAGAAACTAGGATTGTGTGCTCATAACATACCTATCATACATCGAAACCATATTTAAAGTCATATATAAAATAATATTCATAGTAATAATATTGCCTAATCATGTATACTAAAATAATAATGAATTTGGGATATTTAGAAACTTGATCTATTTCCTAAAAACTGAACATTGGAAGAAACTTTGGGCATACGGGTGATAGGAGACTGTCTTTTAATAACCGGATACCAACAACTTTTAGAATCCTTGATAATAAATTAAATCTCTTTAGTCTCTAATAGGGAACCCTAGTTTTTCCGCATTGAATAGATGAATCTATCTTTTGAGAATTTTCTATGTGTTTGGGGGAGAATTAGTTTAGATGATTAACTAACCCTTCTTAATCCCCCTAAAAAGTTAAAAAAAATATATAGTATAAGTCTATGAAATAAGGAAAGTACAAAAATACCACAAGGAAACTATTTTTACAAACTACAAAATGTGATAGATTAGTCTAGGGACAACATTTCATCACCTACTATGAATCATCATTTAAGTCATAGTTTATGGACTATTTTATGGTAAACTTGATAATAGGTGGTCACTAGGATTCATTTTGACACATTATGACTTGTCTTTAGAGGTCTTGGGAACTAGTCATATATTTTGGCTTTTAGACTACTCAATTGATTTCTTAGGATGGGAGTAGACATAGGCTCATCACAATATAAAAAATTATTTTCATATTTCTTTGCAATAAGAATAGATTTCAATCCTATACAATTTTAGGTACTATACTTAGGGGGAGGCATCCAACAACTTATTATATTTTACCATGACACTTGGTTAGGCTCATCCTGTGGTTTCTTTTGCTGTTTTTTTTCTAAATTCTGTGTTATGTCATACATGAATCCTTAGGATGTTCTTGTGAGTTACATTAGCTCCCCCTTTGGAATGTTCTTCCTCAAATGAAGACCATCTAGGCTACAGAGGTAGGGAAAGAGATGTAGTCCAAACACAGAGTTCTAAAAGCTTATTACTAACATAGTGGGTAATTTTTTACTAAAATAATGGATGAGCTGGATTCATGAAACAAACATGAATTTTAATAACCTTCTAGTTCATTTATTGCATTTCCATACTTTTCTACTATTTCGAGCTTTCCTATAGCTACACCAAGTCATTTGTGACTTTTTAGAGTAGACAGTTTAGTTACTGGGCATTTCATTTAAATTTTTAGGGTCAATTCATTATTTTGAAGTCTTTAGTAATAAGTATTGGCCATTGGGTATTAACTTTAGGTTTACAACATCATATTTTAACTATGACAGTTCTATCAGATCTAGAATGTCAATGTTAGGCTAGGGGAACTTTTGTTCAGGTACTATGGCTTCTTTACTAATTCAGGGATATGGGATGAATTTTGGTAAAAATAGCCCTATGGTGTTCTGCCAACATATTGTCAAAACAACTCTAGATAGAAATTTCAATGGCAGTGTAGAGTCCAGAATGTCAATTTTAATAGGATAACATTGTTCATTTGTGTTGATGTTATTCTAAACGAATCCTAAGGGTCAATAAAAACATGGAAAATTCTAAGTTAAGTTAGTGTGTAGAGTATGTTGGTCCAATTACTTAAGTGGGCCTTTGGTCTCTTAAGCTTTTGTCACTTTAGCAGCTAATTGGTTGTTTTAGTGTCTAATTTGTCATTTTAGTGGCAAAGACTGCTCCCGGACTATCGCTAAAGTAGAGGCCTCAACGCTTTATCAGACATTGCATAAGAAACATATTGTCTACGAAAATAAATGTAGGCTAGGTGTAGGAGTCGCTTAAGCGACGCTATGCAACTCTAGCAGTGATAGCAAAAGCAATAACTATTGGGGTATTTATTCTATCCATAACTCATTTTTTTCTCTTTTTCTCAAAGTCTCAAGGAGTTAAAGCCATAAAGTGTAAAACAATTGGGAGATTGTTGGGTGCTGGTGATCTTGAGAGTTATTTCCTTGTCGTAATCATTTTAAGTTTCTATCTAATTCTTGATGTAATACTCTGATTTAGTCATAAATTCCTAACTCTTTATTGGATTTAATTGTGTATAATTTGTGCTTGAAATTCACTCAATATAGGCTATATGATTTTAACATAGGAGGACATATTGATGGTTTTGAAAGTGCAATTCCGCAAGTGGCCCCATATAGGATTTTAACTCAATTTTGGACCCAAAGCATAAAAACAAAGCATAGGTATTGTTATTCTTGTATTAATGCATAGATCACTATTTTTATAGCGTTCCATCATGCAGAGGAATATCTGAAGGGGAAATATCCAATTTAGATTACTTTATCATGCATTCTTTGATATCCAGGTAGGCTAGGCTTACTCTTCTCTTATATTGAGCATAATTATAGTATTGTTATGATATATGCTAGTTTTGGGTTGGTAACTATGACTTAGGTGTGTACTTTGCAAAACTTATACTATTTATCTAGTTAATTTATCATATTTTTGAGGATTACCTAACTACTGGTTCTTTATGTTCAATTGTTGTATTAGGACTAAATGATATTTATAAAGCACTTGGTAATAGGATTTTTGAATCTTAGCCTAGTTTAGGAGTTAAATTGAATTGGAATGGACTTTTGGGGTTAAAAGTAGGCCTCTCTTACCCGTTAAGGTCAAGATTACTATTATATCTTAGTAGATCGAATAGGCCTTCCACTGTCATCGTATCTATATTCTTGAGCCGAGAAAGATTTACATATATTCTAACTTGCTCAAGTCACAAACTTATGATTTATTAAGATTGGTTCATTCCCAACAATTATGATATTAAGTCAGTGTCATGTTCAGTATCTATGAAAAAATTACATCTTGTTCAAGTCTGATATCTATGATACAGTTCCTGGTTAAAGTCTAATATGTGAGATACTATTTCCTTTTGTGTCCAACAGTGAGGGATACATATGATGGTCGTAAACCTATTTCGAGTCAACTTTTTATGGTATGGAAATATTGTTGGTTATGATTTGGAGATTTAGTTATTTTATTAGTGTGAAAATCACTATTTTCTTCTTTGTTTCATCCAATAGGCTTATAGTGGATTATTTAATTTTATTTAAATCATTTGGGCTTATAGGAGACTAATTTAGCTATAGTTGCTTATATTCTCTTTGATTTTTCTTATTCCATTGTTTACATTTAGTATATAACTAATCAAGGCTTCCCTTTTTTCACTAACATAGTTTATTACCTCATATTTTATTTTATTTATATTATGATTTAGCTCAGTCAGCTTATGACGAATTTTGATTAACCATTGCTTTGGTGCTCATACTACACTTCTAAATCTTTTTCTAATGCATATATGAGTACTAGATGTTGTTGTTCACGTTGTACTAGTATTGGTTGGATTTTGGAGATTGGGTGAGCATTGGAGCTAGAGCTGACTTTAAGTCCTTTTCTAGTTTGATCGTTTTCTATTCGACACTAATATACTTTTGACATTTGTAGTACTCTTATTATTTTTGTAGAGGGTCTTACCAAAGAGGTTCTTGTACCGACTATACTAGGTTCTGGGATACATTACTTTTCCCAATTTATCTTTAGTTATGTTGTTATACTTACATATTATCACATATGATCTTATTATTTCATATGTATGGTATTTACTATATTTTCCATTGATTGGCCTATTACTTCGAATCTGAGCTATTATTTGGCTTACCTACTGGTGGTTTAAATGTTTATACTATCATGATTCAGGAAATGGGTTATGACATATTGGTATTAGATCATAGGTTCACTCATATTATTGGTACCAGAGCAAGTTCCTAATAGAGTCTCTCAGATCAAAACAATGACATCTATTTCTTATATTTGGTAGGCTATTGGACATTCTATAGAGAACCTCACATCCTTTATCCATTTCATGCTAAGAGTCAGTGTTGGTTTCTAAGATTTACTTTATTTTACTCTTCCCAGATGGCTAATATATGAGCTACTACTACTATATATAAGGACCTCGAGTAGACAATTATGAATGATGTTAGGGGTCATGGCTAACCTTTAGGTCAGGGATAGCTAAGAGCTTTAACCTTAGCTAGAGATACGAATAGGGAGCCTTCACCAAACCCTTTTCTTACTCCCATACTAGATATTCCTCTACCCAATACAGTGGTAGGATAGGGGAAACCCATACTACAGTGGGGTTTATATGATCATTTCAGGGGAAACCTATACTACAGTGGGGTTTATATGATCATTTCTTCTCGAACATGCTTTAGTTCAATTATTGGGTTTTATTTGTGGTTGACTTTTTGATAGTACTTAGTCGACATATTAGAGTGGTATTTAGGTAGGGGTTCATCCTTATGTTGTATCCCCTAGATTTATGATCCCTTCAGTGATGGTAGTTGCTCAGATGATAGTCGCCCAACCTAATATTTATTTTAAGGAGCAAAAGATGTTTGGTAGGTTTTTGAGATTAACATCGCCTAGGCTTTTTAGGGCACCGATCGAGGATGAATATGAGTTTTTGACAATATTTGAGGATAGGCTATGTAGTTTGCGCCTAGCAGAGACTCATGGGGTTGACTACACTGCCTTTTGGTTGGACTTGATAGCTAGATATTGGTGGATAGGTTATCTTTATTCTAGGTAAGCTGGATTTCTTGTGTTGACATAGACTCAGTTCACCATGGGTTTCATAGAGAAACATATGCCTCATAACCTTAAAGAGTGTCTCAGAGATCAATTCTATAGATTGGATCAATGTTCTATGGATGGCCTAGAGAAGGAGGATCGATTCCATAAGTTAGCTAGACAAGCAATAGCTATTTTATAGAAAACGTATAAGGGTATTTTGTTTATTTGGGGACGAAAACTTTCTTGGTAAATGTATTAAAAGATTTTAGCTACAACTGGCAGCTCTTTTATTGAGGTTTTTAATTATTCTCAAACTATAGAGGAGATGCATTACAGGCCCCAAGAAGATGCTATAAGAGACCTCTTTTCTTGGGTTGGTTCAGTGGGAGCAAGAGTGGCTCAAACTTCAGCAGTAAAGGATCTTAGGGTAGGTACCCTCTATGCTAGATTTATTAGCATTAAGGTCAATCTAGTAGGCCCCTTCATGTCATACTTTAGCTTATTAATGGGGGTAAACCCAATTAATATAATCATCTTGACTAAAGTAAGGGTAAGTTTTTTAGGTGGTGCATAATTTGGGTTTTCTATACAAGGTGGAAATTCTACGTAAGCCATATTGTTTTGGCAGAGTGCAGTGACTAGGGAATTTTATGAGTGTGGGACCTTCGACTATTATTAAAGAAAGTGTCCCCTAAAGGTGATAGTTGTACTAATAATTTATAGGGTTCTACCAATTAGGGCAGTGCCACCCTAGCTAGTGGCGGTATACAAGGTAATCAGGGCAGTCCTCAAGGATCTCGTAGAGCACCAAAGGAACATAGGACATTGATCGATAAGGCGCCTAGCCAAGTGTAGGGCAAGGTAATTAATATATATTCTACCTAGTAGACCAATGATAGAGTCTTCAGATGTTGTTATTAAATGTATGATCTTAGTATGCCATCATCCATCTTTTTCTTTTTTTTGATTTGGGATCCACTTATTAATAGATTTTTGCTTATTATACACCGCGATTAGTGTTGTCTTAGGATTCTTTATATGTTCCATTTGTAATGACTCTTTAGGTCATTTTGCATATTTTTACTTATTTTAAAATATAAAGTGTTCCTATAGCTTCCCTAGGTAATTAATGACTTGCTGGGACTGACAGTTCGCTACCGGAAAGTTTTTTTGGTTATTAAAACCAATTTCCTCTTTTGAAGTCATTGTTTGTTCAAATTGGCTACTAGGCAAAAACTATAGTCAAAAGAATTTTTATGCCAATTTTGACTATTCCAATAATTTTGGAATGTCTAATTTAGGCTAGGTGGACTCTTGGTTTGGTTCCTGAAGCACCCAAGCTCATTTTAATCTATTCATCAGATTGTTAGAAAAAAAATATGGGTAGACCAATTTTTAGTCTAAACGACCTTGTATGGAAATTTTGACTATGCCATTTAGCTTACAATATCAAATTTGGTAGGGTAGCATATTCTGCTTGGGTATACAAGATTCTACATAAATCTCAATGGGTTGGCAGAGACTTGGAATTCTAAGTATAAGCAGTGCTGGTGCACTCGCTAATAGCAAGACATGGGTCGCAATCGTGATACCCTTGGCTTGGATCCATATGTCGCGATTGTGCTGAATTTTGTTGAAAATTAGACTCACCTAGAAGCCACCATATATTACGATCGCAATAATCTAGTTGTGATAACGAGTTCTGAACACTTTGGAAGGGTATAAATATTGCCCTTTTGGCCCTTTTTTCACCCTTCTTAATCTATTTCCATGAGTGTTAAACCCTAAATATGGAGGAGTCTTATGATTAAATCTTATGGGTGATTTGGGGAGCTTGGATAATGAATATTATAAGATTTTCCTCCAAATTTGTGATAATATTCCTTCAATTCGTTGGTTTATTTTCCTTTTTCTTACCTAAAATCCTGAAAAAAAATTTGTCTTGATTGTAGCATCAATATAGCTCAGAATTCACCAATTTTTTGGGATAATTACTTCTTTAGCATAAGGGAATGTTTCACAGGATTTGGAAACACGATTCCCATAAATGGGATCCAGATATGATTTTGAGTAATTTTAGACTTGAAGCACAATAGTGCAATGTGGATATCATTATTATCTTCTTGAAGAGTTGATTGTTATTTTGATAGTATGGCATCTTATAAAATCTTTTCAAAAGGAAAAGTTAGTGATTTATGTGATTCTTTGATCATTCCTTGGCATTGAGTTAGGATAGGTTTCACCCTCCTTGTAAATTAAGATAGTTCATAGTATGTTCATAATGTTGTGCTGGTTAGATTGGTTCTTGGTGTTGGTGTGATTAATTGAAAAACATGGTTTAATTAGATCATTTAGGCAATTTGACACCATAAATTAGTCATAATTAATTTAGTTTCGCATATTTTAGGTAAATCAACTATCTTTGTGCTAATTTTGGCTTTGTCAACTACTAAAAGCTGATTTAGATACCTTAGCTTAGTTCGGTGTTGAATTTTCCTTGTAATAGATTTTGGTGATTTAGAATTGCGCCATTTTGATCCACTTTAGGCCTGGATTTCTATTATATATTGATAACCTTTTGGATGCTTGTTATACAGCTTGAAATTCTTATTGAGGTAATATTGAGAAACCTTGTCATTTGATTATTATTATGGGTTGGCATTGAGACTTCATGCTATTAGTGATTATGTCATTGATTAAGCTAGTGATTATGCTATTAAGTATGCTACGGATTATGCTATTTATTGCGCTGGTGATATTTTTATTTATTATGCCAGTGGTTATGTTATTTAGTAAGCTAGTGATTATGCCATTGATTATGATAATGATTATATAATTATCGGTTTGAGTCAAGATATTTATGAGGATATTGATGACATATATACCTGGTTTAAGTCGTGAGGATAATTGTGACAATGCTAATATATATATAAACACACAAACACACACACATATATATATGCATACATATATACAAAGTTTGAGTCCAAAGGAACATTATGTTTATCACATACTTAACGATTTGAGTTTAGGAAATTTACTATGATATTGATTATGAAATTAATGATATGACATTGATAATTGGGATACTGGCTAAGTTGAAAAGTGAGAAAATTGTTATCATGTGGCATGAAATCGATGGATTCTAGTTGTATCATAGAAATTAGTGGATGATGGTTGTTCAGGTTATGCTTTACTTATTGGTATCCTCAAGATTATGGGGCCTGCATTAGGTTAGAAACCTTACCGTACTTATTGGCTAATGAGGGCCAATTTTCTGGTTATAGTTACTTGCTCATTATTTTATTATTTTGGTTTATTCTTTTAATTATGTACAGTGTTGGTGGAGTGCATTTCGATGTTTTCCCTTCTTCTTAACATAGTTAGGCTATCTTTCATTTTATTATATTAATACCATAATTTAGATCAGTCGACTGATGATACCTGCTGAGTACCTGTGTTTTAGGTACTAATACAACATTTTTGTACCTTTTTCATGTAGATTTGCGTACGATCTTCCATCCTTGATTCAACAATATTGTTTTGGTTGATTCGAAGATAGGGTGATCTCTTAGAGTCGGCGTCGGCCTACTTCTTTCTATCTTATTTATTTCTTGTCTTTTGTTTCGAGGAAGATCTTATTGTTTATTTAGAACTTGCTCTGTATTTATTATCGATATTGTACTAGGTTTGCTTGGTTTTGGAATGTTTATATATATTGTACTTTTTGCCTATTTCTATTGCTTTGCTTATTTATAAGTTGATATTGTCTATTTTCACCTCTTTTGGGCATTTCTACCAAGTTAGCCCATTGTGAATATCTTTGGACTATGGTTCGGCTTATGTAATTATGGGGTTTATTAGGTGCTATCATGACTCTTAAATCTGGTTGTGACAAATTTGCATCAAAGCCTGGGTTCCATCGGTGTTGTTGGTATAAGATAAAATGTCTAGTAGTGTCCTGCATATCAGAATAATGATGTCCCTTTCATATCACCGGGAGGCTATAGGACACTCTTAGTAGTTCTTCAATTCTTTCACTCATTTCATAATAAGTGTTTAAGTTGGTTTCTAAGGAATTCCTTTGGTTTCACTTTTTACAGATGGCTAGGACACGTGATCTCCCTACACGTGATAAGGTTACACGACTAAGCCTAGTTTTCCTATTACTGTTCATGAATGACTTAGAGGTTATGGAAAACCTCGAGATGTGTCCCCAATTTTGGGCCAGGGGCCTTCATCAGATCCTATTCCCACTCCTAAGCTAGATGTCCTTCCAGTTTAGCCAATAGTGGTCCAGGACAAGCTATAACACCATAATTTGTTGAACCGGAACGCTACACGGTGATCATGACCCCGAAGGACGACAAGCTAACCCATAACTTATATCTGTACCTATATGCTACATAAAATGTAGAATAATGTGGAAACACGAACTGAAAGTCCATAAGGTTCACATAACTAAAGTAAAACATAACATCTAAACGGGGGATGAAATTACCAAAAAATACAAAACTAAAAATACTGAAGCCTGAAACATGATATTCTAGAAAGCCTCTAAGTGACATAAACTATTTGAGTAGGGAGTTGATGGGACATGTCCCCAACTAACTTCAACTAATAAACTAGTTAATGAGATAATAGGGAATAATCAGGTCCTCGAATGATGAGGACTCCCTTCTAACACTGGCTGCTAAAACTAGAATGTATCGGAGCTCGTGTCTCTAAAACTAAGGTATAAGACACAATAGCATAAATGCGTCAGTACTTTGAATATACTGGTATACATGTGAGGTAGGCTAAATGCATGGGGTTCATATGCATGAATAATAATAATAACTGACTAACTATCATGAGCATGATAATACATGCATGGGACAAAACAACTGACACTAAAATTGTGATAACATGATTACTGAATCTGAATATAACTGATAACATGAGTGACTATATCTGACAGTCCTGAATCTGATGGAACTATCTGAGTTCCATACTGTGTCTGAGTTGCCTGTATCTGAGAGCCCTGAATTCTAAAGAACTATCTGAGTTCTTTTACTAATACTGATATTGAGACTGTGGGAGATAGTCATCTAACAAACATGGCCCAAATGATGTATTATAGACAAATAGGGGTTCAATCTATGCCCTAATGGGAAGGGTGTCAATACCGCGCCACTGGTAAGGACAACATGTGAGTGACCCTAATATAATAGGTAAGGAATGAGAATGGTGGGAACCCTCATATAGAAGGTTAAGCTACCTCATCTACCCTCATATAGCAGGCTATGATGTCTCAACCTATGCTGGCTACATAGTTCTGGAATGCAAGGATTGCTTCTAAGAATCACACCCTCACATAACATGTGAGTTCCCATCCTTGGATTCACTCGATGCTAATTTCTACTCCCATCTTAATAGACACTGATCATAATTTACTAAACTAAACATGGACTAAGTTGCTGAATTCTTTTAACTGACAGAATATTACTGATATCTGACAACTGACTGAGTTCATGAGATCATGGAGATTTCGTAAGTCGTAAGACTGTCTAGGGTTTAAGTATCATGGCTTGACTGAGAGTATTGTGAAATCATGACATGGCTGTAAGCACACAGCTAATGTTTTGGGTACAAGTACCCCCAGGACACCATGGAAAGAAACTGACCAAGCATAACTTACTTGAACATGTAACTAACATCATAATCCATAATATATTTATAGAAGCATTCCATCAAAACATGGGATAGGAATAACTTGTTCATACATGGGTATTTCATGAAATCATACTAGTTGGGCATTGTTCCTTCATCTAGGAATTTAATCAAACACAAGGTAGGCATAACACATGTAGACAACATTATACAACAATTAATCATCATGATTCATTTCTAATTTCATCATCTGGGGTTTATTCATATGTTCACATGGATATACATCTATACAAATCAATTTCTCATAAAATTGATCACCCAACATGGATTTGAATTCAGCTGATCATTCTCAAAATAAATAAAACAATCCCCACATGAAATTCATAAATAAATCCATAAATTTAATCTTAGAAAAGAGATTCTTGATCTTCATGGACGAAAGGAGTCCATGAATGAACACTACGCTTACCTTGGTTCGTGATTTCGTGAAGATTTATGTTGAAACCCTAGCTTGCTCTTGAGAGAAACTTGAGAGAAAATAGTACATTTTGGGTGAGGAATGACTAAATCACGTGTTATTGGGTTTAAATAGGGGTAGTAAATTAACCCTTTTAACCCTGGATAAGTAATTTAATTTCAGTAAAATTTTCTCGAACTGGGCCCCTGGCACGATGTGGCATTATCGAGCCTTGTCACTGGAAATTGACAATTGGGAAATTTAGGGATGGCACAATGCGGAGCCATCACATTTCCCCTTTCTTAATGACCTAGAAATTTGGTGCGACGTAGGGAAAATCGCGCTGATTCGCTAGTAAAAGGACAAGTATGAATTTGAGTGCTGGCGCGATGCGCCATAATCGTGGACACCTATTCGAAATTGGAAAATGCAATTTCCTTTTGTGGCGCGACGCGCTACTGACTAATATGGTGTTGTTTTACAATAGGAACTTAAAATAATCATAACTTCTGACTGGACTATCCTATTCGGGTGAATCTTATATTGATGAAAAGCTTATTGAATTTCCTACATGAAAAAAAGAGAAAATCTTTAAGATTACTCATGGAATATCCATGATTCAATTTAGAACCTAATACTAGACATTCTTGAGATGAAATTAGCTAGGAAAAAGTATGGGGTATTACAATATCTCCCCCTTGAGAACATTCATCCTCGAATGAGACTGACTGAGAGAGAAGAAAAGAAATCTGATGTACATACTGAACATGAATAACTAGAACATGATCTTATGACTGACATGCCTGAAAAGTTGAATGTATAATACTGAATATGCATATCTGATGCATGTGTAACTGATTCGTCAATGCATTACTGAGTATACAATAGTACTTGATACAAAGTTTATAATTGGAATAGGATTATGAAACTTTATACCAAGTTTGTGATGAACACTGAACATGAAAATGAGTAAGCTTAAGGAAAACTATTACCTTGGGCTTGATCTGAGTTGGATAAGAGGTGAGGAATCTTGGTACGTATGTCTGCCTCTACTTCCCAAGTAGCTCCCTCAATGGACTGATTTCACCAAAGAACCTAAACTAGAGAGACTTCTTTGTTACTCAATCTACAAGTCTGATAGTCTAAGATTTCGATTGTAATCTCTTCATAAGAGAGAGTGTTATGAACATTAATACTTTGAATGGGGACTACAACTGATGGGTCACCTATGCACTTCTTAATAAAAGATACATGAAAGACTAGATGAACTGAGTATTGATCTGAATGCAATTCGAGCTTGTAAGCTACCTTGCCGAACCGACTGAGAATCTTGAAGGAACCGACGTATTGGGGACTGAGTTTCACTTTCTTGCCAAACCGATTCACTCCCTTCATGGGAGACATCTTTAGATAGTCATAGTCTCCAATTTAAAACTCAAGATCTTTTCTACGAATATCTGCATAAGACTTCTGTTTGCACTGAGCCGCCCGGAGTCTTTCTTTGATCAACTGGACTTTTTCTAAGGCATCGAATACTAAGTCAGGCCCTATGACTGAGGCCTCACTAACTTTGAACCAACTAATTGAAGATCTACATCTTCTACCATAGATAGCTTCAAATAGAACCATCCGAATACTGGAATGATAGTTGTTATTGTATACAAATTCAATCAAAAGCAAGTGGTCTTCCCAATTTTCCTTGAAATCAATTGCAGACGCTCTTAGCATATCTTCTAAGGTCTGAATGGTCCTTTCTTCTTGACTATATGTGTGAGGATGAAAGGATTTACTAAGATGAACTTGGGTACCAAGACCCCTTAGGAATGCTTTCCAAAAGTGAGAGGTGAACTAGGTACCTCTTTCTGAGATAATAGATAACAGAACACCGTGCAATCTGACCAGCTCCTTGATATAGAGCTTGGCATAATCCCTGGCCAAATAAGAGGTATGAACTAGAAGGAAATAATTTAATTTGGTCATTCTATCTACAATGACACAAACTAAATCATGCTGATGATGAGTTTGAGGCAAACCCGTCACGAAGTCCGTGTTCACAACTTCCCACCTCCAAGTAGGAATACTAAACTCCTTCATGGATGCACTAGGCATCTGATGCTCTATCTTAACTTGCATATATATAGAGCACTTAGAAATAAACTTTACAATATCTTTCTTCATCCAACTCTACTAATAGATCTCCCACAAGTTTCCATACATCTTTGTAGCCCCTGGATGATTAGAGTATTATGCACCATTCGTTTCTGGAAGAATTCATTGCCTTACGTCATCTACACTTGGAATATAGAGACGACCCTGACAATGAATAACACCATCCACATACAACACCTTCTAAATAATCGACTAATCTAATGACTAATCTAGGAAGCTAATGGAATTCATGATCTAACTTCTTCTTACTGTCCTTAACATGAGCAAAACTACCCATAGAAAGTCTACTAAGAGCATCGGCCACTTTATTGGCCTTTCCTAGATGATAGAGGACACTCATGTTATAATCTTTCAAGAGCTCTAACCACCTTCTCTTATTGAGATTGAGATCTTTCAGAGAAAAGACATATTGGAGACTCTTATGATCTATGAACACATCTACATGAACTCTGTATAGATAATGCCTCCAAATCTTTAAGGCAAAAACCACAGCTGCTAAATCAATATCATGAGTTAGATAATTCTTTTCATGGGGCTTAAGCTGTCTGGAGGCATAGGTTATGACCTTACTATGCTGCATGAGGACACAACCTAAACCTACTCTGGATGCATCATAATATAATACGAACCCATCTGGACCATCTGGAAGAGCTAAAACTGGAGCTGAGGTAAGTCAAGTCTTCAACTCCTAAAAACACTTCTCGCAAGGATTTGACCAATGAAATTTAACTTTCTTTTGAGTCAATCTAGGCATAGAGGATGCAATACAAGAAAATACCTCAACAAATAATCTGTATTAGCTAGCCAAACCTAAGAAAATCCTAATATCTGATGTAGAGACAGGTCTGTGGTAGTTTCTTACTGCTTTGGTCTTTTGAGGATTAACTCTAATGCCATCACCAAAAATGATGTGAGCATGGAATGCCACTGACCTTAGCCAAAATTTACACCTACTAAATTTGGTGAATAGCTGATGATCTTTGAGAGTCTTAAGTACTGTCTTGAGATAGACTACATGATCACGCTTATTATAGGAATAGACCAGAATATCATCTATGAAGACTATTATGAACATGTACAAGAATAGCTTGAACACATGGTTCATCAAGTCCATGAGAGTTGCTGGGGCATTGGGAAGACCAAATGACATGACTAGAAATTCGATGTGACTATAGCGAGTTTGAAAAGCTATTTTTGGAATGTCACATTCCCTAACTCTGAGCTGATGATAGCCCTATCTGAGATCTATCTTAGAGAAATAACTGTCACCCTGAAGTTGGTCCAAGTCATCGATTCTATGTAGAGGATACTTGTTCTTGATCGTGACCTTATTGAGTTGGCGGTAGTCTACACATATTCTTAGAGAACCATCTTTATTGCGCACGAAATAATACAAAAACGCCCTATAGGAAAATGCTGGGCCAGATGAATCCCTTATCTAAGAGATCCTTTAATTTTTATTTTGGTTCTTTGAGTTCTGCTGGTGCCATTCAATATGGTGGAATAGAAATAGGCTGAGTATTTGGAAGAAGATCAATGTCAAAGTCTATTTCCCTTTCGGGAGAAATTCCTGGAAGATGTTTGAGGAAGACATCTAAATATTCATTCACTACTAGTACTTATTCAAGGCTGGGAGTTTTGGAACTAGTCTCCTTAACTCGAACGAGATGATAGACCCATCCTTTAGATATCATTTTCCTTGCCTGAAGGTAGGAAATAAGCTAACCCTTGAAAGTGGATACGCTACCCTTCCAACTTAGGACGGGTTTATTTAGGAACTGAAACTACACTATTCTATTTCTATAGTCGATTGTGGCATAGCAGGAATAAAGCCAATCCATGCTGAGAATGACATCAAATTTAGTCATCTCTAATTTGACTAAGTCGAGTGAAGTGACTTTCCAAAATATCATAATCGGGTAGTTCCTATATACCCGCTGGGCTATAATGGTTTTATCCACTGGGGTAGAGACTGAAAAGGGCTCTATTAGGATTTCGGGACTAATTCCAAAGTCGCCTGTTATATAAGGAGTAACAAAAGACAAACAATCTCCTGGATCTAGAAAACCATAAGCATGGACATGAAAGATCTGTAACATACCAATAATTATATCAGGAGAATTTTCTTGGTCTTATCGAGACTAAAGAGCATAGAGACGATTTGGGTATTGCGAACTAGTAGCACTGGAGGTAACACCCTATTGATTTGGGCGATCGGACTGAGGACAGTCTCTGACTCAGTGGCCTGGCTTACCACATCGAAAGTAAATACCATTTCTAGCTCTGTAAATACCGTGATAGTGCTTGCCACAAGTTTGGTGAAGATGATAGGTTTGGGCACTGCTAACACTGCCCTGGTTCTTAGAGCCTAGTGTTCTAACTTTTTTACCCTCTTTAAACTTAGGAACTGGAGCACCGACTGAAGAAGGAGCTAGAACTGGTGACTTAACTGACTAAAATTGAAGCTACATGTCTAAGCTTTCTTATTCTGTTTCTCCCTCATCTTAATCTTTTGCTCCTCAATTTTCTGAGCATGAGTCATAAGCCTTGCTAAAGTCATGTCACTATTTAGCATGGTGGATTTGCACTCACTAACCACGCTATCATTCACCCCTGAAACAAACTTACTCATCCTTGCCCTGCTATCTGCAACTATATGAGGGGCATCTCTGGCTAATTAAGTAAAGATAATAATCTTTCACTATTATATTGACCTGCCTGAGGTTAATGAATTCTAACACCTTAGCTTCCCTAAGCTCTAGGGGAAAGAATCTATCGAGGAAAATAGATGCAAACTTCTCCCACTTAACTAGCCCTACATTATTTTTCCTTTCTAATTTCTACTGCTTGAACCAAGTGTGAGTAACATCCTTTAATTGATATGCAGCTAGCTCATCACTCTAAACAGTAGTCACCCTAGGATGTTTGTCACCTTCTGCACCTGATCTAGGAATTCCTAAAGGTCCTCATCTGTCTTATACCCAAAAAAGGATGGAGGATTCATCCGGGTGAAATCTGGAATCATTGATATTGCTGGATTAGCCACTAGGTTGGTTGAAATGATAGCTGGTCACTTATTATAGGCAACTACTGAATAAGCAAGAGTGGTAAATTAGGTCCTGAACTCCATATTAGAAACATGATCGCCCAAAGGTTCTTCAGGCAGGGGGGATGACCGATTTCCTCTCTTAAGAGGTATATTCTAAAATAAAGTGAAGAAGTAGATTAGACAGAGAGATTGACTTATGATTATGCTCACTGGCACGACATGAATACTGAAAGAACGAAACTATTCCTTAATATCTCATATCCTCTTGCACATAAATATGGCGCGCAACACACCATGTACAAGATTCTACTAGATGTATCTTTCAGACTTCCACGGACTCTATTGACCCTTAGGTTCTGATACAAAGTTTGTAACACCCTAATTTTCTGAGTCGGAATGTACACGGTGCTCATGAACCCGAAGGACCATAATCTAACCCATGACTGATATCTATACCTGTATGGTGCATAAAATACTGAATAATGTTAAAACATAAACTGAAAGGCAATAAGGTTCACATAACTAAAGTAAAACATAACATCTAAATGGGATAAAATCGCCAAAAAAACAAAACTGAAAATACTGAAGTTTGAAAAATGATAGTCTATAAAGCCTCTAACTGACTGAACTGTCTGAGTAAGGAGCTGATGGGACATGACCCCAACTAACTCTAACTAATAAACTAGTTAATTAGATAATAGGGAATAATCAAGTCCTCTAATGATAAGGACTCACTTCTAACTCTGATTGTGGAAACTAGAATCTACTATTGATCTGGAGCTCGTGTCTTTGAACCAATGGTATAAGACACCATTGCACAAATTCATCAGTACTTTGAATGTACCGGTATGCAAGTGAGGTAGGCTGAATGCATAGGGTTCATATGCTGAACAATAATAATAACCGACTAATTATCATAAGTGTGAGAATACATGCATGGGACATAAAAACTGACACTAATCTATGATAACATAACTACTGAATCTGAATATAACTGATAACATGAGTGACTGTATCTAACAGTCCTAAATCTGATGGAACCATCTGTGTTCCATACTATGTCTGAGTTGATTGTATCTGGCAGCCCTGAATTTTGAAGAACTATCTGAGTTATTTTACTGAGGCAGATACTGAAACTGTGGGAGGTATTCATCTAACCGACATGCCTCG
Organism: Capsicum chinense; assembly: GCA_026120095.1. Classification (NCBI taxonomy): domain Eukaryota; kingdom Viridiplantae; phylum Streptophyta; class Magnoliopsida; order Solanales; family Solanaceae; genus Capsicum; species Capsicum chinense. The sequence continues at coordinate 60,565,102 of JAPEIP010000011.1, forward strand.
AATGATGCATTATAGCTAAATTTGGGTCTAATCTATGACCTGATTAGAAGGGTGTCAATACCATGCCACTGGTAAGGACAATATGTGACTGACCCTAATATAATAGGTAACTCAAATAAGAACGGTGGAAACCCTCATATAGCAGGTTAATCCACCTAATCTACCATCATATAGCAGGCTATATTGTCTCAAACTATGTTGGCTACATAGTTCTGAAATACAAGGATTGCTTCTACGAATCACACTATCAGATAACAGGTGAGTTCCCATCCTTGGGTCCACTTGGTGCTAATGACTACTCATATTTGAATAGACACTGATCATAATTTATTAAACTGAACATAGACTGAGTTACTGAGTTCTGCTGACTGATAAAATATTATTGATATTTGCTGAGTCATAAGACTGTCTGAAGTCTAAGGATCATTGATTGACTGAGAGTATCGTGAAATCATGACATGGCTCTAAGAACACAACTAATATTTTGGGTAGAAGTAGCCCCAGGACTAAATAAAAGGAAACTGACCAAGTATAACTAACATCATAATCCATCATACATTTATAGAAGCATTCCATAAAAACATGGGATAGGCATAACTTGTACATACATGGGGATTTCATGATATCATACTAGTTGGGCGTTGTTCATTAATCTAGGCATTTAATCAAAATCATGGTAGGCATAACACATGTATACAACATTATACAATAATTAATCATTATGATTCATGTCTAATATCATCATCTAGGGTTTATTCATAGGTTAACATGTCAATTTCACATAAAATTGATTACCCAACATGGATTTGAATTCAACTGATCATTCTCAACATAAGCAAAACAAACCCAACATGAAATTCATAAAAAAATCCATAAACTTATACTTAGAAAATAGATTCTTGGTCTTCATAGATGAAAGGATTCCATGAATGAACACTACGCATACCTTGGTTTCTGATTTTATGAAAACTGATGGTGAAACCTTCTTAAATTCGAATCCCCAATAGAAACCCTTGCTTGGTCTTGAGAAAAACTTGAGAGAAAATAGTATATTTTGGGTGAAGAATGACTAAATAACGTGTTATTGTGTTTAAATAAGGGTAACAAATTGACCCTTTTAACCTTGAACGCTTCATTTAATTTCAGTAAAATTTTCTCGAACCGGGCCCCTAGCCCAACGCGACTTTATCGTATCGTGTCACTGGAAATTGAAAATTGGGAAATTAAGGGATTGCGCATCATGGAGACAACGCGTTGCGCATTTCTTCGTAACCTAGAACTTTGGCGTGACGTAGGGGAAATTGCACTGAGACATTAGAAAAAGGATAATTCTTAATTTTAGTGCTGGCGCGATGCGCTATAATCACAGACACCTACTGGAAATTGACAAATGTCATTTCCTCTTGTGGTTTGGTGCGCCATTGACAAATATGGTGTTGTTTTATGATGGGATCTTAAGAAAATCTTAAATTCTAACTCGGTTATCGAATTTGGGTGAATCTTATATCGATGGAAAGCTTATTGAATTTCCTACGTGACAAAGAGTGAAAATCTTGAAGACTCCTCATAGAATAAACATCATTAAATTTAGAAGATAATACTAGACATTCTTAAGATAAAATTAGCTAGGAAAAATTATGGTGTATTACACCAGCCAAAGCTTTATTGAGGTTTTTTTATTCTATAGTAATCTGGCGTACATTGGTTAAGCTTTTAGGGTTGGTTGGTGGTATTCCATCTAATGGTGCACAGTCTATAGATTAGAGTGGTACCGAGGTATGGGCGTAACCTATAGTTGTGGCTCAAAAAGTTGAGGTCCTTCCTTCATCTATAATAGCTCAATCGATAGTTTCTCAGGCAGTGGTTTCCCAATACATTAATCTGCTGAGGAGTATAAGATATTGAGTAGATTCATAATATTGGCTTCGTCTAGGGTTTCTGGCGAACTGGGCGAGGATACTTATGAGTTTTTTATTGCTTCTTAGGAAAGAATCCATAATTTTGGCCTAGTTGAGACTCATTATGTAGATTAAAACACATTTTTGTTGGACGTGGCTGCTCGATATAGGGTAATAGGTCACCCTAATTAACGGTCAACAATATCTTCTCATTTGACAAAGGCTTAATTTTTTGGGATCATTTTAGAGAAGTATATGCCTCGCAGCCTTAAGGATTCTTTATGGGATTAGTTCTTGAGTTTGGAGAAAAGCTTAATGATGGTTGTTAAGTATGAGGCTCGTTTTGAAGAATATTCTAGGCATGAAACTTTAATTAAGTCTATTTAGTTTGAGAGGTTTAGTTGCTTTGTTCAACGACTGAGACTTCTCCTTTGTATTTCCATATAGAGTTTCATTTCTATGGGATGGTATTTTATTGATATTTTAGACCATGCTCAGGTAATAGAGGGGATACATTATGAGGCCTAAGGGGGCAATGATAAGAGACCAAGGTATCAGGGCAATTTTAGTAGGAACCATAGTTGTTCCCAGTTTAGAAATAGTAGTACAAATTGTAGATGCCTTCTGTGGCTATCAAATTAGCCTTACAGTCAACCCAATCAACCTGTTAAGGAAGTTCTCTAAATTACTAGTACAGGTCAGTCTAGTGTCAGTAGCCACCCAGGTCAAGCTAGTTTCTGTCTTCAAGGAGTTTGTTGTTTTCATATGATAGTTATGGTGGTTACAACAGTTCAGTAGGATCTTCTAGTGCTAGAACAAATCAAGTGACCTAATATGGTTATGGAGCTTTTTGTTATTATTTATGAGAGTGCCCGTCGTAAGTCAATTGTTGAATCAGCCCCGAGTGTTCACCCTATTAGGGCAGTTCATCCCTCGGTTATAGGTATTATGCAAGGTCATAGAGGTAGTCCCTAGGTTGCTTAAGGTGGTTCTTGTATGGGTAGGACTTTAGATAGGTTAGGAGACCAACTAGGTGGTGGGCATGGTCAGTTGTATGCAGTACCTTCTAGCCCAGAGGTTGAGTTTTTAGGTATTATTATCACAAGTATGATTTTGGTATGTCGTCAGCAGACTTTGTAGCTTATTTCATGTGTCTTTAGTAGTTGAAGGAAGAGCATCAGTGACCTAGTGGATTGATTTTGAGATTCCCTTTTCCTTAGTAAAAATAGGAGCAGATCACCATGGACATTGTAAGTAGGTAGCCCAACACCCGTGGTTCCAATGTTAGTTGGGTCATTGTGGATAAGTTGACAAAGTTGACGCATTTAATTCCTACCCAGTTGTCCTTTAGTACTGAGAGATTTTCTCGTAGCTATGTGTGTGAGATTGTTTATTTGCATGGGGTGCCTATATCTATCATTTCAAATAGGGGTTTTGTGTTTACTTCTAGCTTTTGAGAGCTTTTTAGGAGGAGTTGTGTACTCAGTTATATCTTAGTACAACCTTCCATCCTCAGACCAATGGATAGTTGGAGTGATCTATTCAAGTTCTCGAGAATATTTTTCGACCCTGTATAATGTATTTTTTTGGTCAGTGATAGTTTGACTTAGCCTTGACAGAGTTTTCTTATAATAATAATTATCATTCGAGTATTTAGATGTCACATTTTGAGGCTTGATATGGTAGGCGATAGTGGTCCGCAATTGTATTTTTTAAGACTTTCAAGTTGAGATACCGTGGTACTGACTTGCTTTTGGTGTCAGTTGATAGAGTCAGAGTGAAGTAGGATAGGTTGAGAGTATCTTGTAGTAGGCAGAAAGCTTATACAGACCATAGGCTTCATTCATTGAGATTTGGAGTTGGTGTTCTGGTATTCCTATATGTATTTCCTATGAAGGGTGAGATGAGGTTTTTTTTGAAAGGCAAGCTCAACCCCATATATATTGGACCTTCTGAGATTCTTTGCACAGTCGGTATAGTTTATTATGAGTTATCCTTACCTTTCAGATTTTGTTGTTTTCCATTCAATTTTCCATGTTTATATTTTGTGGCAATACATACCTGATGTATCTCATGTGCTTAGATGTGGCTCAGTTCAGCTGGATCAGTAGTTGATCTTCGTGGAGGAGCCTATGGTCATTCTTACACTAGTGATGTCAGGTGGTTACTCACTAGGGAGATTTATATAGTTAAGGTTTAGTTGAGGCATCACCCAGTGTTGAGGGCCACTTGGGACATCGAGAGTGAGATGCAGACCCAATTTCCTCACCTATTTGACACTTTACGTACGTCCTAATCCTTTACTTTTTTGGATGAAATTTCCTTTAGTAGTGCATATTAGTCATTTTCTGTATTTTTGCTTATTGTCACCGTTAGAGATTTCCTATAGCTTCCTCGAGTCATTTATGACCTCTTGTGATTGACAATTTTGTTACCGGGAAATTCGTTTATTTTTAGAGGTAATTTCCTATTTTGAAGTCTTTATTGATTCGCAATTGCTACTGGGTGAAAACTTTAGTCAAACGACCCCGTATGCCAATTATGACCATTTCAACAACTCTAGAATACTGAATTTAGGAAGGGTGGGCTCTTCTTTCTAGTCCCAAGGAACCTCAACTCATTTCGACCTATTGGTCAGAAAGTTAAATAGATAGTAGCTATGGGACCCACTTTGAGTCAAAATGGCCTAATTTAGAATTTTTGGCTGTGACATTGAGTCTAGAACATTAAATTTTTTAGGGTATCATAGTCTTGTTGCATCTATAGGATTCCAAATGAATCTCGAGGGATTGGTTGAGACTTGGAAAATTCTCAGTTCTGCTGGAGCAATCGCTAACAGCGAGTAATGGTTCGAGATTGTGATACCTTTTGTAAGGCACCATATGTTGTGATTATGGTGCATTATGTCATGACGCAACTCACTTGGAAGCCACCTTATGTTGTGATCATGACAATCGGGTCACAATACTCTAGAACACCTTGGAAGGGTATAAATATTCCTCTTTTGTCACATTTTCACCCTTCTTCATCCATTTCCAAAGGAGTTAAACCCAAAATACTGAGAATACTTAGTATTAGAACTTGTAGGGGCTTTGGGGAGTTTTTATAATGATTATTATGCGATTTTCCTTCAAATTTGTGGTAAGATTCCATTAATTCTACTGTTGATTTTCCCCTTTCTTCACTAAAATCCATAAAACTTGGTGGCGTGATTGTAGAACCAATATAGCTCAAAATTCACTTATTTTTTGAAAATTGGTTTCCAGTACTCAGACTTCCCATCAATCTGTAACCCAACAAAAATGAAAAAAAAGCTATACAAAAGAAAAATAAGAAAAATAAAATATCTACTTTAACTTGCTTTGCCTCCCAAGCGTCATGTAATTTAGTATCGCGGTACGACCCACATCATAACTCATCATTTGTATTCCTTCAACCTCTTCCTCCTACTTGGACTGCTATCTTTTGACTCTTTTTTGACCTCTTGAGGGCTTACTCTTAACTTCTGTATCTTTGTGACAACTAGCATTTCTAGTCTCCTTGTATGTTTTTGAATATCAGGCTTAATTTTTGGTTTGGGCGACTCCATGAGTTAGTCTAAAGTGGTCATTGGAGGCTTTTACTCCACTACTACGCATTTATCTACTTCCATCCTTGTGATCGTGAAAAATCCTTATAGTGAGAACATTTATTGAGTGGTTTATATACTTTAAAGATGTCACAACCCCAAAACCAAGGGTCGTGAAGGCACTTGTCGCGACAACCCTTGATAAGTAAGCATATCACATAAATTGATACATAAGGTAATATAATCTCAATAACCCAAATTAGGGCTTCTGGAATGAAGTTGAACCACAATAGTGTAATAAAATTGGAAGAACATAACCAAAGTTGTCATACCATAATCCCAAAACCTGGTGTCACACTATAAGAACTAAGTAATACAACTCGAGATCCAAAAATACAAGATGTCCAAAATACGAAAACTCTATCTCTGAATACAAATAAAGACCTAGAACAAATGGAAAAGATTGAGGTGGACTGTAGACGACTGAAATCAACTAATACCTTCAAAAATCCAAATGTCACCTGAGTCAACCAACGTGAGGCACACTTGAACTAGGTTCGTAATAAAAGGGCATAGTAGGAGTGACTATGGTCCACTTGTACTGAGTAGTTATGGCTGACTAAGCAAAGTAGAAAACAAAGCATACAAAATGCACACTAAAGGCATGTCACCTACAACAAGAAAATTTCTTAAATGGTAACCCACACCATCGCTACTAATAGTTCTCAATATTCACATACATGATAGTAATAATAAGGAAGGAACACAAGTACATAGATATAACACATATAGTAAAAATAAGTAAATACACATAGACAAGTAAGAATCAGGGGAGATAAAGCAACAAATATAAGGGTTCAATGTAAAGTCAACTACGTAAATACAATAACGACATAAGCACATTATATAAAGTGCAATGAAGATAATTATGATGATGACGATCATAATGATGATGATAGTGATGATGTAATGCACGAGGTTGTAGCACAATCTCCATATTCACCGATAGAGCTAAAGCTTCTAAACGTTGGACCTATTAGGGGTTCGTCAACCCATATACAACAAAGCCAATAGAAATATCGATATCTCCTCGCCGGCACATCCTTCAATAGAGGGTTTTTAAGATGTCACATTTTTCTGTCAGAAAAAGCTAGTATTTCTAGTACTTCTAGAATCTCCATGGGTGTACTAATGTTTCATTAATGAATATGATATCAGGATGTAATGGTCAAAATCAACTAGAATGATAAATTCCATTCCCCAACAATATACACACCAAGTGAGCAAAAATCCAATTTTTATCAAACGATCCATGAATCCTACTATATGTCAATTGGATGAAAGATATTTAACAAGTCACTATTGATACCACATTATACTTTTTTATCAACAAGATAAAACTAATTTCACATACGCATGTCCAATAGTATCATATAGGAGACCACATGGTCACAATTAACAAATAATATTCCAAAACCACCAAATAACATCAAAATATAGGTCACAACACAATAAATATATTCATTGTTATGATTATTTCCCACACCGTTAAAAACTTTTGTGTCAGCATCAACAACCCAGCATAGTCTAAAGAAAGTTGTGTCATAACCTACCTTGAAAGCTTAAAAACTTCTCCAAAACCTTCAATAAAAGTATTACTCCTTAGGAATGGTCTAGAAATAAATATAAACATGATAATATAGAATCGACACATCAAAAGCAAGCCAACGGTACCCATGTTACCTATTTTCAAGTCGGGGTCAAACGGACTATCCAAATGGATATTCAAAAAGGAAGGGTAAAATCATAATTTTATTTTTGAAACACGTTATCCATATTTTTTGGTGTCTAAAGCTAAAAGCCCATGCAAAAGAATTTGAAAACAAGGTCAAAATAGTCAAAAAAAATTTCCAATCCTTACCGATTAAAGTCCTCAAAATTCATTTTAAAATAATGAAGTGAATTTGTTTAGAAGATCGAATTGAGAAAATAGGGAAAATTTTAAGATTGGAAACTCATCCATGAGAAAACTAGTTGAAATCGGGGTTTGGATAGGAGCATTACAATTTTTAGGCATTACAAGCCAAAATTCTCATTTTCTACCTTATTAATTTGCATTATAACAAGATTTACATGATGAATATTTAAGAAATTAGATGAAATAGGTGCTATGGAGGTTACCCAAGCTTAGAAGTGGAGAAGATTTCTCAAAATCATGAAATCCAAATCTCTAAGTCTTAGAAATAGTGAAAAATTGCAAAAATATTTTATTTAAATGTACCCATCTAGCGCGTTCACAACCAAGTGTCACGTAAGTTATAACTGGCATGACGGCAGGTATCACATTTGTGACCTGGCCTTCCCGAGTGCTTATGTCATGATCAGGACCGAGATGTCACTTACGTAACACTCACTTCTACTCACTCAATGGGATAAGTAACTTCTAGTTTGTGAAAGCGAGTACACCAGCTGAGACATTAAAATTTCCAAGTCTCTGAGGACCTATTGAGATTCATGTAGAATCCCGTGAATACAAACAAGCTATGATACCCTATAAAATTCAACACACCATACTCAATGATGATATAAGATTTTGTAAAGAAAGTCATTTTCATAAAGTTGACCCCAAAAACCTAATTTCATAACTTTTCAAACAGAGGGTAGAAATGACATTTAGAAGAAATAGAACCATACAAACAATGTTATCACCTTAGAATTAAAGTTTTAGATCTGTTAGTGCAGTTTGTTTTGCCATCTAATGCAAGGATCAAAAGATGTTGACTAAAGCCAACTAAAGGATCTCAAAGCAACCAAAAACCCCAACATCCCATAAATCTTAACAAAATGTAATGGCAATCGTGGTGATGATCTCAATAACCCAGAAATACCATAAAGAGATCACAAAAAGGTGTATTACGGTAAAATAACATAGAAATGAATATTTCACATAAATTATAAAAAATTTAGTTGTTACATCATCCACGAATAAATAACTAGTTCATCTCTAACTACATTCTATAGAGATACCTAAATAAGAAAAAATTAGAATATAGGAACTACGCATATCAAACTTGTCTTCCAAAGTAGCCTTATCTCGAGGTTGGTGTCTCCACTTGATGTTAACAACAGGAATAATTCTAGAGCACTTCCCTCTAACATCCCTAGCCATGATAGAGACAGAATCCTCAACCAAATGCAATATCTAATCTGTATGAACTGACTCCCAATTAATGACATGAGACTTATCCAAAATGTAACAGTGAAGCATGGAAACATGAAAAACTAGATGAACAGTTGTAAAAGCTGGGGGAAAAGCCAACTCATAAGCCACATCACCAATAGTCTGGAGAATCTCAAATGGCCTAATATACCTAGGGCTAAGATTTCCCTTCTATTGAAACCACATTACACCCTTCCTAGGAAAAACTCAAAGGAAGACTCGATCACCAACACTAAAACTCATGGCATGAAGTCTACAATTTTTATAGCACTTCTATCTACTTTGAGTCGCTCAAAGACTATCCTAAATGATAAAAACTCTATCAAATGAATCATGAAGCAAGTCCATACATCAAGGTCTAATCTAAGAAATCTTAAACCAACCAACTGGAGATCGACTATGACTAACACAGAATGCTTCAAAACAACCATATTAATATTCGAATAGAAGCTGTTATTATATGCAAACTCCGCCAAGGCTAGATGTTACTTCCATTGACCACAAAAATCTATCACACAAACACAGAGAATATCCTCCAAAACCTCAATAGTCTGCTCTGACTGACCATTAATCTTGGGTGAAATACTACGCTAAGATAAACCTGAGTAACCAACTCATCCTAAAAGGTCTTCATAAAGTTGGAAGTAAACACTGAACTCCAATCTAAGATAATAGACACTCGCATACCATAAAGACTTACAATGTAATAAATATAGATATAAGCCAACCCCTAAGCACCGAAAAAGACCTAAATTTGAATACAATAAGATTAGGTCATTAAATACACAATGACCTAAACACTATCAAAACTATGAGAAGTAAGAGTAAATGTTTTCACAAAGTCTATAGTGATCTATTCCAACTTCCAATCATAGAATGGGTAACCTCTGAACTAAACAACAAGGCCTCAAATTCTCGGTCTTCATTCATTGACAACAAAGGCAACGAGCTACAAAATCTACTACATCCTTCCTCATTGTACCCCATAAGTAACACCACGTCAAATCATGAAACATCTTGGTCATTCCTAGATGTATAGAATATGTGGAATAATTGGCCTCCAATAAAATTAGTCTGATTAAATTATATGTTCTGGGTACATAAACTGGACCTCCAATCTTTAAAATACCATCTTAATCAAGTGAGGCTTCCTTATCCTGACCACTTAATACCTTATCCCAAATCAATCTTAATCCTACATCACCAAACTAATGATCTTTAATCAGCTAAATCAAAGAAAACCCAGCCTCCATAAATTTTAAAACATACCAAGGTGTCAAAATTCAAATATAACCATTTGGTTAGGTGAAGGCTGAAACTCCCGAATGCCAAAGCACTCACAATTGTAATATGATATTCCAATATACTCATGCTACTCAAATTTTAGCTCAAGGAATCTACAACCATATTAGCATTGCCTGGATGATAGAGAACTTTTAAGTAATAATCCTTAAGCAACTTGAGCTAATGGTGCTACTTAAATTTAATAACTCCCTTGGTGAACAATTAGTTAAGGCTATTATGATCAAATAAAATCTCACAACAGACTCCTTACAAGTCGTGCCTCCATAACTTAAAGCAAAGGCAACCGTACATAACCCCAAATTAATGGTAGGGTAATTTTTCTCATGGGGATTCAATTAAAAATATGCATAAGAAATAATCTTACACTCCTACAATAATAATACACCTAAACTAACACTTGAGGCATCATAAAAGATAGCAGAACCCATTACCTTCTTGATAGAGTCAAGATAGGAGCTGAATTCAATAACTTCTTAACCTTTTGAAAGATGGCCTCACAAGCATCGAAACACTAAAAAATTTTTCTTCTAAGTCAACTTTATAAATGGAACTACAATGGATGAGAAATCATCCACAAAATAACAATGGTAACTAGCCAAGCAAACAAAACTCCAAATCTTGGAAAGCGAAGTAGGCGTAGACTATTTAAAAATAGATGTAATCTTGGCTGGATCAACTATAATACCCTCCTTAGTCATAAAAAACCCAAGAAAGAAATAGTATCCAACCAAACCTCACATTTGGATAACTTAGCATGCAACTGCTCATCCCTCAATTTATGAAGAATAAACCTAAAATCCTCCTCTTGATTAGCCTCACCCTTGGAAAAGACCAAAATATCATCTGTAAAGTCGATAACAAACAAGTTGAGATACAACCAAAATACCTAGTTCATCAACTCCATTAATCCGATGGGGCATTAGTCAACCAAAATGACATGGCTAAGAGCTCATAATGATCATACTGAGTCTAGAAAGCTCTCTTCAAAATATCCAAATCTCTAATCCTCTTTTGATGTTACCCGAACCTCAAATAAATCTTTGAAAACATTAGAGCACCCCGAATCTTATTGAATAATTTATTAGTACGAGGAAGAGAAAACTTATTCCTAACTATCATGTTATTCAACTACCTATTATAAATACAAATCTCCATAGACCCATCTTTCTTCTTCACAAAAAAGATAGGCAAATTCTAAGGTGATACACTGGGTCAGGCAAATCCCTTATCCATGAACTCCTATAATTGATCCTTCAATTCCTTCAATTCATCTAGGGCTATCTTAGAAGCAAGAAGAAGAATAGGTTTGGTGACTAGCTCGAAATCAATAGCAAATTCAATACCATAGTTCAAAGGAAAACTAGGAAAAATTGTAGAGAAAACACCCATGAACTCACGTACAACATGAATACATTCTAAGAAAGGAGATGACACAACACTAGTATCATAAATGTGAACCAAATTAGACAAGCATCCCTGCTTAACTAAATAATGATCCTAAATATAATATATTGACATGACCCAATCCAGGGACTTATCGTAATAGGCTTCCCAAGTCGAGCAAGGATTGGGGACCAACCCTGATACCCAACCCAACCTTCAAGCACATACCCTAAGTTTGAGGCATTATGAAAATATAACAAGATAATGTATTTGAAGATATAATGACTTTGGGATAAGTCTACTTCTTATAACAACACGCCAAGTCAGTTTGACTAATAACCAACCAAACAAAGACAATAACCCAATATATTTGTATATTTAATTAAAAAAATGGAACAATCATAAATCAAATATAGCCCACTGGTATCAGTCCTAATATCAATACCAATGCATAGGCTGACACCAATACCAACACTGCCCATACCAACGCATAGTAGTCCCACAATGCCTCAACTAAAAATAAATCAATATCTGGTCGCACTATAAAGAATAGGTCTAATTATGGAGGTTTTTTTGCGGGAATTATTTTAACCCATCAAAAATTATATTAAATGTGGGGGTTAAAAATGTAGCACTAAAAATGGAATATTTCAGGGGGTTTTAATCTTCACTATCCATCCAAAACCAATAGCGCCAAATGAAAGATTATTTTTTTTTTCCTAAAAACATTTCTCTCTCTCATTTTTCCCTAATTAGAGAGAGTGGGAGGTACTATAAATGATAGCGCCATTGAGATACACTAGCCATTGATAGGAACTCTGCCATAGAAAGTCTCCAGTCAACATTGCCTTCCTTGCTCTGAGGTAATTCTTGCAATTCTATTTTAAAATCTTGGTGTTTAAAATTAATAGCCTTCCCAGAAGCCATTGATAGGAACACCACCATGAAAAGTCATCGTCGGAAGGATTTTCTGTTAATGATATCCAACCCAATTGAATCTCCTAGTTGTTAGGAGAATGAGACCAACTTTTTTGGTTCCGTGTTCTTTGTTTTTAATTTTTTGGGAAAATTGTATTTTGTGTAGCAGCTTCTTTTTTGTGTTTCGCATAACTAATATGTTTGAATAAAAAAATAAAAGAGAAAGGGGTTTCTACGATTGATAGTGTCCTTGATATGGAGTTTGAGAAATGATTACTTGTGTTTGAATAATGCTTCTGTTGTGTACAAAAAATTGATGGTGTTTTTTCTAATAAGGAGATGAATAGTTTCATACCGATCCAAGTTTAATATTTTGTTGCAGTTGGAATTTGTTGTTTTTTTTTTTCATCTAGAGAATTTAGATATTTTGAAATCCTACTAGTATAGGATGTAATATGTCAAATACACTATATCAGGGCGATACAATTAAGATTTTGAGGAAATATGATAGCAAATTGGATTAATGTTCAGTAAATTCATCCTTTTTTATTTAAAGATGCTAAGGGTAAATGTATCTTCCCTTGCCCCGATCCCGTGCATTACAGTAGTTTTAATGTGCTAGAATTCCCTAATAAAGGTAAATGTATCTCCAAGTTTCCAATTTTTGCACTCTAAGCCTATTTCAATTCTGTCCTATTATTTGTTGTTCCAAAATAGCCTAGTACTGCCTGGCTTTGGCAAATTAAGTTTAAATCAGAATTGTAGATACTGGTCTAGGATACTCTAAAGTAGTTTTAAAAGCTTTATCTAGTCCACAATACTTTGTGCTAATGAAAATGAGAAGAATGCTTTATTTTTTTTTATTCTTTTTCTCGAATAATAATGTAAATGTTAGATCTTGTTTTTCTTATCTATTCAAAAGTAAAAACATTCTTACTAATATTTTTGTTGTGCTTTTGTGAAAGTAATTTATAAGAGTGACGATTATGCATTTGTCATTATACTTCTTGAGATTTTGCTGGGAAGAAGACCAGTGGAGAGACTAGAGGATGGTAAATTCTAATCAATAATCACATAGGTATATTATCCAGAAGATAAACCAATCATACTTAATTGTTTGTTGTAAATCTCTTTAAGCTCATAGGGATGCTGACATTTCAGTAATTCATGACTTAGAGGCGATGCCACAAGTGAGAGAAACTAGATCTTTTGTCAAATTATTTATTTTATTTTACTACTTAAACTTATAGAATCAAAATAGATGGATGATTTGATAGGTTGTTGTTGTAGCCGTGCTATGTGGACAACCAGAACCTAGTTATCCACAACTTATAATAGATGTCCAGCACTGCTTCATTCTTCTTATACCAATTGGACTTGGTGGGTCCATGATACTTATGGATTCTGCAGTATCTATTAGCGCATAAAAAATTCAGTTGCTTCATTCAAAGTTAACTATGAGCACAAAAGCAGGTAATTGATGAACAACTTGATCTTTCTACTTATTTTTATGGATTTTTAATTTGTTATTTGTCGAATGCAAATTTTCCTATGAAGTAAGAGTAGGACCAATTTTTGTTATTTGTCGAATGTTATCCTCTTTTAAGGAAGAGTCTTTTCTCATCAGGCACTTGCTAACTTGAATTTTAATGTAGATTAAAACTAGGGGATAGAGCCAATAGTATAATCGGCTCTATCTAAGTACAAGTAGAGATTAGTTTTGATGGAGTTATAAATTAGGTTCAGTGTGAAGCAGCTAGTTGTCAAGTCATATACTTTGGCAACTATTTTTGTCCATGACCTATCGGTATGATAAATCCTGCTAGTTTATAATATCAAGGTTGTAAGGCATGTTTAGTGAAATGGTATTGTCATTCTTAAATAGATTAAAAATAATATCCAGTTCATTATCTTAGATGGTTTACATTGTGTAATTTTAATGTATCTTTTAGTGAAATGGTATTCATAGACAAAATTCAAAAGGATGTGTTGTTTCTTTCTAGTTTGAAGATTCACCTCCCAGGAAACTAGTGTCAATATCTTTTTTTTAAAAAAATTATTAGTCTTAAGAACTTTACTAACATTGATATATAAGCTATGTTTCATTCACAAACACGTAAAAAAAAGGGAAAGGGGTCAAATAATATATGTTGTGCTCAACCTCAGTTTCAATTCATTATTATGAACGGCAGTAATAAAGGTTAGTAATTTGTTTTTGGTTTTGATTTCATCTTTCTAGAACTTTTGCAAGGTTCTTTGATGCTTTAGGTTCAACATCATACTTATCTAGTATGTTTTTTATTCTATGTTGAACTATGGAAATAGACACTCTTAGTGTTGTTTTGTGTTTGTTTTCCCTATACTTGTGAAAAGAAGAGCATAAAGTATTATCTCAAGCATGACTTCCCATTTGACTTGGAGAACATTGATCTATTATATTAATATTTATGAAGTACGTAATCTTGTAGATGAATCTCAAGGAGGTATAAGTTACTCTGGATAATCCTTAAGTAGGAGAACTAACATTCAATTGGTTTCAAGTGGTAGTGTAATGAGGTAGTTTGATATGCAGGAAAATACTTAAATTGCAATTGATGACATTATATCTATTTATAGTCTATGGGGATACTACCATTATTTGAACCTATGGCAACGAATATTTTTGCGATGGTTGCAAAAGAGTTTCTATAGAATATCTAAAGCAACACTTTCAACCGTTACAAAAAATATTTGTTCTATTAGTACTATTACCATTACAATTGAGAATGAACTATTGCAATCGATACTTTTATAGCAACACTTTCTAAAATTGTTGCCGTAGAAGCATCTATGGCAACACTTAATGGGAAAAAATTTTCTTTAGCAAAGCTTATTAATTTCCCTCAACAATATTTTTCGAAGTTTGTCCAAAAACTATTTCTCAAGAGAAAATATCAAAATTCCTCTTTATTTCTAAAAAAATGTAACTCCGATTTGTTGCTCCAATTTCTTAATTATAACTCTATTTCTCCTAAACCATAACACCGATTGTTACTCAATTTATTCAATTACAGGGTCGAGCTCCAGTTGCTTGGTAGGCTTGTTGTAATTCTCTATTTTTAAATCGTAACTCGTTTTGTCAATCATAACTTCGATGGTAAAAAGTAGATCGAAAACCCATTTCTCCTCGACTGGGTAGGTTTGCTGTAATTCCATTGTTGCTATTCAGTTGTTAAAATTTCCATTTCTATTCTTAACCAGTGGAAAAGAAATGAAAAATTTACTATTGGAGCTCTGGGAAGCCAGCTTTCAGTATTTTAAATAATTGATGTTCAAAATGTTCAAATTTTAAGGTATTCTTTTACTTGACGATTTAACCTAATTTAAGTTTTTAAATTTGGAAGATCAGTGTGTTTTAGATTCTGTAAAATTGAAATTGTTTACCTATATTTTAGCTTTTATAAACCTATATTGGCGTACCTGTATTGGTCTAGATAAGATGAGTAGTCATTTAAAAGCTTAAAAATCAAGTCTTCAGGTAATATGGTAATTTGTGTTTCACTTCGATGGTCTATACTGGCTCTTTGTATTGTTTGTGTTTGGAATATTTTGAGTTGTTGTTAACATAATTGGTTGTTGTAATGAAATATTTCTCTTTCTATTTGTTCCATTTGTTATTATGTTGTTAATAGTTGAGAAGTCAAAATTCATATGAAAGATGGACGCTTGCCTTCAGATTCTATGCTGAAAGATTGTGTATAACCTTAGTATTTTTATCCAAATGATAAAAATGATGCTCAGTTAATAATTAGTTAATCGCAATAGGGATACAACCTTCATTTTTTATGAATAAAGGAACACATCATTATTCTTTCCACGATATTTATCAAGATATTATGTCATACTTCATATTTCAAAACAAATTAAATATATGGATGATTGACATATACTAAGTTTACAATGTTTAACTTCTTTATATAAGGCCGAAGTTGTCAAAGGCTCATCTGAGACACGCATAAGCCATGAGGCTCAGGATATGTGATTTGCCATATTTCAGGTGCATTTAAGTTTAGGTAAGGGGCTAGTTGTGTGCCTCATTGTTCGAAAGTTCTATCTTGAATAGAGATGCACTAAACAACAATACCTGCTACACCAGTAAGTACCTCATTATTAAGGTTCGAGTAGTAAAGACTTGCAAGAACAATATCATTGCCAAAAGGCCATAGCAGAACATACAAAGAACTTTCTCACATACTCTGAATACTTAATAGACCTCACGGCACTACTTTGGTGTCCACGAAATCTCCTTAGCAATGGCCTGCAAAGCCATAACATATTGTAGCTTGCTACTGCTACAACATTGGCTCCAGCAGCCTCAAACATAATTTGTTAATGCTTGCATAATTTTGTCACTCTAGTATTCCCCTGTTAAAAGGAAAAATATTTGATTCTACTTGTTGTGTTCCCTCACTGCCTGGTCATAAACACGATCACAAAATGTGCTTAGGGATATACTTTATAGAAAAGTGATGTTATATTTGTATGCTCATAAACATTTTCTGCACCAAACATTGAAATAACAACTCAATGGAATGATGGAAAAGTAAGTTGAACTCTTGCATACAATAAAACATTGTATTGCAAAGTAAAGAGTGATCAAAATTAATTTTGACCAACTATTTAGTTTGTTCCTTATGTGCTTGATGATCAGTTAATGTGTGGGGACTTGAAAAATTCCTTAAGCACCAAAGATAGAGTATGTTCTTGTTGATCAATTATTGTGTGGGTACTTGAGAAATTCCTTAAACACCAAAGATAGAGTATTTGGTGAGAGAGTACTCTGATTTTCACTTTAATGAAATAAATACTAACCTGTACATCCAGGACCAGTTCTTGAAATTCCTCAAATTAGTTCCACACCTTGGTTTGATTCTGGCCTAATAGTTCAGGCATCTCATACATCGAGTCTAAGCTCAGTTGACCGAGAACAACGGACATTATCTTCTGACTTCACAGTGATAATTCTAAAGGAACTTTTCTCTTTGATGCTTCCCTTTTTTCATAAAGTTTGGGCAAGGAAACTTGCACAATGTAATAACACTTCATAAGTTGTTCTTTTAGAATATAGACTAAAGACATTATTTTATCCTGTCAGGACTTGTGGAGTTCTCGAGGGATAACTTTTACCTTAATTCACAAGTTATCTCATTCATGCTCGCTGAATTCCATAGTTCAAGAAGAAATTTAAATGTTATGGTACAACAAATTTTCTACTCAGAAAACATTAATATGGATGAGTTATTTTTCTGTAACCTCACTTAGGCAGGATTGAATGTAGGTAAAACTGTCAAAAATATGGCAAACAGCAGAAACAAATTCACTATTTCTTCTGGGAAGTATTTGAGGTACTATATTTTGTGCTATAGTTTCATTCATGTAGTCATTGGTGTCCCTATTTTTTATTTCAAGGAGAGGGGAAAGTACAATATTGAAAGCAATAGAGATAATTGAGATATTAGAAATCGGTAAGTTCTTTGTACATAACTTCTATATGGATGTGCTTAGTTCAACTAAGATTCTTCTCTCTGTATACAACATAGTAGAGAAATTCTCATTATGTTGTTACTGATTTCATCTGTAGGACTAACATGCTCAAAGCACCTTTTCCGTTTTTTATCGCTTGCCATAGGCTAGTTCTAAACTTCTGATAGCACACCAAAAGAAGGTACAAGATTTTTATAAAGTAGATATATTAAGAAGCATTTAACATAATGGTTATCATATATTGATTTAATTAGAGTTATTCTTCTGACATTATGGTGCATTGCAATGCCTCTAATTCTTGAGCATGTTTCTTGTTTTGATTCAGTAATTCAATTTTTAACGTTCAAATGTTAACTCGCTTTCAAATGTTTCTTTGAAAATTTGCTTGCTCCATTTCTAACTTCTTTTTTGGTTCTCTAAAAGTAATTGCTATTAACCTATTATGGCCACATTCAGACCTACATTATCTTTTATTATTTGTCCGTAGGATTGAACAGGGATATTCTAATATAGTGGCATTCTTTGGGTTATTTGAACATTGGTATGATATGTAGTTATTATAAGTATTCCATTTAACTTGGTCAAGTTCAACTGGTGTGTACTAAGTACTTATGATCATTCAATACGTATCAACTACAACTGTTATCCTCTATTTTGCTATCTCAACTAACAAACTGATCTTTAATTCAGTGGTATATATTTCTATCTATTGTCTTGACCCTTGTAGTAAGAAAGGACAAAGCCTTTATGACTATAATAGGAGATTATATCAATTCAAAATGGGATTTTGAAGTATTTATAATTGTAAATGCTAAAAGGTCTGGTGAATCCTTCTCTATTGTGTCTAAATTCTTCTTTCATTTGAAGGATAAAAACTTACAAGAACAGTGGGGTATGGGGCAAAGTTATTATAAAAATGAAGAGTTATGGAAAAAATAGGATTCTAGGATAACAAGAAATGACAAACTGTGAAAAAATAAGGTCACGATGTGATCATACCAAATTGAGCATTGTATAAAATGAGATTTTCCTAGTTACATAATGATGAATTTAGCGATCGATTCAATAAAATTAAGTAACAATCAAATCAAACATAAACTAACAACATAATGGCAATACGAAATAGGTAACAACCTTCAAAAATATGTTGTTAAGTAGATATAAAAAGTTAAATTTTTGAAGAATTTGTAAGCAATAGCAACACTTGATATGAGGTAAGTTCATTTAAGTAGAAAGATTTAGAAAGAGAAGTTGATAGAAATATAGAATGATTTAATTTGGCTAAAGAGAGTTTTTCTTTTTTAAGTTTTGATCGGGAAGATTTTGTGTCACTACTATAGTTCGTCACACTAAATAGTACTTCTAATTACCCTCAAATATTATCTTCTATTGTTTGATTCCTTAAAAACAAATTTGCTTTATTGCTTTATCTTATCCATGCAAGTAGTGTTTTATGTTATCTCCCTTTGGAGGATAAAAAATAACATTGGGAATATATCTACTGGTTTATAAGAAGATATTACCAACTTTCTGAAGTAGTTGTTAAGTAACACACTAGAATAGGAGAAATAAGGAAGATATATCTTGTATTTAAGAACACGTAAGTTATAAATTCCCGTGAAATTTCCCTTCATAATTTCCTTCCCCTAACCAATAACATTGTGAAAAGAAGAGAAATATTTGGACAATTCGCAAATATTGTGTCGGACATATAGTGCTTTCTTATATGCTATTGTAATGGAGTAACAAATTGCTAAATAATAGCACTGTACAAATCCTATATATACATGTGCATCTATTATAAAACTTCTAAGTTTGTATGTCCATTTCACATGTCCCACAATTGTTGTACATATAATGTATTAGACTGTGGAGAAACTTCAAGTGTCCGCAGTTGGTTGTTTGATTTAATAAAGGTGGTGACAATGATCCCACAAAGTGTCCTTTTTCCTATAAGTGTAATCAGGTCCTGGATTTGATACAAGGTGTGATTAATATGTAATAAATTTCCTTATTTTACCCATCAAATGAAGAAATAAATAACATCCTTATTATAACTTATCGTGTCAAACTTCAATTCCAAGAATAGTTTTTCATTGGATCAACTCACATGTTGTTGTTGTCACTAGATATTTATCTAAACATTCACTTATAAGAAACTATAATTGATTTCTTACTAATCATGATACCATCAACATCTAATATCTTATTTGTTTGTCGTTCTTGATTAGTTTTAAACTAACTTCTCTCGTCATTGAATTGGGAAACCTCAATTTGCTTACCCAAGCATTGGCAGCAGTAGGATATAGACTAAAATTTATACCTCACCCAACAACTGTACATTTCCATATGCCAAATGACCTTTCTGTCTGTATAGATAGAGAATATGGCGACTTCATTTAAGAGCCCATGAGTAAATTTCCGCTAGAAAAAAGAAGGGATTATCAAATTCTATAATGAATACTTGAAGGTTCCTTTACCCTTGAAATATATTAGGTGAAGAAAACTTCTTAGGTTGTGTTTTTTCTACTATGGGTGTTGAAGGATTTAATACCCGAGGCCAAAATCTTAGGTAAAGCAGTCCTCCACTTATCAGCAATCTTTTGTGGTTGAGTTACATTCAAGGTCCACTTCTTCAGGGTATATATACAAAAACATGCACTCTGAGTTGGCTGATGATGTAGTTAATAAGGACATAGTATTTTATTAAGGTTATATAAGTGAAAATGTACTATTTTGATATAAATAATATGTTTATAGTGAAATAATTGAAATATTCCTGCCTCTGTTGCCTTTGTCTTTATTTATCTTTTATTTATATTTGACCTCATATTCTTTTTCTTTGATATGACAAGTTTGATGCAATGGTATCTTACGATGCTTTCAAAAATTTGAAGCCTACTCCTGGTATTATATTAGCTACATCGAAATTTCTTGATGTTTCCATTAGTAAGGTAGTTTCCAGAATATGCAATGCTGCTTTGCTACCAGCCATCATAATTTTTTCTTGTTAAACACTTAGTTGTTAGTAGAATGTGATGCTAATCTGATGAGGAACTTCTAGCATACTAAGATATCACGAAGGTTTACATTCAAATTCTATTTTAAGTGAAATTTCCCTCAATAGTGGCTCTGCTATCCATAGTATGTAGTTCACCGACATGTTAAAAAATGTCTTTTTTGTGTACATTGACAAGTGTAGAATGTTGAAGAACTTTTGTGTTATTTGAGAAAAACATGCGACTAAGCTCTTTTTTGTAATGATTCTATGTTAAAGGATTTCCTATTCTCTGCTCCCGTAATTGTATTAATATAATTTTT
>JAPEIP010000011.1:60588235-60601628 GCA_026120095.1 Capsicum chinense
CTTGATGTTGTTATAATCAAATGGTGTTTACTAGCAATTAGTTATGATTAAAACTTACTTGATGTTGTTATAATCAAATGGTGTTTACTAGGAGTCTTTGTTTGTTAAGATCTTGTATATTCATATGGGTGTAAGTGTTTGATTTAAAAACTTTCTAGTTTTAGGAAGCTCCTACTATTGGGATATAATAGACCTAAATAGAACAGAATGGGAACAAAGGTTTTATGTAGTTGACCCAACTAATATAGGATCGAACTACAGGTAATGATTGTGTGAATTGGTTTAAGCGAATCTGAATATTTTACTGAAGTGAGGGATGTAATATTTAATTTATAAAATTTATGGTAAACATTTGGGGATCACAGTGAATATAACGTGGATTAATTTTTATGGGACAAATAGAATAATACTTTATTTTCTTAAGAATTTATGTAATGGAGGCACGTATTTTGTCCCATCTCTCATATTGTGAACAAGATAGAAAATTTTCTCAGTATCAAGTCTTAAATTATTTGAGTTCTTTCTCTTTTAAGTTGATAGTTAACTATATGTGTGAAGAGTATTTGATCAACTACTTTTATGTTACAACTTATGGAGTACATGACTCTTGATAGGAAGGAGTGGAGAATGCGGATTAGGGTAGAGGGTTAGTAAGTGGGAGTGCATCTATAATAGTAGGGGGCATTCTTTATTTATGTATGAAGTTTCTTGTTTGTGGTTTGAGTTTTGTCTATGGTTTAGGATATATAGTTTTGAGTAGTATCTTGTAACTCTAGTATTATCTTGTGGCTAGTGTTTTTAGTTTATTTTGGCTGTACAAGTTTATATGTATTTAAATTTTGTGTTTGCTACACTGTTATTAGTTCTAAGTCGTGAGTCTATCAGAAACAGCCTCTCAACATCACTTGAGGTAGCGACATGGTCTGCGTACACTATATCCTCCCTAGACCCCACTTGGTGAAATACACTAGATTGTTGTTGTTGTTGTTATTGAATAGTACTCAGGTTCTTAGTTTGATATTACCTTTATGTTGAATGGTACTTAGGTTCCTAGTTTTATCAACTGATTGAGTAGTTTGAAACTACAGCTTGGAGTAGTTTTTGATTGATCTGTTTATATTTATCGTGATGTTTTTTAGTTTATCTGATTGATTTTTATGCTTTTCATTTTTATGTTGCCAAATGATGTGGCTAGAGGACCCATTTCGCCCATGAATGCAAGGAGACAATGTGATGATAGTGATCCTAACGACAGTCGTTGATTTTGTTGCAAATTGTCTTGGATATTCCATTATAATGACGTAATTGTGTGGTTGGAGCGAATGTTAGAACATTGAAAGTTTTGTATTTAAATTTGATTTTAAAGTTTGAAGATACTAGTTAATGTTGAAAATTTGGAATTTGACGATACTAGTTAATGTTGCAAATTTGGAGTTTCAAGATGCTAATGATGAAAATTTAATTTTGAAGTTTAACATTCAATGTATTTTTGATATGATTGTGAAATACAATGTTTAATTAGTCATATAATATTAATGATATATTCATTGAATAAATCATGGATTGTAGGTTATGCCTCAAGGAACAATTAAATTTGAGCTAAAATTAGAATTTATAATTTGTTATTGAAAATTAATGGGCCCCACTAAATTATAAAATAATAAAAAATAAAAATTGCGGAGCTTTTAAATAGCCACAAGTTTAATTAAAAATTTATTATAAAGAGAATTAAATTTAGAGTAACAGAGGTTTTAAATCGGCCCAAAATAATCACCGTAAATTAATTATGGCGGTTGGAAAAAAACTGCCGCTAATTGTTTGTGACGGCTCATATTGTGAGGGTTTTGGGAACCACCAGAATCACAATTTTTGGGGGTTTAAAACCCACACAAACCTTAAAATTAAACCACACAATTTGAACCATATTTTTTAGTGGCGAGACATACCTCGACAATAGCGAAAACCATGGTCTATAAAATGACTAAAGTATGTAAAGATATCCATGACATGAAATGGAGCCTTCTGAAGCATGGAAGCTCACCACTTCTATACAACACATGTTGATCCCGAATATGAGCACTGGGCATAAGGAGTATGGCAAGTTCCTATATCGTGTGGGGATACTGCGCCCGAAGATCGGTTAGCGGGTTAATGCTAGCATAGACTCAGGGTAAGTATTAAATAGTGTTATCCTTTAAACAAAGTAAACAACAATATGCATTCAGAACCATACACACATATTTATATATCCATGCCTTGAAAAGAAATAGGGTTTAAGAATACCTTAAAAACTTTAACCTAGGGATGTGTAACTTAACTGCACTAAAACCATCCATGGGCTATATGGGTCAAGTTTTATCCCTTGAATGGGTGCCGATGCGTGTACCCACCCAAATTGGAGATATCTTAGGTGTAGGGGATTCACATATACCCTTTAATCTCCGTGATACATAAATATAATGTAGCACAGGGGATTCTCGTGTAACCCACAAGTATATAATCGTCATGAAAAATCCTCATGTCGGCAAACATTAGTCTCCAGTGTCCATCCATTGGACTCACACCTTCATGGTTGCCTATCATTACCCGCTATTATTAACCAATTAAAGACATTAACACACAACCAAACCATCATTCAATTTATTATTAACCAAATCTATGAATACTGGTATAGTTGTACAAACTGTAGCTTATAAGAAATATCTTAGCCAACCTTTTAAAGAAGGAATTCCGGGGTACCCATAACTAATAACTGAATAACTGATAACTGTATGCTATGGTCAAGGAAATTTGAAACTGAATTGATTTACTGATCTAATTACTGGACTGGGACTTGTGATTAAGACAATAACTAAGACTGCAACAGAGACTGTACTGGAACTGAATACTGGGTTACGATAACTCAAACTACTGAGGTCTGATCTGGACTAAATTCTCCTAATATGTTCAAGCCTACTCAAATCTCTGAAAAGCATTTATCCACTTACACATTAACATGACATTCAAGCCTATCTTCATAGCTACAACCTCATGTAAAACTAACATGCAATAATATTTTCTTAACATGAAACGTTTGCTCTCTCCCTTCTAAAAAACTGCTTATCACCACATCATTTTATAACGAGATTCTACTGAAGGGTTAAAACATGGGAACCTGATATATGCATGAATACTATACCAAACTCGACACTTAACTGTGTTCTGAGGACAAGAACGTCAACACCATGGATTTATCAAAAATCTAAACTGAGGATATGTATAACGAAATCTAAATTTAGTCGATCACTAGGAGTGTACCTGAGTTATGAGCTGCATGACCTGAGTCTTGAGTTTTTGTATTCATGAAAAATGATTCATAACACTGGGTGAACTGAAACTTTTTTTACAACGAACTGAAGCGTGCATGATTGCTAACGTGCACGAGTATGGCCTAATCATATAGCTGACATGTAAGACATGAATGGGTATCATGATAACTGGTGGTTTTTTAGAGTCTGAAGTACCATTTTGAGATGATCAGCTAGTTCATCCTCATTACGAGAATAGACAAGAGTGTCATCTATTTATGCTATGATGAACTTGTCCAAGTACTCTTGAACACATGGTTCATCAAGTCCATGAAAGCTGCTTGGGCATTAGTAAGACCAAATGACATGACTAAGAATTTGAAGTGACCATACTGAGTTCTGAAAGCTGTTTCCGAAATGTCACGAGTTGATGATAGATTTATATTAGGTCTTTCTCAGAAAAGTAACTGGCACCGTAATGTTGGTTAAACAAGTCATCGATTCTATGACGTGGATCATTATTTCTTGACCATGACTTTATTTAGCTGACGGTAGTCTATACACATTCTTAGAGAACTGTCTTTCTTATGCACGAATAGAACTGGTGCACCCCATGAGGACATATTGGGTATGATGAATCCATTATCTAGGAGATCCTTTACCTGTTCTTTTACTTCTTTGAATTCTGCAAAAGCTATATTGTATGGCAGAATAGATATTGGCTGAGTATCTGGAATAAGGTCTATTAGGAATTCAATTTCCGTTTTGAGAGGAACTCCAAGAAGATCTTCGTGAAACAGATCTAGAAATTCATATGCTACTAACACTAATTCAAGTGTTAGTGTTTCTGAACTAGAGTCCTGCACTCAAACAAAATAGTAGACACATCCCTTAGATATCATTTTTCTTTCCCTTAGGCAAGAAACAAGCTGACCCCTAAGTGCTAAAGTACTACTCCTCTACTCTAGGAAGGGCTCATTTAGAATCTGAGACTGGAATTTTTTTTTCTGTAGCCGACTGTGGCATAGCAGAAATGAAGCCATTCCATATCGAGAATGACATCAAAATCAGTCATATCTAATTTGACTAAGTCTGCTAAAGTGACTTTTTGAAATATCATAACCAGATAGTTCCTCTATACCTGTCGGGCTATGATAGATTTACCCACTTAGTAGAAACTGAGAAAGGCTCTACTAGAATTTTGGGACAGACTCCGAAATCAATTACCATATAAGGAGTAACAAAGGACAATGAAGCTCATGGATCTAGCAAAGCATAGAAATGTAAATGGAAAACTTGTAACGGTCCAGCGACCACATTAGGAGAACTTTCCTGATCCTGTCGGGACTGAAGAGTGTAGAGTCTGTTTGGGCGCTGACCACTAGTGGCACTGGATGTGGCACCCTGCTGACTCGGGCAATCTCTGACCCTGTAGCTTAGCTTTCCACATCCAAAAAACACATAACTGCCATTTCTTCAGATACCCTCGTAGTTTCTGCCATATTTCTGGCAAAAAGGATTGGTTCGGCCACTCTTTGGTCTAGACATTCTGGCCTCTTTATTCCTTCTCCTCCTTTTACTATGCCTCTCCTCCTTACTCTATGGAGCATGAGCTGTAAGCCTAGATTGGATAATAGCCAGATGAATTTTTTGAGAAACTACTAAATGAGTAAGGTGGTGAAAGCAGCTCAAAATTAAGTGTGAGAAACATGCCCATTCAGGTGATCTACCTGAACAGGCGGAGGGGTTGACTGGTTTTCATTACTTCTTTTGTTAGCTTCTCTAGAAGAAATGTTCTGGAAGCATAAGAAGGAGAAGAATTAAACTGGGAGCTTAAGTTGAGCACATGCTCACTCGCACGACATACATACTTAAATAAGGGACACTTTTTTTGAAACATCTTGTAGCCTCCTGTTCATAAGTGTGGCGCGCTACACACACATTTACAAGACTCAACTATATGAGACTTTCAGACTTCCTAGGACTCTGTTAAACCTTAGGCTCTAATACCAAGTTTATAACACCCCGAGTCTCTACCTCGGATGCTATACGGTGCTCATAATCCCGAAGGACTAGTACCTACTTTATTAACTAAATAATAATACTGAAATATATGGAAATTAGGCGGAAAAAATACCATAAGGTTCAATACTGAATTAAATGCCATAAGGTTCAATACTGAATTAAATGCCATAAGGTTCAATACTGAATTAAAATTGATATGGCAAAATAATAACAAAACTGAAACATCTTTCTAAAAATACTCTAGTCTAAAAAGCCTCTAAATTGTCTGAAATGTAGAGTTGATGGGACAAGTTCCCAACTAACTCCGGTTACTAAAAAAAAGCTGAAATACTGAAATGATGATCATGTCCTCAAACTATGAGGACTCACCACTAATTATGACTGCTGAAAATTTGTAACTGCTAGGGATAATCGGGAGCCCATGCGTCTGAACCTATGATATAATACATCATAGCACAAAAGAAAGTTATGTGTCAATACTTTGAATGTACTGGTATGCTAAGTGAGGTAGGATTAAATGCATGGTTCATATGCATGAAGAATACTGAATAAATGATATGGGTATAACTGGATAAGAGTACATACATGAATACGTAAACTGTAACTGAGATTGTGATAACACTAAATACAGAGTTTGAATACTGATTATCTGATATTTGAGTATACTGATACTGAATTACTGATAAATGAATAACTGTATCTAAAAGTTTTGATTCTGTAGAACTATATTGATTTCCATACTGAACTGAGTGACTGTATTTGACAATTCTGAATCTGTAGAACTGAACTGAGTTCTGTACTGAGAATGAATCTAAAACTGAGACTATAGTAGGTAATCATCTAATGAAATGCCCCTTTCAAAATAGATTGGGATCCATCTTGTATCCCCAATTGGAAGGGTGTCAATACTGTGCAACGAGTAAAGACAAGCTGTGAGTTAACCCTTTCTGACAGGAATCTCTTTCTTCAATCCTTGCTTGGTAGGAAAAATACGAAATAGATGTATCAACCCTTATAATATCTGGTAGGAAGATATCTCAACCTACGTTGAGTATGTAGTTCTATAACACAGGACTTGCTACAAAGGGTCAAACCCTCTACTGGAAGGAATGCCCCTATCCATGGGTTAACTCAGTGCTGAATCCTACTCCCATCTGAATAGACACTGAACTGATTCATAGTTCATACTAGTCTTGACTGAACTATTACTGATTATGCAATCTAACTGAACTAAACTGAGTTCACTGAGATTCGTTGACTAACGAAATACTATTAAATTCTGTTGACTAACGGAATTAACTGAGGCTTGAACTAAATACTGAACTGGATTGGACTAATACTAAGTCTACTGTGTTTTTTCTAAGTTCTGTAACTTATTAAGAGTACTACTGATCATGACCTGATTTATACTATCCTAAGACTGACCATGGCTCTAGGTAATTAGCAAAATTGCCGGGCATTAAATACCCCCAGGACTCGATAGAATAAATTATAAGACATGGTAAAATCTTGAAACATGAAAAATAACTAATTGATCATCATTCGTTCATTGGGACATTCTAGCAAACACTTGCATGACATGAACTTGAATACATGCTAATAATGATATAATTTCATTATTTACTTCCCATGAACAACTCATCAAGCACTTAGAAGGCATCGTATATGTACATAGTACTAATCAACACATGAGCATAAAAATTTCAAGGCTTCAACATGAATTCACATAATACTACATACATAATAGTTGTTTTTACACAAATTTTGTACTTAATCACGGAATAGAAGTCCAATCAACACTATAATCATAAATACACTAGAATCCAAATCAAGGAAAGAATGAAATCAAGCTACTTGAAGTTTAAAAGGGTTTCTTGGGCTCCAAGGGTGGAGGGAACCCTTGGATGAACACTTGACATACCTTGGTTGCTAAATTCCGGAAGATTAATGGTGGAATATTGAGCCTTGAATTTGAAATTTAATTTCCTAGGGGTTTTTGTTCTTGAATGTTTTGAGAACGAATGAATATAATTTCCTAATTAAGGGATAAATCTCATGTTATGGGGGATGAAAGACATTCGAAAAATACCCAATTACCCCCAAAGATGCAGCTTTTTAAAGACTCAAATTTGAACTATCAATGCCCAGACCGACCTATCGCGTCATTGGCATCGATGCAATAGCCAACGCCCCGCATCGAGTCTGCATCAGTTCACTGGATATTCCCACAGGGAGCCAAGAAAAATATTTATCGACGCAATGGCCAATTCGCTGCACTGAGACTGCATTGATGCACTCTTTTGAATTCCTAAACGTGGTTCAAATAAGGTTTGAAAAATACAAAACTCGTCTGGGAGCACCTACTGACATTCCTGATCTTGAATTAACCTAAAGCTTGACATTTTAAGGTCATAGTGGTCGTGAAATAGAGTTGCCAACTTTCAAAGGCCAAAATGACACTAAGTTTGAATACTTAGCTAATATTTTCTAAGTCTGGGACCCCTTAACAAGCTTAAAAGGCTGAGTTAAGCTTAAGATTTTGAGGGGTCTTACAATAATAGACACTAGATACCATGAAGACGTCCTATCTCATGAATATAGATACGGTCAAACCTTTCGACATTGAAAGAGACCTGAATTGGAATAAAATAAGCAGATTTGGTCAATCTATCCATAAAGACACAAAAAGGATCAGAACCATGAGAAGTACGAGGCAATCCTATCTTAAAGTCGATAACGATCTATTTTAACATCAACTGAGGGAATTGGTAACCTCTGAACAAAACCAACAGACCTCAAATGTTCGACCTTCAATCGCTGACAACAAAGGTAATGAGCTACAAAATCTGCTACATCATTCTTCATTCTACCCACTAGTAATACTTTCTCAAATAATGATACATCTTAGTTTTTTTGACATGTATGGAATTCTTGCAACAATGGGACTCCTGAAAAATTAGTCTAATTAAATCATCCACTCTAGGTACACAAAATCGACCTCTAATCCTAAAAACACCATTTGAATTAAGAGAGGATTCCTTAGCTTGATCACTCAATACCTTATCTTGAATCAATATCAGTCCCACATCTTCAAACTGACGAGCTTGAATGTACTCCATCAAAGAAAACCCAACCTCCACAAATGCTAAAACATACCAAGGTTTCAAAATTCAAGAGTAACTTTCTAGTTATCTAAAAACTGAAACTCTAAGTCCAAAGGCCTCTCTTGGGTCAAATGATGTTCCAATACACTCATGCTAGTAAATTTTCGTCTTAATGTATATGCAACCACATTAGCCTTTCTTTGATGATAGAGAATTATCAATTATCCTTAAGCAACTTGAGCCAATAGTGCAGCCCCATATTAGGATCTCCCTTGGTGAAGTATTACTTAAGACTTTGACAATCTGTGAAAATCTCACAACAAAATAAATACAAGTCGTGCCTCCACAACTTAAAAAAAGGGCAATCGCGCACAACTACAAATCGTGGGTAAGAAAATTATTCTCATAGGGATTTAATTAAAAAAATGTGTAAGAAATAACCTTACCTTCCTAAATTAATACTGCACCTAACCTAACCTTTGAGGCATCACAAAGATGATAGAACCCACGCCCTCTTTGGGTAGGGTCAAGATAGAAGTTGATTTCAACAACTCTTTGAGCTTTTCAATGCTCGCTTCACAAGCATCGAAACCTTAAATGAAAAACTTTTTCTAAGTTAACTTTGTCTATGGAACTACAATGGATGAGAAGCCTTCCATAAAATACAGATGGTAACCATCCAAGCCAACAAAACTCAGAATCTCAGTGGGCGAAGTTGGCTTAGCCCAATCAAAAATAACTGCGATCTTTGTTGGATCAACCATAATACCCTGCTTAGTCATAACATAACCTAAGAAAGAGACAACCTCTAACAAAAATTCACACTTGGATAACTTAGCATACAACATCTCATCCTGCAATTTATTAAGAACAAATAGCAAATGCTCCTCATGACTAGCCTCACCGTTATAATAAACCAAGATATCATCTAGAAATACAATAATGAAAGAGTTGAGATACAGTTGAAATAGTTAGTTCACCAACTCCATGAACTCGACTGGGGAATTAGTCAACCCAAAGGACATGGACAAGATTTCATTATGATCATACTGAGCTTTAAAAGATAACTTATAAGAATCAAAAGATCTAAACCTCAAGTAATGTTACCCAAACCTCAAATCAATCTCTGAAAACATTGAAGAACCCAAAGCTTATCAAATTAATTATCAATACAAGGAAGATGATACATATTGTTAACTGTCACCTTATTCAACAACCCATAATCAATACAAATCTGCATAGATCCAAATCTGCATAGATCCATCCTTCTTCTTTACAAAAATATAGGTGAATCCCAATGCTATACTCTAGTTTAGATAAATCCCTTATCCAACAACTACTACAATTTATCCTTTAATTCCTTCAATTCTGCTAGGGCCATCCTATAAGGAGAAACAAGAATAGGCTTGGTGCTTGAATTGAGATCAATAGCAAAGTCAATTCCATGATCCAAAGGAAAACTAGGCAAATTCGTAGAGAAAACATCCATGAACTCTCTAACAACACTAATGGAATCCAAGAAAGGAGATGAAGCAACACTATTATCACAAATATGAGCTAGAGAAGAAAACATCCCCTCTCAACAAAACAACGAGTTTAAATATAAGATATTAACATAATTTGAACTAGGGCCTTGTCATAATAGGCATCCCAAGTTCAATAAGTATCGAGGACAACCCCCGATACCCAGCCCAACCTCCAAACACAACCCTGAGTTGGATGAATTTTGAACATATAACTAGATAGCATAATTAAATATATAATGACTTCGGGATAAGTCGACTTCCTCGACAAAGCCACTAAGTCAATCCAACCAATAACCAACCAAACAAAGATAATAACACAAAATATTTCTATATATATAATCCAAAAAATAAAATTGACCAATCATAAATCAAATATAGCCCACTGGTATCAGCGGTAATACCAATACAAATACCAAGGTTGACATCAATACCAACACCACCCATATAAATCTATAGTATTCCCATAATATCTCTAACAGAAAGTAAAATACTATCCAATTGGGAAATGCCTCCAGCTATAGCCATAACCATAGTCTATAAAACGACAAATGTATGTAAAGACATCCATGATATGAAATAGAACCTTCCAGAGCATGGAAGCTCACCACTTTAATCCAATATAAGCTAATCCTGAATCTGATCACTGAGCATAAGAAGATTGGCTAGTTCGTGCATCACGTAGGGATATATTGCCTGAAGATGTGTTACCAGGTGAAATCTAGCATGTATTCAGGAAAAGTATAAAATAATGCCAATATTTAAAACCAAGTAAATAACCATATGTATTTAAAACCATACATAGCTATATATATCCATGCCCAAAAAACGAATCGGGTTTTGGCATTCCTTAATACCATTAACTGGGGTCTGTGTAGCTAACCGTCCAAGAACACCCACAGGATCTGAGGGCACGTGTTACCCCTGAACGGGCCCCGATGCATGTAGCCGCATGAATCAAATATATCATAGAAGTATGGGATTCACATGTACCCTTTACCCTTCATAATATATATATATATATATATATATATATAGTGTAACTAAGGGGATTCCTATGTACCCCGTATGTATATGGTCATTATGATAATTCCTCATGTTGGAAAATGTGAGTTTCTAGTGTCCGTCTATTAGACTCACACCTTCATTGTTATATATTATAACCTACAATTATTGCCCTATTAAAACCATTAACACACAACCAAACCACCATTCCATTTATTATTAACCAAGAATGCAAGAAATGTATTTAGCCAAACTTTTAAAGAAGGGATTCCCAGGTACCCATATATTACATTATTAAGTTTACTTGGGGGATTCCCATGGTCCCCACACGTGTATTCATTATTTAGTTTGATTAGGTGATTCCCTTGTACCCCAAAAGGCTTTCAATTTAACCATAAACATGACTACCAAAATCTTATTATTTTACTATTTAAAACTATTTAAACCTATTTAGGCTTCCATTACCAAGTTATACCATACAATAGTTCCATAAAAAATCAAATAACAGAACAAAAGCATTCTCATAGGCATTTGAACAAATATATTGGGGGTATATATTTGCTGAAACCAAAACTAAGCACCAATTAACCATTCCCATGTAACCGAAGGTTCAAACGGCCATTATAATACTGAAAATCCTTAAGTAAAAGACATGAGAAACCCAAAACAAACCATTATAACCAAAACCCCCAACATATATTTTAATACCCTATATCATACCACAATTATGTAATTAAAACCATATGTTAAACCACGCCTTTAGTTGATCTAACAATGAGCGAGTAGTATCATGCCTTAGATTAAAATGAAGCTGGAGAGAAACTGCCCCTTATAAGCTCCAAATTGATCCTATTGATAAAACCCCAGCCTTTCTTGACCCAAGAGCGTTGAGAGAATTTCAGAAACTTTTCTAAGTGTTTAAGATTAGAATAATAGGGTAAATGATGTCCCAAATTAAATTGCACAAAATTCGCTCAAGAAAGTATGAACATCCTCCCCCAAATCATATCCTAGGATAAGAGCGGACCCTTATCTCGTACCCTAGGCCTTACCTTAGACCCCAACACTGCTGATTATACAATCACCATGGACAAATCATACCAAACAATATGTCAAGTACTCTAAACTCGTAGCTTAAGAAAATAGAATCCTCTAGGTTAAACATCGGGATATATATGATTTGCGACATACTACTAGTACCTTAAGATACGACTTCTATGACCCAACCATACATTGATCATAAAAAACATAACCAATAATGGTTATCATATGAACAAGACCAACCAAACCATACCACATCATCCGAGAAGGAAATTCTTATGATGCCCAAAAGCCAAAACCTGGAAAATTTCCTAATGGTCAAAACCCAGGGTATTTCAATTTTGTCCTACTTGGATCATTCGTCCCCGAACGATGGACAAGGAATAATAAGCATGATTTACACCCCAACTCCTATATTCTGACCTTTAACTATGTTTGAAACCAAAGATTCAATGAAGCAATCATTCCTTTATAAAAATTTGAAAACAAAAGTATGATAAATAACACATACCTTTCGCACAAATTTTTGGAGAAAATAATAAGGATGGATATTTGGACTTCACATCCTCTTAGGCTTCCCAAGTAGCCTCTTCCACTTGTCATTCCTCCATAGAACCTTAATTGAAGCTACATCCTTTGCCACAAAATGATGAACCTTCTGATCTAAGATCTCAACTGGGACTTCCTTATAAGATAAATAATTTGAGAAACCCAATCCTTCGAAAGTAACAACTGATGAAAGATCTCTTACATATTTCCTCAACATAGAGACATGGAAAACCAAATGAATGTAGATCAAACTAAAAGGAAACCCCAATTCATACACAACATTACAAACTTGTCTAAAAATTACATACAGACTAATATACCGGGGAGCTAGCTTTCACTTCTTCCCAAATTGCATTACTCCCTTCATAGAAGACACTTTTAGGAATACCTTATCCCAAAACTAATATTCCAAGTCCCTTATCCTTACATCAACATATGACTTTTACCTACTTTGGGTAGCCTTAAACCTATCTCGAATCTCCTTCACCTTCTCAATTTCTTGGTAAACAAACTTCAGGACAAACATATCCTCCACACCAAGATCGAACGTAACATGACCCAAACCCCGAGACATATTGTGTGGGAACCCCTAGATCATATAAACAAGAGTTTTCCCCCAATAACCGACCCATACACCTCATCATACAATAGGAGTCGAAGAAACTTCAACTCAAAAGTTAAGATTGTGCAAATAATAACATAATTAAACATTAGATTTATAATTACTAATACACACCCAAGTTCACATTTGTACCCAATACCTCTATACAAAACAAAGACAATAAATGTATATACAAGGATAAGCCTCTGACAGTAGGAAAACCATGTCTTAAAAAAACCAAGTCTAAAATAAAAGACC
>JAPEIP010000011.1:60601728-60640625 GCA_026120095.1 Capsicum chinense
GCTGGAGAGAAACTGCCCCTTATAAGCTCCAAATTGATCCTATTGATAAAACCCCAGCCTTTCTTGACCCAAGAGCGTTGAGAGAATTTCAGAAACTTTTCTAAGTGTTTAAGATTAGAATAATAGGGTAAATGATGTCCCAAATTAAATTGCACAAAATTCGCTCAAGAAAGTATGAACATCCTCCCCCAAATCATATCCTAGGATAAGAGCGGACCCTTATCTCGTACCCTAGGCCTTACCTTAGACCCCAACACTGCTGATTATACAATCACCATGGACAAATCATACCAAACAATATGTCAAGTACTCTAAACTCGTAGCTTAAGAAAATAGAATCCTCTAGGTTAAACATCGGGATATATATGATTTGCGACATACTACTAGTACCTTAAGATACGACTTCTATGACCCAACCATACATTGATCATAAAAAACATAACCAATAATGGTTATCATATGAACAAGACCAACCAAACCATACCACATCATCCGAGAAGGAAATTCTTATGATGCCCAAAAGCCAAAACCTGGAAAATTTCCTAATGGTCAAAACCCAGGGTATTTCAATTTTGTCCTACTTGGATCATTCGTCCCCGAACGATGGACAAGGAATAATAAGCATGATTTACACCCCAACTCCTATATTCTGACCTTTAACTATGTTTGAAACCAAAGATTCAATGAAGCAATCATTCCTTTATAAAAATTTGAAAACAAAAGTATGATAAATAACACATACCTTTCGCACAAATTTTTGGAGAAAATAATAAGGATGGATATTTGGACTTCACATCCTCTTAGGCTTCCCAAGTAGCCTCTTCCACTTGTCATTCCTCCATAGAACCTTAATTGAAGCTACATCCTTTGCCACAAAATGATGAACCTTCTGATCTAAGATCTCAACTGGGACTTCCTTATAAGATAAATAATTTGAGAAACCCAATCCTTCGAAAGTAACAACTGATGAAAGATCTCTTACATATTTCCTCAACATAGAGACATGGAAAACCAAATGAATGTAGATCAAACTAAAAGGAAACCCCAATTCATACACAACATTACAAACTTGTCTAAAAATTACATACAGACTAATATACCGGGGAGCTAGCTTTCACTTCTTCCCAAATTGCATTACTCCCTTCATAGAAGACACTTTTAGGAATACCTTATCCCAAAACTAATATTCCAAGTCCCTTATCCTTACATCAACATATGACTTTTACCTACTTTGGGTAGCCTTAAACCTATCTCGAATCTCCTTCACCTTCTCAATTTCTTGGTAAACAAACTTCAGGACAAACATATCCTCCACACCAAGATCGAACGTAACATGACCCAAACCCCGAGACATATTGTGTGGGAACCCCTAGATCATATAAACAAGAGTTTTCCCCCAATAACCGACCCATACACCTCATCATACAATAGGAGTCGAAGAAACTTCAACTCAAAAGTTAAGATTGTGCAAATAATAACATAATTAAACATTAGATTTATAATTACTAATACACACCCAAGTTCACATTTGTACCCAATACCTCTATACAAAACAAAGACAATAAATGTATATACAAGGATAAGCCTCTGACAGTAGGAAAACCATGTCTTAAAAAAACCAAGTCTAAAATAAAAGACCAAGAAGTGTATGTCTTCCGAAGAAAGGAAGCTCACAACTTCAAGTCAATTAATGAACTGCTTCAATCCCCTAATCACTATGCGAGAAGAGAAGAAGATGCTTTGGACCCTATGTGATATGGGGACATACCTCCTGGAGATGGTAAGTGGTTGGAATGCTAGCATGTAACTAAAGGATAAGTGATAAAACAACATCATTAGTCAACAACAAGTCAATATATCACCATTTGTCTATTTCATAGACTTATCCATACATATAGGTATATCACATCCTAAATAAGGAACATGTTTTATCAACATACTTCAAGTACTCATTCATTATTCATGAAGTGGAGGACTACAACCTTCTACACTTATAGGTTCAAGTATTCTCAATAGCAAAAGTTTTCTAACGACATTCACATTATCATTAGACATGGGACTTTAGCCATACACACAAATTCATTAGTCAAGGACTTTAACCTTTTACATATTCATTCAAACAAGGGACTCTAACCACACCCATATTCAGCTAGTCAAGGGAATCTAACCTCATGCCCGTTTATTAGATAAGGGACTCTAACCTCATGTCTCACTTGGACTTTAACCATAAGAAATTTCCTTTAGGGAGGTACTTTGACATCAAGATATCTCTTTAAGAACAAGACTTTAACATAGAACAATATCATTGGGCAAGGGACTTCAACCTAAAGCCATTCATATGGGAAAGGACATCAACCTCAGGCCATCACATAAGGCAAGAGACTTTGACCTCAAGCCATCACAACTATCATTAGTTTGAATTTGGGACTTTAACCCTTTTCCCATGAATCAACATACATTTAATACATCATTTAATGAGTTTAACTATTTTAGCTAATTCAACACTATTTATTACCACATGGTTCTTATGGAAGCCTTCATTTACCAACTATCCCAACAAGCCAATGCCTTACCTTAAATCAACATACAATGAAAGTTACGGTCATCAAGACCCTTACAAAAATTCTATACCACATTCTCACAATACTTGGGATCAACACTCAATTTAATTTCATCTTTATATCTAGGGACTTTACCCTTTCATTAGCCAACAGCCAAGGTTATACATTTCATCACACATGGTTCATAATTCCTTTAACAAATTATCTTTCATTCATCTATGTTCATTAGTCCATATCCCTTGTTCAAAACATCAATAACATATGAATAGATAATTCACTTAGATATTTTCACAAACACCTTGGGTGCATATCTTCAACAAGGTAATTTCTTGGTATATATTATAAAAATTAGGGTTACTCGAGACCCTCATGTTTATCCACATACAACAAGAACAAACAAATGCAATTCATCACCTATATCACTTACAAATAAAAATCTAAGTAAGATTCAACATCATATATCATTAGGCAGCAAAAGCCTTTTTATTTTATTTCAAAACTACCATGTACCCTTACTAATCTAAGGGTGAAATACATTAGTTTATAGACATCTAAGAAGGGTAAGAGATACACTCCTTGGAAAATATGATACATAAATAATATCGGCTTTTTCTTATCAGTAGATGAGCTCCCTCAAAACCCTATCCTCTAATCTTGCTTCAGGAAGGTTTTAGAGTGTTTTGAGTCTTGTAAATAACGGCTTAGGATGCTAAAATTCCTTATATAGTATGGGTGATGATGATTTTAGGCAATGTAAATGACCACAACGCCCCTAGTTAAAAGATGAGAAGTGACCTAATCCAGGGGTAAGACTCCCCCATACTACTCTTTTAGAAATCGTACCCTAGGATACCAGTAGTACCATTACTCATACCGTAGGATTCTCCTTGGTTAACCATAGAGGTGTGGGTATATGTAGGAAAACTTGAGTTGTATTCAAAGGGTGCGACTCACCCTAACTCGTAATCTTGATTCATGACAAAAATAGTCCAATAGGTTTGAGGCACCCCTCTATAAAGTTGGGTAGTTTACGACTCATATGCATTTGTAATAACCAACGAGAGGTCATGTCGTATATAAAATAGTATGAGACATGCATGGACATATCAAAGTAGAAAAAGGGAGGGAAAGGTGGGGACGAGTCATGACCAAGGGTATGACTCAAGTCTCTAGTCGTACCCAACATAGAGTCACAAAAATAAAGTTGTTTTTCAATGGTTCAAGTCTAGATGTTTCAATTCTCACCCACTTAGATCATTCATCCTCAAATAAGGAGTAATTTAAGCATATACATAAGCTAACATATAATCACACGTCAGTTCAATAAATGTTAAGATGATCATTGAACAAAGATACAACACACTTTATGCTCATTATCAATCAATCATTCATCTCATCGACTTCGAGACTTAAACCCGTTGGTTATTCTCACTTACTTATTTCATGAGTTAGGGAATCCAACCCATCAATTTTGAAAAACATAAAGCAACTCAGAGCACTGGGGACTTTAACCTGTCATCTATCAAAACATGAATTAATTCAATGCACTAAGGATTTTAACTCATGTTCTAAAAAGACAAATTATTTCACACAGTGGGAACTTTAATCCATTGACTAACAAAGACATAAACCTATTAAAATCTTGGGAACTTGAACCTATTTTCTAACAAAGGGATACATAAAAGTGTAGATATTAATAAATACCTCTAACAAAAACTTTTGAAATGGGAAATAAATGTGGGTAATTAGACTTCATGTCCTCCTTCGCCTCCCAAGTAGCTTTCTCAGACTTCTAGTTCCTCCATAGAACCTTCACCAAATACACCTCTTTCATTCGCAACCGACAAAATTCCCAATCCAAGATTCTCACCGTGATCTCCTCATAAGATGAATAGTTTGAGATACCAACATCTTTGGAGGGAACAACCAAAGAAGGGTCATCCATACCTTTCGGTAACATAGGTACATAGAAAACTGGGTGAATTGAGTCCATACTAGAAGTCAACTCCAACTCATAGGAAAAATTGCCAACACTCTTCACAATTAAATAGGGACCTACATACAGAGGTATAAGCTTCCCCTATTTTACAAACCGCATCACTCCGTTCATGGGATCGCCTACATTAAACTCTAAGTACCTATGCTTCATATTTGCATAGGACTTTTGGTTACGTTGACCGTTTTTTAGTCTATCATGAATAACTTTCACCTTTTTAAGTCTTGGTGAACTAAATTGCGGCCAAGCAACTTACCCTCTCCAACTTCAAACCACCCAATAGGAGATCGACATATCCTGCAATACAATGCCTCAAAAGGCACCATGCCAATACTAGAGTGGTAACTATTATCATAGGAGAACTCAATCAAAGAAAACTGGTCATACCAACTACAATCATTATCAATAACATAAGCCCACAACATATCCTCTAATATTTGGATAGTTCTCTCTATTTGCTCATCCGTTCGCAGGCGAAATGTAATACTAATATACATCTTTTTTTGCAAATATCTTTGGAATGATTTCCAAAAGCGGGATGAAAATGGAGGACCGCGATCCAAGATAATAGACACTGGAGCACCATGCAACTTCATGATCTATACAAGATACAACTTAGCATAATGTTCCTTCGAGAAATTAGTCCTCATGAGCAAAACATTAGCATACTCGGTCATTCTATCAATAATGATCCAAATAGAATCAAATTTATTTCAGGATCTAGGAAGACAGGTAACAAAATCCATATTAATTGCCTCTCACTTCCACTCAGTCAAGACTATCTCTTCGAACAAACCACCTAGCCTCATATGCTCAACATTCACTTGTTGACACATCATACATTTGGCCACATAGGTAGCTATATCACGCTTCATATTATTCCACTAATAGAACTCTCTAAGGTAATGATACATCTTAGTGGAACTGGGATGTATAGCATAACATGCTCCATGAGCCTCGGCCATGACTCTTTCTCTCAATCCATCAGCGTCGGGAATACATAGCCTAACATGGCACCTCAAGATACCATCACCATAAATCACAAATTCAATGACCTATTATAGACCATCAGTATTTTTATTCTTCATCAAGTTGGGGTTCAACACTTGCTTTTCCTTTATCTTAACAATAAAAGAAGATTGAGATATCGGATGAATAAACACACCTCCATCCTCAAAGTCTGGAAGTCAAACTCGAAGATCCACCAAATAGTGAACATCTCTCACCAATTTTCTTTTATCTTCATCCATATGGGCCAAACATCCCATGGACAATCTTCTAAGAGCATCGGCAACTATATTCACCTTACCGGGATGGTAGTGAAGACTTGTGTCATAGTTTTTCAATAGGTCAAGCCACCGTTTCTGCCAGAGATTTAACTCTTTTTAAGTAAACACATATTGGAGGCTTTTATAGTTTGAAAAGATATCAACATGAACACCATAAAGATAATACCCCCAAATCTTTACCGCAAATACTATGGCTAATAACACTAAATCATAATTAAGGCAGTTCTTCTTATGGACTTTCTATTGCCTAAAAGCACAGGCCACCACCCTACCATGTTGCATCAATATGCAACCCAGACCGATACGAGAAGCATCACAATACGCAACAAAACCATCACCACCCTCGAGCAAGGTCAAAATTGAAGCGAAAGTCAATTTATCTTAAAACTTCTCAAAACTACCCTCACATACATCAAACCAGAAAAAATTCAACATTTTTTGGGTCAACTTGGTTAACGGGGAAGGTATAGTGAAAATACACTCCACCAACCTCCTATAATAATTGACTAGACCCAAAAATCTCTGAATATCGATTGGATTAGTAGTTCTAGGCCACTTCTTAACCACTGCAGCATTTTATGGATCTACCGTGATCCCTTCACTAAAGATGATATGACTAAGAAAAGCTACAACTGTCAACCAAAAATCGCACTTGGAGAACTTTGTAAACAAATGATGATCCTTCAAAGCATGTAACATAGCATGGAGGTGACCTATATGATCTACCTTAATATTTAAATACACTAAGATATCATTGATGAAGACATTAATAAACATATCCAAGAACGGATGGAAGACCGTATTCATCAAATATATGAATGTCATTGCGGAATTAGTTAACTTAAAGGACATGACAAGAAACTCATAATGATCATACCAGGTTCTAAAGGCAGTCTTAGGGATATCCACATCCCTAATCTTTAGCTAATGATAACTCGATCTACGATTGATCTTAGAGAAACACTTTTCACCGAAAAGTTGATCAAATAAATCATAAATCCTAGGAATAGGATAATTATTCTTTATGGTCACTTTGTTCAACTGACGATAATCAATACACATACAAAGGGAACAATTCTTCTTGGGCACGACCGACATAGGAGTACCATACAGAGATACACTTGGGTGGATAAAACCTTTATCTAAGAGATCTTTCAATTGCTCCTTAAGCTTTTTTAGCTCCATCCGAGACATTCTATAAGGAGGCATAGAGATTAGATGAGTTTCTAGAATACGATCAATCCCAAAATCAATTTTTCTTAGGAAAGTCATTCACCCTGGGAACACATTCTAGAGAAGGCTCTTCCAAGTTTGAACCTTTAATTTTGACCAAGTGATACAAACAACACTTTGAAATCAACTTTTGGGAGTAAAGATAAGAAATGAACCTTGGCTTACGTACTAGAGAATCACCTTCCCATACAAAAATTGGCTCATTAGGGAATTTGAACAAGACCGAATGACTCTTGCAATCCAAGGAATCATAGAAAGAATGTAACAAATTCATCCCTAAAATGACATCAAAATTAGCCATGTCTAACTCTATCAAGTGAAAAATAGTGTCTCTAACTCAAACAAATATCACACTTCACCAATAGACTCTTGTAACAACCACATCATCTACTATGTGGTAGAAATAGAAAAAGAAATCAACAGACTCTCAGGAGCACAATTAACTTGCACAGCCACGTACAAGGTCACATAAGAAAGAGTAGACCTTGGATCAAGCAAGCAATACATATTATAAGAAAAAAGTCTCAACATATCAGGAGATTCCTCAAAACCCATGAGAGTAGTATGTAGATATAAGCAGTTATAGCTAGCATCAATGCTAGAAATAGAGGTAAAGGCAGACATAGCACCCTTTGGTGTGAGAGAAGGTAGAGTAAAAATAGAGGCCCTATTGGACCAAGAAGCTTCTAAAGAGGGACACTCATGCTACATGTTCCTAACCTGACAATAATGGAAACATATGCTTCTCCCTTCTCACACTGACCATAATAACTTTAACCACTAAATATGAAATGAGCGTAAAGTGGATCTGACTGGGCACCACTAGCCTTGAATTAAGCACTATGTGCTTGGGATCCTCCACTGAACTGAGATTAGTGACTACACATAGAATTTAGGTAAGGATAGCGAACACTAGCAGAGGAGAATGAACCCGAACCACTTCTTTTATGTCCACTTTTCACCATTCTTCCACTAGTCATAGAAGGTCTAAGCTTATTTATTTGCCTCTCGATAAGTTCAACTTGATTCTTTTTATCATCCTCTACTTGTTGCATATACACAATCAACCTAGAGATATCCATGTTCATAATCAACAAGGTTTCCTTTCTCTCGAGAACTAACACATAGGATAATCTCGAGATAAACTTATGCATTCTAGCCCTCATACTAGAAATTATCTCAGGAGAATACCTTGTCATTTGATGGAATTTGAAGGTATAGTCTTTATTGGTCATCCTCTCTCGCTTTAAGCTCGCAAACTCTTCGGCCTTTGCTTTTTTTAAATCTTTAAAAAAGAAGCGGTCCAAGAAAGATTCGGAGAAATCCACCCATGAAGCTAGAAAAGCATCAACACCTCTAGAAAATTCATACCCTTCATACCATTGGTATGCTACATCATTTAATTAGTAGAAATCAAGTTGAATACCCTTAATTTTCTAAAGAATGCATGATTTAGAAAAAAATTTCTCTTTATTTAATGAAACTTTGAGAGTCTTTCTTAATTCTCCTACCCATGAACATAGGAGGGATAAACCTAAAAAAGTTTCCAATTCTTGTTGCCTCAGAAGAACCAGCAGCCGAAGATCCACGCTCTAATTAAGAGGCTATCAATTGAGTCATGAAGTTGATAGAGCAATGAAACTCTACTTTAGAAGCATTCCAATGAGAGAACTAAAGAGAAGAGTCACTTTCATAAGTAGGTGTGGTGGGTTGAACCCCACAAGGATGGCTAAATGCGGAAGCCCTAGACCGAGTCTGAACTCCAGAAGTTGGATGAGCTTTATCCATAAAACCCTCAGTTGGGGCCAATCTATTTTTTCCTGAGTCTCAAATCTCCTTAGAGGCATGATCTAAAAGATAGCAAAGAGAATTAGTAGAATTCAATACTTTAGACATTACAGCTTGAAATTGAAAAACAAGTAGTGGAAATATTCCTAAGATGTCTCATAGCCCCTTTTTTAAAAGTGTGGTGCGCTTTACACCCATAAAAGAGGCTCTACTTGACATGACATTGTGAACACCCAACTAACCTTTAACACAGAATTTGATACCAACTTGATATGGCCCGAAACCTGAACCATTTTGTATGGGCACTACTAGCTTACATGAACCAAAAGTCATCCCCAATAACCCAACTAAAGCATCTCATCAAACAATAAGA
Organism: Capsicum chinense; assembly: GCA_026120095.1. Classification (NCBI taxonomy): domain Eukaryota; kingdom Viridiplantae; phylum Streptophyta; class Magnoliopsida; order Solanales; family Solanaceae; genus Capsicum; species Capsicum chinense. The sequence goes on from JAPEIP010000011.1 coordinate 60,610,969, forward strand.
GTTGAATAAACTCCAACTCACAAGTAAAGATTATGGAAATTATAACATAAGCCAACATTTGATTCATAATAACTAACTCAACCCAAGTTCACAATTTATTACAACAAAATGGTCTATTTAAGACCAACATTTAGGGATGATTCAATAATTTCGTTTCTAAAAGTATACTTATTAGGACGAGTATAAATTTCATTCCCTAATTTTTCATTTTATAGTGATGCTATAAAATCTGGTCCTAAAAAACTTATTTTGTGTTCCTTATTAGTAAATTAGAGATATGTACAACCAAATTAGTCTACTAAAAGTTTTAGTCAAAATAATGTTAAGTAATAAAATTAAACATAACGCGCCTAAAATAAAAAAAACTCTCTATTTTTCTCCAAAATCACGGCCTTATTCTATGTGTCTAATAAAAATCATCAAAATTTCAATCACGGCTTTCTCATTTCGACTTCAACTCATAGCTTTCTTCAACATATCATTTTTCCCTAAATCATTATCACAGTTTCCATTGTCGCAACTTCCATATATAGCAACTGAGGTATGATTTTTTCTTCTATAAAATCTCATCTCTTTGTTTTCCATCATAGCTCCTAAAAATCTTTATTTTTTTTAATTTGCTCCATAGCAATCATTTAATTCTTTGATGAGAATATGAAGTCGTTTGATCCATAAAATCATTTGTTTCTTAAATTCCAGCAATTTAAAGAGAATATGAATGTTACTGATATTCTGTTTCCTATTTTGCATTATTTTGTCACTAAAAGTTACAGATGTTTTGTTTCATTTTTTCCATGAAATCAATTTAAAGTTGAACTACCACGTGTAAATTCAAGGAAATTTTTACACAATTATTCTATTGAATTTGTTGTTTTCAATGAATATTCTTTGTGCCTTGGTAGTATAGACTAATGACTTCTTGAGGCCAATACCTTCATGAAAAGTAGTAGAACTATGAAAAATAATCCTTTTCTCCCATGTTTCTTTACTCTGAACCAAATATTAACAACACATCAAAAGATAATGATATTATTATATGTAGAGGGGGTAGTAGTTAGAGTTTTAGCTACCAGTGTAGTAGAGTTCAACAATTTTGGTAAAATTTATGTGTTCGTGTGGAGAAAATCTCATCATATGTATCCATAATTTATCGAACCTACTAAGATGCCTTGTGTGATAATTTAGAATATAAAAACATTCAATTCTGGGATTAGAATCTGCAATCCTAGTTTGACCTTCTTCTTTTGATTTTTCCCCTTATTTGTACATTAAAGACAACTATATATGTTAGTGTTCACATTAAAGGCTTTAGGGTTGCTATTTACTACAACTAATCCTTAATTTCTACGTGAAAACATTAAAAGAAGTTCCAGCTAGATATGATGATTGATGTACATGTTTGGCTAGTATATTTCATATAAGATATATAAAGTAACATAAAACTACCTTAATCTAAACTAGAAGCTACATTTTGTTAATGATTATTCATTTCTTGTGGAAATATGGATGGATAAGAGACTCTCTCCGCCAAGTAAACAGAGTAAAGGTATGGGAATTAGGTTGATATGTTTTGGCGTATTTTATATTTTAAGAGTATATGTCCAGTAGTTTATTCTGCATTTTGGATGCAGTACATTGTTGAAGTTGTTAAAAGATTTATGCTAATGATCGCGATTTAATCACTGAAGTAGATAGAAATAGTAATCAAATGCAATGGCAGATGAGCCACTCTATCATCCATTATTATTAGGAATTTGGGCAGTTCATTTTTGGCTTACTTGGAAGATCTGGTGCTACTGGTCATAATTTAAGCATCGAATCAGGTAAAAATAGTTGGATGCAATCATAGAAGTATCTAGAATTATCGATATGGGTTAAATTGAAGCATAACTTTCAACGAGCAGCATAAATTTATTTGTAAATGAAAAGTACATATAAACCCATAATATTAAAACTATAATGGCTATGATGCTAATAACCTTAATAATAAATCTGTTTAGTTTAAATATTAGATCTTCTCTAGATGCAACGGCATACGAGCCATACTCTGCTCACTCTTTCAAAAGAATTTGTGTGGTACATTTTTTGCCTCGTCAAAAGGCGCATATATTAGTCAATGATGTATTATTTATGGCCCATAAGTAGTCCACAATTCCAACAATGATTTAAAAATTTCATCTTATGGGATTTGGTTTTTGAGATTGTTAATGTTATTAGCTATAAATATGGTGTATCTTTTTGAAGCTTAAGTTGTTGACTAAATCTAGGGAGAACAATTTAGTGAAACGGGAAACTTTAGAATCAAAATGAACTATTAATACATGCGTAATTAGGGCCATCACATACTGAAGACAACACTTAATTCTCACTCAAATATTTCTCTTTTTAATACGGTGAAAGTGAAATTTTTGGCAGCAAAGTCTTCTACAATGTTGAGGAATTTATTATTTATTTGTACTTTTTTTGTCCAAAATTTTGCAGATAATATTTGGACTAACCATGAACTTGTCCACCAATGAATTTGAACTTACACATTTAAACCTATATTAGAAATTCTTTATTGACCCTATTAAGGCTCACTCTATTTGTATTATAGATTTCCAATTTAGTTTCCCTGTTAGAGCTACTGGAAGTTTAATGGTTTAGGTTTTCTTCATTAGCTGTACTGTCTTTTTATTGAACAGCCAACTGTGTTCCTCTCCACTAATCTACTTTATCACTAGAAATGGTGTGGGAAGAAAAAACAGAACTTTGTAGTTCTATTTAAAAGTGTTGTTACCTATAACTCATTTTTTTATAGTGGTTGTGATAAGTTGATCCTAATGGAGAGGTTTTCTCTCTGAAATGTGTAGTGTTAATGACCATAACTTCCTTGGTCAAGGCTTGAGCTCCCCTTCGATTAAAGGGGTGCTTCCCATAATAACTTATCACATGATCCATGTATAGTCTATACAATTGCAGTTAAGTTTCCATTTGTAACAAATATATTGGCTAGTATATTTCATACAAGATATATAAAGTAACATAAAACTACCTTAATCTAAATTGAAAGCTACGTTTCATTAAGGATTATTTGTTCCCTGTGGAAATATGGATGGACAGGGGACTCTCTCGGCAAAGTAGATGGTGCTTGTTTCACAGAAACGGTGTGGGAAGAAAAGGTAGAACTTTGTAGTTCTCTTTAAATATGTTGTTACCTGCAACTCATTTTGTATAGTGGTTGTGATAAGTAGATCCCAATAGAGAGGTTTTCTCTCTAAAATGTATAGTGTTAATGACCATATTTTACTTGATTGAGGCTTTAGCTCCCCTCCAATTAAAGGGGTGCTGCCCATAATAACTAATCACATGATCCCTATATAGTCTATACAACTATGGTTAATTTTAAATCTGGTCCAAAATATGCAGTCTCTACACTACAATTTTTTTTATCATTTAATTTTTCTCAATCTAATGTATTTTGTATTTTACAAGGTTATGGCACCTATTAGGCAATAGATGCAACTTATTAATGATCGGGACAATGAAATCTACAAAAGTGGGGTGAAAAAGTTTTTGAATTATGATTTTCAAAAAATAGAAGAACATAAAATGTGATATCCATGTAACAAATGTTGCAATACTACTTTAGGAAGCCATACAACAATTGAGATACATTTATAAATACATGGAATGGTTCAGAATTATACTTTCTTGTTTATCCATGTAGAATGCTTGGGTGAACTGTTATCTGAATTCGAATCTAATGATGAATATGATGATGAAGTGGCAGAATGTGAAAATAAAGATTAAGTAGAAGAATTATTGAGTGATCTGTATCATAATCATGATGGTGGACCGATATACACTAATTGTATTGAGGAGGAGCCAAATGTTGTAGCAGAACAATTTTACAAACTATTAAATAATTTTGAGCAGCCACTGTATCAAAATTCAAAAGCTTCAAAACTTTCCACTTTGATTAAATTGCTTCTCATCAAAAGTATGGGTCGTTGGAGTAATGCATCATTTACAATGTTATTGAAATTATTGAAAGAGGAGTTGTTGCCTAATGGTGTCAATTTGCCAAACTTATATTAGAGGCAAAGAAAATAATTTGAGAACTTTGACTTTCTTACAATAAGATAGATGCTTTCACTAATGATTGCATGTAATACTGGAAGGAAGATAACTCACTCAATTATTTTAATGTTTGTGGTGCTTCTAGATGCAAAATAGATACCCATAGAAACAAGGAACAAAAAATGTAAAAAGATACTAACAAAGAGCTTACGCTATTTTTCCTTAAATCCTAGACTTTAGAGGTTTTTTATGTCTCCAAAGACATCTACTCTAATGACATGGCATATGGATAAAAAAGTTGATGATGGCATAATGAAGCACCTAGTTGATTCAATGGCATGGAAGTCACTTGATGAACATTATCCTTTATTTGTTGTCAAGATCTACAATGTAAGACTTGGACTTACTAGCAATGGATTTCAGCCATTTCAAAATTCAAAAACCTCACATAGAATTTGGCCTATGCTTCTTATTCCTTATAATTTACCACCATGGTTGTGTATGAAATAAGAAAACTTGTCTGATGCAGAATGGAACCGACAATTTATTAAATGGTTAAAATATAGGGTAAGTAATATATAATAATCAAATTTAATATTTCAATATTATATTACTCATTCTAAAGTATTATGTGCAATTATTTTCATAGATCACACAATTGTATAAAGCAGATGATAGTTAGATCATGGAAGATCTGCTTTCACTTTCAGGCGGTCCTACAAAATATTTGACAAATTTCAATGATTATATTGTTATTGGATATATATTTTATGTAGCAGATTATGATAAAAAGTTAAGAACTCAGAATTGTGGTGTTGTTGTAGTTGGTGATAATAGTACTCCTAGTGATAATGTTGATTACTATGGAGTTTTAACAGAGGTTATTGTGTTGCAATTTGTACTGGATAGGAGAGTGACCATATTTTGATTCAAGTGGTTTGATGTTTATAATGAAATAAATGGTTAAAAAAGATGAGTATGACTTCGTGAGTGTTAATCCAGGTAGATTTTTGAAAACAAATGAGCCATTTATTTTAGCAAACCAAGTATCTCAAGTTTTTCATATCAGTGATAACATCAAAAAAGGTTGGCAAGTAGTGAGGAAAACTCAACCTCATAATTTAAATGAGACATTGGAAAAAGTGGATGCTGATATTAAAATGTATGATGATGTTGTTGAGTTAGGAAGTCCGGCATACAAAAAATAAAAAAGAACTAATGAGGTAATGTTTTGGTTATCTAAAATAATAATTATCTTGTTAGACCTTTTTATAACATGCTTGATGATCTACTGTATTACTATATCGTTCGATATTTTTTTGATATTCTTTTTTTCGCTTTTGGCTTTTTTAAAGGTTCAAGATGAAAAGATTCAATGTTGAAATTGAGGTTGGATCAACTGGAAAGAGTACTATGTTTAAATTTGTTGCGCCTGGTGTTATAGGAAAAGGACGAGGATGAGGGCTTAGATTTTTGCTGAGAAAGATAATATGTCAACTAAGAGTTTATTTCCTCAATCTAGTATTTTTGTCGAGAAATACCTCCAAGATGTTGAAATAGGTAAGATATTTTATATACCAATTGAAATCAGGTTGTTATTGATAGTCTAGGTTATGAACTAAACCTGTACTCAATGATCACACATGTGGTAAAGTTATGTTCCATATATTTATATAAATTTAAATGTTAAAGTATCGAATATGATTTAATTTGTTTGTCTAGGTTCTATAGGGATCGGTCGAGGACAAGGGGTTAAATACTCTACCATGTTTGTTCATCAAGGAATGGAAACCATTTCTAAGAAATACACTCAAGAATTTCAAACAGGTAAGTTTTTGTTCAAATATGTTGTGTTTATCCAAACTATGTATTTGATGAACTTTAGTGATCTATTTTTCTGCTTTCAGGTGCTATAGGAAAGGGACTAGAGCAAAGACCTAGATAATGGAGCTCTGCTTTAGGGATTTATGGGAAAGAGGATATGCAAGCCAATATTTTATTGCCTTCATGTGTTGATCAAGTTACGCAACACTCTCAGATATTGGAAAAGGTATATTTCGAATTCATATGTTATTAATTTGTTCAACTAAATTTTATAGTTATAGTAAATTAGCAAATACATTAGGTGCGTCCTCAAGGGATTGTATAGTTCTATCCTCCATCTTTAGTTTGTTGGTATGGAAAGAGAATTCCTCTTTAATTTTCTATAGCTTAGAGTCAACAACATCTTTACTAAGCAAAGCTTATTTGTTTCATTCTTCAATACTAAAACATTCTTCTCTGCCAGGGATAAAGCATTCTCAAAGGATTTTCTATCCGCTAACACATTCTCAAACTCAACAGTTTTAGTAGAAGCATTTTTTATTGCTTTCTCTAGATTTTTTCAACTAACGCCTTAGCAGTTTCTAGCTCTTTCTTGTTATCCAGGAGTTCTGAGATGTTGTTATTCGCAGTAGATAATGCATTTTCTAGGTATTTAATGGTTTTTTGGACCTCCAACAATTGGTTGGCTAAAGAAGTGTCTTCATTTTTTACTCGCCCAAACTTTTGTTCGACTTCTATCTTTACAGTTTCTCTTTCTCTTAGGTATCCTAAAATCCATTTGCATTTTCTATATGATCATCAAAACCCAAATCAGCAGGAAGAACAATACCATTAAGTGACTCAATAACCTTTTAAAGCATGTTAGTCTTTTCCGTTAAGAACTGCTCCTTCATGGAAATTAGATTAGCCTCTAATTGTTCTTCATGGATTCTTTTACTTCCTTTAAAGCACAAAGTTCCTTAGTAACCTTCACTTAATGGCTCAGATGTTAGTTTAGATTCAACTCTCTTATTCTAAATTCACCTCCGTTCCCCTATCCTCTGTCATTTTTGCACCTTTCGTATCATTCTCCATATGCACTGCTATAGCAACCGAATCCCACATATTTAGATCCACAACATCCAACTGCAAAGACTTGTCTAAGAGAAGCTCTAAGTATATTTATTTACAAGACTAACTATAAGTTGTCAATTTACTAAGAAAATAATTAGAACAAATATGAGGCAATAGTCAAGGTTTTAAATACAAAAGACCAACTAATACTTTTCTTTTGATGTAAATTATAGGCTACCAAATATGACCTTAAATCCTATCCTGTCAAGCTTTTACCTCAACATTTAGAAACTAATTAATAAGTGTACAGTAAGGATGTCACTTAACACTCTAAACTCTAATTAATTACAGTAATTTAACCTTAAAACTGGGTATGTTGTTGTTGTTGTTGTACTATATGTATTTCATCAATTTTTACAGTATGTTTTAGTTCCAAATGCTATAGGAAAGGAAATACAGAAAAGACCTAGATCTTTAAGCTCTTTTTTAGGGGTTTTTAGAAAAAAGTGGAATCTTTCAGTAAGAGCACCCTGAATACTAACCAACATGTGCGAACACCATCTAAAATCACAAGTACAAGTTCTACCATGCATTCTAGTAAAGTAATGCGAAGAATGGATAAAGATCCCTTGGTTCTTGAGAAAGAGAATATGCAAGCCAATATTTCATTGCCTTCGTTTGATGATCAAGTCATGCAACACTCTTAAAATGTTGCAAAAGTTATATTTTGAATTCATTTGTTAATAATTTATTGAACTAAATTTAATTGTTGTAGTTTTACCAAATTGTATAACTGTAGGTACGTCTAATTATGGAAAGGTGAAAAGAATTCGAGGTAGCAATAAGTGCAAAGAAGATGCTTCACTTGAAATTGGAGAAAAGCTAAAATTAACCTTTTACAATAATCAAATGGTTGGAAAAAATGGCAAAATATTTTTGAGGCATTTGGGAAAAAATATTCTTGATCACAATATCTTTCCGTTGAGAGTATCATCATGGACTGATATTAGCCAAGGAAAATTAAATCATATGTGGGCAGCTATTGTTGTAAATAAGATATCTATATTTGATTTAGATTCTTTTAACTATAAAAGCTTTGGATATTTTTATAAAATCTAAGCTCATCATTTTGTTCATTCTGGTCCTTTCTTGGTAAAAAAATTTTATCGTGTTTGCAATTCATTAACTTATCCCATATTTTGATTATTGTAGGATAAATTTGAGGGTTTTTAACTAAGTGATCATCATGAACATATTTTGAGATGGATGAATGAGTTATGGAACAAATGGAGAGGATACTTATATGGAACATATGTGATGAATAAGTCACTTCTACAAGCTCTGGAGAATAAGCCAACTGGAATAGACAAGAAAGAATGGGAGTGGTTGGTAAAAGAACATTTTTCTTCTGAAGCTTTTCAGGTATGAAAATACTTTCTTTTCTGAAATCTAGCATGATAGAAAGGGAATTTAGGCAACTCCCTCGTTTCGAGATTAATTTCCTTATGGGGATTTATGCAACTCTCTTTTGTTTTATAATTTTTATTTGAAATATTAGAAGTTAGCTTAATGTTTTACAAATATAGGAGAAAAGCAAAATGAATGCAGCAAATTGAGCTAAGTTGATGATGAATCATCACATGGGTAGCAAGCCTATTCGAGATATTATTTTGAAAAGGTATTATTATAAACTTATTTTCCAATAAAATTTTTTATTAGGTTCTATTAGGCATGTTTGTCTTTCATGTAAAACGGGGGGTGAGATGGCAATCCACTAAATTTGGGGACTATTTTCTATGATAGTCGAAAGAATGATAAAAGCTCGTTGAACGTGAAGTAATTCAAAAACATGTTTGTTTAGTAAATTTAATATGTATATTATTACTTCAAATTATATGGAATAATGATAGATATATTTCTTTCTACATTTTTCAGGCTCAAGTAGAATAAATAGTGAGGAAGATCCATCTTTATCTAGCATAGAGATTGTTCAAAATTATTTTAGACCATAAAATCATAGCTATGTAGTTGCCTTTAGGGGTGGAGTTAAGGCAAAAGACTTAAAAGGTGCCACTGCCTCCAAGTCCAAATTTTTGTCCATGCTACATTCTACTTAAGAGGAAAACAAATACTTTAATGAGGATAAAAAATCTTTGAATGATCGTTGGTCTACCTTAGAAGATGAGATGAAAGAAATTAGGAAAATGAAAGAATTCTTTGCTGCTCAATAATAAGAAGTCGGAGCTACAACATCTCTAATTTCAAATGAATGACCATTACCTTATGCTCTCAAAGCTAGTAAACATATACCTTCTTACTCCCCTCTGTATATTTATTATATTGGTTTGAGAAATTTTAAATGTATGAACTATAGCAAGTGGTTAGTATATGTAGAATGTAATATTTGTTAATCCTCTTCGAGGTTCTATTTTGCTGAATGAGGTTCTATTTTTGTTGGTGACTGAATGAGGTTTTATTTTATACAATTGTGTGACAAGAAGATGGATAGAGTTCCCTCTTTTTTATCACCAAGATTAGCTTTGCAGGTGTTTATAGGTTGGTTTCAGGATGTCTTTTGGTTTGTAGCTGAACTTACCCTTGTAGGTGTCTTTTGGTTGGTGGCTGAACTTAGGTTTACAGGATGTCTTTATAGGCTGAGTGAGGTTCTACTTTTGTTGGTGGATGAGCTTAGCTTTGCAGGTGTTTATAAACTACACTATGAACCAAAAACATCTTCTTGGACCAAAACTCCACAATCTCTAGATAGTCAAAGAAACCCAATACATCATTCATCTTTAATGAACTTAAAATGTTGTATACTATAGCTTACTTACAACTGATAGAAGGTTTCACCTCGTAACAATTTATGTGCTGCATATTATAGTTGTCGAACTTCCTTTATGGGGAGCACTGAGAAATTTAGTCCTAGAATCCATAACCTTGGTTTCTCTTGGGTGATTTTAATTCCATGTTGAATATTGAGGAGAGAGTGACAGGCAGCCAAGTTCAAGATAGTGGAATAAGGGATTTTAAAAGTTTTATTGATTATTGCAACATGTAAAAATTGCCTACTGTGGGTTGTCGTTCATTCAAATTATTAATAATGGGTTGTCGTTAATTTTCTTGATTCCTGATTGTTATTGTTTAATTTGGTTAGAGTTGCATTAAACCACTAAAAATTATCACTTTTCTTGAAATGGGGTCACGCTAAATTCGTGATTCTTGTTATTTTTTCCCCCATAAGGTTTGGTAGATAGTTGTTATAAAGTTCTGGCATGTAACTAAAAGTTAGATCCTTGTTAGTTAGCCCTTTGTTCTTGTTGACTACATTTTGGTGACAACTTAGTGTTCTATTTATAAAAGTCATGGCTTTAATCTATTAATTTATATGAGTTTTTGTGGTCCTATGGAGTTCAAATAGGCAAAAGATAGTTTGGAGGTTTTGGATACATCCTAGATATATACTATTAATTGATTTTTTTGTTCATCCCTAACTTGTATTCTTTGTAAATCTGTTAATATGTAAAATTAGATTAATAATAATATCTTATTTTATGAACCTTAATAAAGGTCAGTATACTGTTAACAAAAATGAATCATCGAATAATAGATTTTATCATAATCACTCTAGTCATGATCAAGTAGCTAGGTGTTGTCCTCCTGCCCAAAGTTTTTTTTCCTTTGCTTATGCAAGTCTAGTTGAACCTATTTCACAGTTTATTTTTCGCCTAAAGTGATGTACTAATTTTCTACTTTACTATTGTAGGAGTTTCATTATTTAGGTAAAGTAGTAGGAACTAAAAGTGGAGGATTTTATTATTTTTTGGCCCTATGATGGAAGTTGGCGATTTAAACTGAAAGTCAAGGACTTAAACAGTAGAAATAGGAGTTACTTGATTATTTTTTTGCTATGTATTAAAATTTTATGGAAAATTTATATTATACTTAGCTCGATCGGGATGGTTACTATATTTTTTGTGAAACAAATATTGAAACTAATATCTTGGGATGTTATTAACTTAGTTTTCTGGTCTCTAATTATATCATGTTTTTGTATCGAGATTCTGGATAGCAATTTGATATAAATTGATGAAATTTATAATTCTGTGATATATACTAGCCTCATTTATGGTCAATTAGAGACTAGAACTATCGCTCATCTTTAAATATTGATCTAGGACTAGAATATTTGTAGTCTTTAAAAGTTGATCTACGACTAGGATTTTGTCCGTCCTTAAAGTTTGATCTAGGAAAAGAATTTTACTCGCCCTTAAAGTTTGACGTAGGAAAAGAATTTTGCTCGTCCCCAAAAGATAATTTAGGACCAGGTAGTTAGTCTATATAAGATGAGATATATCATCGCTAAAAGATAATTATGACCAAGTAGTTAGTCTATTTAGGATGAGATATATTGTCACTAAAATGTAATTATGACCAGGTAGTAGTCTATTTGGCACGAGATATACCGTCGCTAAAAGATGATTACGACCAGGTTGTAAGTTTATTTGGGATTATATATATCATCGCCAAAGGATAATTAAGACAAGGTAGTTAGTCTATTTGGGAGGAGATATATCGTCATAAAAGATAATTAGGACCAGATTTTTGTCCATCTCAAAAGGTTTTTAAGGACTAACTTTATTGAGTCGTCACTATTGAGCTTTTCAGGAGGAGCCTATTAGGATAGGTCACGATCGGTTTTTTCCCATCCCAAAGGACCAAATGGGACGAGATTTGGACTTTTTGGGACTAGATTTCCCTTCTTTATAGGCTATTTATGTTGTAGTGACTGTTCACAATACCTATATACAACATGAAGACAATAAATGTATTTGGTAGGACAAGCCCTCGACAGTAGCCCAACCAAGTCTTAAAGAGACCGAGTCTAAAGATAAGAGACCAGGAGGTCCAAGTATTCCAAAGTTAGGAAGCTCACTACTTCAAGTTAATTCACGAATCACTTCAATCTCCTAATCACTTTACGGGAAGAGAAGAAGATGCTATGGCCCCTATGTCCTATTGGGACATAGCGCTCGAAAATGGTTAGCGGTTGGAATTCTTGCATGTAACTCAAGGATAAGGGATAAAAAAAATATCTTCAATCAATAACAAATCAATATATCACCATTTATCTCATTCACATACTTATAGGTATATCACATGCCAAACAAGGAACAAGTCTTATCAATATTCTTCAAGTACTCATTAATCATTCATAAAGTTGAGGACTGCAACCTCCCACACTTATGGGTTTAAACCTTCTCATTAGGCTAAGGAATCTAACCACATTCACAATATCATTAGACATGGGACTTTAACCATAAGCACTTATTCATTAGTCATAGAATTTAACCTCTTACATATTCATTCAAATAAGGGACTCTAACGATACCGACAATTATCAAGAAAAGGACTGCAACCTCATGTATGTTCATTACACAAGGGACTATAACCTCATGTATCACTTGGACTTTAACCACAATTTATTTTCGTCAGTTAGGTAGAGATCTATTTAAGCATAGGACTTTAACCTCGAGTAATATCATTGGGAAAGGGACTTCAACCTCAATCTATTCATAAAATAAGGGACTTCAACCTCAGGCCATCTTATTAGGCAAGGGACTTTGATCTCAATCCATCACAACTATCATTAGTTGAAATTTGGGACTTTAAACCTTTGTCCATGAATCAATATACATTGAATATACCATTTAAAGACTTTAACCATTTTAGCCAATTCAACACTATGCATGACCACATGGTCCCTATGGGAGCCTTCATTGTCCAACAATCAAAATAGGACAATGCCTTCCCTTAATTCAACATATAAAGTAATCAATGGTCATCAAGAACCTTAAAAAATTCTATAAAACACTTGGGATCAACCTACAATTTAAGTTCATCTTTATATCTTGGGACTTTACCCTTTAATTAGCCAACAACCAATGTAATCAATTTCATCAAACATGGATCATAATTCCTTTGACACATAATGTATCATTCATCCATGTTCATTGATCCATTGCCCTACTTAAATAAATCAACAATATATGACTAAACAACTAACTAAAATATTTTCACAAACACCTTGGGTGTATATCGTCAAAAAGGCCATTTCCATGAAATTATTTTCAAGATTATGGTTACTCACAACACTCATGTTAATCCATATACAACAAGCACACACACATGAAATTCAATATCAATATCACATACATCATTATGAAAAAAAGCCCATTTTATTTGAGTTAAAAATACCAATAATGTTTCTTCCTTCTTTCCACTAGATGAGCACCCTCAAAACCCTACCCTTCAATCTTTCTTCAAGATGGTTTTAGAGTGTGTTGGAGTGTTTGAGTTTTGTAAATGAGAGCTTAGGAGGATAAAATTCCTTATATAGTGTGAAGTTTTAGGGTTTTATGCAAGGTAAATGACCATAAGGCCCTTAGTTGAAAGATGAAAAATGATGTCTTCCAGGGGTACGACTCCCCATAGGATCCTTTAGTAATCGTACCCTAGGGTGTGAATGGAACCCTTATACCCTAGGCTTCTCTTAGCTCAACCGTAATGTTGTAGGTATGAGTGGGCACCCTTTAGTTGTATCCATAGGGTAATAATAACCCCTAACTCGTAAGCTTCATTCGTAACAAAAACACTCCACTTGGTTTGAGTCTCTACTTTATATGGTTTGGTAGTATATTACTCACATGCATTGGTTAAAGCCAAGGGAAGGTTATATTGCATAGTAAAAAATATAATACCCTCATGGACTGATCAAAGTATAAAATGGGAGGGAAAGGTGGGTACGATTCATGACCAAGGGTACGACTTAAGTCTCTAGTCGTACACAAATAAGAGGCATAAAAATGTAGTTGTTTTTCAATGTTTCAAGTCTTGGTGTTTCAGAACCAGCCAATAAGAGATCTACATGTTCTACTATACAATTTCTCAAAGGGGTCAACCCAATACTAGAATGGTATCTATTATTCTAAGCAAACTCTACATAAGGTAGATGATCAACCCATCTACCACCATAGTCAATCACATATGAACAAAGCAGATTCTCCAGTGTCTAAATCATCCTCTCTTCTTGCTCATCCATTTGCGGGTGGAAAGCAGTTCTCAGACTAACATTAGTCCCCATCCCTTTTTGAAAGGACCGCCAAAAGTGAGATGAAAACTGCATACCACGTTTAGATATGATAGAAATAGGTACTCTATGAATCTTTACAATCACATAGACGTACAACCTTGCATAATCCTTTGCCCAAAAGTGATCCGTTACTGGCAAAATGGGAGGTAACTTGGTCATACTATCCATGATGACAAAAATCAAATCAAACTAATTTAGAGACCAAGGAAAACCGGTAACAAAATACATATTGATTACTTTAAATTTCTATTTAGGAAATTCAATTTCCTCACACAATCTTCTGGGCCTCATATGCTTAAGTTCACTTAATAAAACACAATACATTTAGCCATAAAATTCTGCCACATCCCTATTTATTCCACTCCACCAGTACATATATTTGAGGTTATGATATATTTTTTTTCAAATTGAGATGAACAATATAGCATATTTATGCACCTCATCCAATATCCTTTCTGGTAAACTATTGATGTCAGGAACACATAACCTCCTTCGGTACCTTGAGGTGCCATAACCACTAATCTCAAATATCATTACCTTCATCCCACAAACATTACCCTTGATCCTTAACAATATAGGATCTAATATCTTCTTCTTCTTGATTTCATCACTCAGGGAGAACTGCACCATTTCCTCAATGAACATACCACCATCCATAGAGTCCACAAGGCGAACTCAAGGGTTTGCTAAATGGTGAATATGTTTCACCAACTCCCAATTTACCTTGTCCACAAAAGATATACTCCTCATGGATAACTTTATAATAGTATCAACAACTATATTAGCTATACTTGGATAGTAATAATGAATCCTATCATAGTCCTTGAGAAGCTTAAGCCATCTTTTCTACTTGAGGTTAAGATCTTTCGAAGAAAACACATAATGCATACTTTTATGATATGAGAAGATATCCACATGCACCTATGATAATGCTCAATTCACTTCGATATATTAATGGTGAGATGGTCTTTATAAATAACAACTCAAGTTGGGGTTGAATCCAGAAGGAGGGAATTATAATTTTCAAGTGATATGGATGCTCTAATTACTAGAAGTTTACAAGAAATACTAACAAACATGACATGAAAATAAAATGAGGGAATTGATTTGGGATTTGTTTATAATGATTTTTGGTTAAAAATGCCTGACTATGAAAATTTTGACTTAAAATAAAGATTTGAGGAGATCCTAGGATTACGGATACTTAAAGGTAAAATAATATGAGTTGATAATGGTTTAAAATAAAACTTAGTTGTTAAATAAAGGATAGGCTAGGTAGAAGATCACTGTGGTTAATCTTTCAATAAAACCACAACGATTTCACTCATTGGCTCTTTTGAGCACCTAACTAGTATGAAATTTGTAATCATGTAAAACCTCAATCAAGCATCCCTATTTGTAGCGTGATGCTTTTGATATGATTTACCCTACTATTATACTTATTTCTAAGATTGCAAAAGGTAGTAAACCATAGGCTTAATTGCCCGCCATTTCCTTGACCCCCAATAACCCTCTTTCAAGGATGTCATAGGTTACCTTATGTTCACCTTCATCCCACTTTCAAGAATGATCAAGGGATTCTAGATTTTGGAGTTTTCACCAATCAAACCACTTGGAGATTTGAGATTTTCACCCAAAAATTCAAATTCATACATTCAAACAATGGTTGAATCCATACTCAACAACTAACAATCTTGCAAACACAACAACACCCACACATAATTAAACTTTAGTTCAATATAATCCTAAGACTAATTCATTTAGCTACTCATGAAGAAAGTAAAGAAAGATATACCATCCGGATTATCTAAAGCATTCATTCTTCAAAAAATACTAAGAAATCAATCCTCCATAATTAGTTACACACTTTTCCAATTAGGGTTTCTTGAATTCAATTCAAAATTGTCCATGAGGTAAGAGATACCTAAAAAGGAAAGGGTTTTTACCGATATGAGGTTTGGGATTCGTCCATGCAATTTTTTAAAACTACCCTAGGTCGTATTCCCATTGAACTGCGATCATGAGGGTTTGACCATGACAGTAGTTGTACACTAAGATCGTATTATGATGACCATTATTAATAACCGTAACCGTAGGTTACGGACTGCAGTCATGGTATCTGAAGCTGAACTACTCCAGGTCTCCAGTTGCACTCATTTTACTCTATTTGATCCCGTTTTAGTTCCATTCCACATATTTTCACCTTCTCAACTATATACCTACAAATTGTACATATTAGTGCATTTAAATCATGATAATTCCTTATTTTCTTATACACAACATGATAGTGTGCACACATGTTTTCTGCAAATGAGTAGTAAAATCACCACTCATCAACACCCCCAACTTAAAACCTTGCAAGTCCTCAAGCTACTCCACCCTTTTTTATCATACAACTTCACATGTATGCCCAGACTCTATTACCCAAAGATCTTGTTGACTTCAACTTGATTATTGCCACAAAAAGTTCTTCACACATGTATAAAATAATTTTTAACTACGTCCCTCAGCATAAAATAAGATAATGGAGGATGCAATAGACTTTGAGGAGCAACAATGTTACAGTTACTACTCACTCTAGAAATGAATCACTCATTGCACTCAACCATAATATTCTTCCTGCTATCTCATTGTGCGAAAGATGGCAAAACCACCTACCTCAACTTGTTCATATTTCTCCTTATAAGAAAGAAAATTTCACACCCCTAGTTACTAATACTGCAATAAGGAGTTTAAGTTCAAACACACCCTCTCTCAAGAAATTCTCATGTTAACAAGTACCATGCCATAGGCTTGCTCTAATTTTCAATAGCCACTACAATGACCACTCTTGATTGGGAATCACAAAGGAATTTTTGAGCCTCTAATATAGGATTAGGGTTGGGTAGGATATCAAATTAGGACTATAAGAATAAACCCTCCTTGACCTTCTAGATAACATTCTTTTATCTTTTTGGTTTTGGGCCACTTCTTTTCCCTCACTATTTTACCTACAATGCCTTTTCTTGGTTTTCTCACTTTCTTCTTTCGGTTACTTTATTTTGTAATTAAATCATGCCTTACTTTCCTTTGTTTGATCTTTTATTTCTTCAAATCATTTTTATTTATTGGCTTAAGCTTGTATGCACTTTCCAATATTTTTATGGCCAAAATCTACCCTTTTCAATTTCCACCACCCCCAACTTAGGATTTTGCCTCAAATTGTATTCTTAAATTCATGGAGGGTTGGGTTTAAAAGAGGAAAAATATAAGGTTAAAGGCTTGTAATGTGCTTACAAAATAAAAGCCCATAGGCTCAAAAAGGGTGACTAGGTGTAACTAATATGTATTGAAAGTCTTTTAAGGCTACAGTGGGCTTCCAATCTCACAAGATGGCCTATGATCATTTTACAAACCAAGCAGAAAAAAATTTAGCCTAGAAAGACTAATGGTGAAAGTTCTAGATGGTACAAGTACAAATGAGATGTAGACAAGTAAGATCACACAAATGGCATGCAAAGCTCTCCAAGGGGGTTCAATTGTTCCACCTACCTGGGAACAAAATGGAGTACCAATTATTTTTTGAATTCACTTTACAGTGTCATAAAAAAGGCAACGTTTTGTTTCAAGTTTTCTCACGTCCCTGCCCTCAAATTTTGAAAAAAAAATTTTGGCGGGGGGGTGTTTGCTTTACATCCGCACCACGTATAATTTACAAATAATTGCAAAAACACAAGCTATTGTCTCATATTATGCCTCTAATATGGGCAAACCACCTACATGGCTACTCAAACTTCACCAATAGGTATAAATACATTCCGAAATCATCAATGCCACAGGTACTCATACATCTCTTGAATTTACCATAAAGCCATGGGTACTCATGCTTCTCCTGCATCCATGGTTAAAAACCCACTTATGACATTTTCTCTTTAAGAATGTCATCACTCAGTCTAACAAAGGGAAAAGCTCATCTAATAGAGGTAAAATAAATAAAAAAATATTATAAAGTAACTAATCCATGCAAGTGTGGGCAACATCATAGTGCATATATATTATAGAACAAATTCAAATAAAAATCATCCAAGAGAGCATTAAAGTATGCATAAATTTCAGCAATACAAGCCCAAATCAAATGACTAAGGATAAACCACGAAATAAAAAGGTAGCAGTGTCCCCACTGCATAAATAATCAAGGATAAAAGAGATAAGGGTGCTCCCTGAATCCACATCAAGGGATGCTCTCACTCTCGAACTCTGCATTATAACCATTCTCCTCTAGATTGGACCGCTCAGCTGGGGTTTCACATTACTCTCCATCCAAGAGAAAGAAAGTTAAACGTGGGGTCTTAGGACCTTCCTTAGGGCATTTACCCTTTTTTTCATTTTGATAAAAAATTCATCCTCCTTATTCTCTTTTCTGATCATATTTTCACGCATGCTTTGGAGGTCTCGGTGTGATTCTACCAAAGGGGAGCAGGCTTTTTGAAGCCTAGCAATGATAGCTTCTTGATTTTTTTATCCTCTCTATACTTTTCATAATCAGGCCTTGACACATTGGAGTGGTAAGGGGTAAAGGCTGTCCCGATCCTTGTTGGCAAACTAGACAAAACCTCCCTAATGAAGACTATATCTACTCGAATCTCCTCAAGTGGTCTGGTAGTGGTTGGCTTGTGAGACTCGGTCTTAATACATGTCGATTTTTCCACGTTGATCTTTCCTTTCTTATATTTTCCAGGTGTGCCTTCTCCTTGAATCCTTAAGGGGTAAATAGAAGCATCAGGGTGCATCTATGTATTACAAGCATACTCAACTCCCACTCTCCTATAAACCTCTAAAATCAAAGTAGGGAAAAAGAGATGAGTACCAACTTGGTTCTTTAATTAATCTATTTAATTGACCATAAACAGACAAACATCAAACAAAATGTCATCAACAATGAAAGAAAACATCCAAGAATACAGATCTGGGACTGCTTTCATGTGGGTGCATGGAAAAACTTGGCTACAAATAATGTTCAACCATATTCGAACCTCAAAAGTGAAGTCATTTATGGAGATGTTGCTTCTAGTCTTGGTTTAACAGACATCCTTTTTGGGATATAGTTGTTGCGCTAATAAACTCCCTAGTTTAAACCCTTTTACTTTGAACTAACCTATGTCTGAATATTGGTGACCATAAATATCATTGATTTGGTCCACTCTAACTCTAACTGATTTTCCCTGGATCATAATTGTCACACTGTATGGGTCTAAGAAAGACACTTCACTGATGTTAGTATAAAATTCACGAACCCATTGTTCATTTGCAATGCACGTATCCATGGAAAAACACCGCCACCTTGTGACCTCAATTTTTTCAAAAAATGCCAGTAGTTTCTCTGGCACATTCTCTAAGAAAATTCCTCTTTTTGGGAGTAGCATTGTCCTCAGGAGATCACTTTAGTAGTGAGTGTGGCACTTAGGTTCCATGAATCGGATGTTGTAATACTTGTCCATAATTTAGTCCTAAAAGCACTAGGTGCACATTATAACATTCAACGACATTTTAAAGATACAACTGTACCACATTGTTCATTGAAGCTTATTGGGTTGGGTGCGTAGTGGTGTTTGTCTAATAATAGAAGTGCAATATTTTTGGGATGGCAAGAAATAGGCCTCGGTTACCGCAATCGCGAGCTATGACAACCTTTACATTTCTATGATCGTAGACCGTGGCCACCGTCATGATACCTGAGGCTAGTTTCTGACTATCTCCTTATGTTCAGCTTTCTTACAATTTTTTAGGCCACTAGCATACTCTATAATATGGATTATCATGAAGACCAATTGGACAATGCTAACAAGTGCTAACAAGTATTTGAATGTGCCCTTTAATATGTAAATATCATTATTGAAAGTTCATTTAAGCAATATGTCAAACACTTGGTGTGCAAACTGCATTTGTCTAACTTTTTCACATAGTTGTGGGTACTCAAGATTGCCCACTGGTGTGCACACCTTACTCAAGAATACAACAAAACACCAATACCTAGTACAACAACATGGAAAACATAACAATTAAAACTTCAGGCCCTCTCTTAATCATGCATTCTAAGGCCTATAGCAAGAATATCAAAGTATGGATTAATGACACCTACCAGTTTTGTGATGCATTAGGTATACAAGTATACTGGTGGAGAGACCACAAACTTGGCCAAAAATTAGCCAAATTAAAGAGTAAAACTTGAAAGAGAGTATAAGGAAAATCGGGGGATGATAGGGATTAAGTGGATGAAGTGACTGCGATTGCGGTCAGGTGGATGCGATCGTGGATAGAAGGGTGACTCCAATCTTGCTTTAGGACCACGATCGTGGAAACCGAGAGTCGTTATACTCCTCTATTTTCGCTGCTTAACTCTTTGTTCAATATTTATAAACTTTTCCCCTGTTCAATTGTTAATACGAAATTGCACACTTCCCTCTTTCCATGATCATCCAATGCACTCAATAGAGCTACAAATAAATGAGTTATTGATATGAAAAATCTAATATTTAAACTTCAAAACCATGACGAAATGTATACGAGGCACTTTCACAGCATTATGGGTTGCCTCCCACCTAGAGCCTTAGTTAACATCATGGAACGACCTCTTCCTCCATCTATTTTGAAAGTGGGTCTTCGAGCCCATCCTTTCTCCTTTTCATACTCAACATCCACCATAGACCCAACTTGAAGTTTTTTGGTTTGTTTCTATGTCTTGCAAATTTTGAAAGAGACCTCATTCTCTTGTAGCCTAAACTTAATTTTCCCCATCTTCAAATCAACAATCGCTCTTTTGGTGTGCAAGAAAGGGAAGCCAATGATAGTCGGTACCTCTTTCTCTATTTCACAATCCAATACCACTAAATATTCTGAAAGTATAAACTTGTTCACCTTGAAAAGGATATCAAATAAAATTCCCTTCAGCCTTTTGATACACTGGTCTGCCATTAAGAGTCGCATAGTTGTCGATGTTTGGGCATCGAATCCAAGCATATTGTAGATGAAAAAAAGAATTAAGTAGATTCTTATACCAAGGTCACATAGAGATTTTGGAAACTTATGTTTCCCTAATGTGTAAGGAATGGTGAACACTCCGGGGTCATCTTTCTTTTCTACAATCTTACCATCAATGATAGCACTACACCCACGAGTAGCCTTAATGGTGTCACCTTCGACAAGCTTCTTTTTGGACTTAAACTTTTTCATTAATTTAGCGTATCCTGGAATATCATGGACTGCCTCGAGCAGTGCGATGTTTATCGATAGATTGCCAAGTTTTGCGATAAACTTCATCAATTTGTCACCTTCCTTTTTTAATGCAATCTTTTCGGGAATAGTGGAAGAACTTGGATTGTAGGCCTTGATCCACTTTGTGGCTTTTTAACCTCAACCACTTCTTTATCAGTTTAATCAGTCTTTTTCTTATAATTTTCTTCTCAACTTTGAGGTAATACCTCCTTTACTTTAACTTAAGGTATTTTCTCACTCGATTATCCATTAGAGGGCTTATCAAGTGTCTTTCAACTCTTTGTGAAAATTTCTAGAACTTGAGCATCATTCTTTGTATTAGAAATAGTGCCACTATGGCGTCCACCTCTAGGCCTAGCATTTAGTTATTTGGAGATTTTTCCAATTTGTCTTTCCAATTTCTTGATAGAGGAAGAGTTAGAAATCAGAGTTTTATATAGTTGAGATAAGTCTCTTTTAAACTCATGGACTATTTTGTCCGTAACTTCCACTCTATTCAATATGCTTGCTAACACATCTTTGGTCTTGAATTTTTTAGGGTTAATGGCACTTGACTCCTTAGCCTTAGTGAGATCATGAGGAGGAACATAACGGTCATAATCATGCTCCCTATCCCTCAAATCTCTATCCCTTTTATGGTGCATTTAACCTTGATTCCCACTTTTCCTTTGATAAGCGGGGCGGGAAACCCCTAGTAGTTAGCCTAATACAAGATTTTCTCATCTAATTTCTTTGCTTCTTTATCATTTTCATAAGATTTTGATGCTACAACGTTTACCGCTTTCGTCGGTGAACCCATAACATGATTTTTCAAGAGTTCAAGTTGGGTCATCATTTTCCCTACTGTCGCCTCCTACTGTTTATTCAACTTTATCTGTTCATTATAGACCATGGACGTACTGAAAGGGATCTGGGGAACTTTGGTTCTCCTGGTATGCCAACCCTAGTTTTACTTTGACACTTCTCCTATCAATAGAAAGGTCACATCATGGTGCATCATCACTTTGGAGCCACCCACTGCATTATCCACCACCATTTTGTTTAATAGATCAAAGGCACGGTAGATGATCTCAAGAAGCATATTTTCTAGGATTTCATGATTTGGGCATTGGGCTAATTTTGCACTAAACCGTTCCCATGCTTCAAACAACAGCTCACTATTAATTTACCCACAAATCACTATCTCATCCTACTTTTTAAGAATTCTATATGGTGGGAAGTATCTATCAAGAAACATCATAGTAAGCACATCCCAAGATGTAATTGCAATAGGTGGTAGTGAGTGAATCCATAAAACTGCCTCGACTGTTAGTCAGAACGAGAAGACGAGAAGTCGAATGGATTCTTGAGTAATATGTGCTATATTGAATGGTGCACATACTTCAACAAAATTCTTGAAATAGAAATTTCAGTCATCAAAGGGTTTAACCCCGTACAATCTTTTCATTTACAATATATGAAGCATGACTCTAGTCCCATGGAAGAATCTGTCCCCATTTCTTTGTGGTATATGGATAGCACTTGTTTGGTCTGCTTCATTTAGTTGACCCTCATCATCTAGGGGACCATCAAAGGTGCCCATGTTGCTTGCCATGTCACTCATTGTCTAGTTAACATTTTGATTAGCTGAAAAAATTCAAAAAAAAACAAATAAAATAAATTATACCACCCGAGTGTTCCAAAGTAATAATCAAATTGCATAAGTGAAAAATATATGCCACTCCCTAGCAAAAGTTCTATTTTGATAATGCTCAACTCACTCCCATATTTGAGGGGTGAGGCAGTCGTTGTCAATAAACGAACTCGAGTTGGGGTCAAACCCACAAGGAACGAATTATAAATTTTAAGTCCTATGGTTGCTCTAATTACAAAAAAGTTACCCAAAATGCTAACATACCCACGAAATGTAAAATAAAATAGGGGAATTGATTTAGGATTTGTTTCTAATGATTTTTTTGTTAACAATACCCGACTATGACACTTTTGATTTAAAATCAAGATTTGAGGAGATCTAGGGATTATGTCTACCTAAAAGTAAAATCATATCGATTGATGATGGTTTAACACTAAACTTAGTTGATAACTAAAGTATAGGCTATGTCGAAGATCATTATGGTTAATCTTTTAATTAAACCCCAATGATTTAACTCATTGGCTCTTTCGAGCACCTAACTAGTGTGCAATTAGTAATTATCCAAAATCTCAATCAAGCATCTTGATTTCTAGGATGATGCTCTTGGAACAAGTGGCCATAAAAGTGTAGTTGACGACTTGCCGGATAAGTCGTTAAATTTGTGATAAGTTATCAGAGTCATCGTCAGCTGTAGACAATGTGAGGTAGTTTGAGCAGAAGTGTAACAATATCCCTTGATAAGCCATCAGGTGTCTGATAAGCCGTCAAGAATGCCATCACTCAGAAGAAAAAGATTTTTTGAAGACATGTCCTTATAAGCTATCATATCTCTGATAAGCCATCAGGCATGCCGTCACTCAGAAGAAGAAGGAAAAAATTTGAAGCATGCCTGACGACATATTCGGATAAGCTATCAGAACTATGATAAGACATCAGGCATGTTGTCACACATAAGTATAAGGAAAGAAATAGGAATCAACTCTAACGACATGGTTTAATAAGCTATCAGATCTTTGATAAGCCGTAAGACATGTCATCAGCTAAAGAGAAAAATCTGAATTTTTAATTTTGAATTTTTCTTAAGTTACAGATATAAATAGCAGCTTTTAGGGTTTTATTGATGAGGGGCTGAACATCCAGAACATATTTCTAAGGCTATTTTACTTTTTTGATGTGTCCCTTAACTTTGAATTCAAATTTTCAATTCTTTGATTGAGTTGTGGGATATTCTTCTTGAACTTTGAAGAGCATCAACCTCAAACTTCATCTTTTCTAAGTTTAATTTCTCTAAATGATGAATACAAATGTTGCTATCTCTTTCGTTCTAATGTGGAACTAAAATCGATAACTAGGGTTATGGGATCTATGATTATTCCTTCATTGATTTAGTAGTTGGTTAGTGTTTGAGTGATTGTGGGAACATCTTGATAATTCCTTTGTAATGATTGTTTTCTATTAGTTGCAAGAAATGAATCTAGTCGAATGTTTGTTTTCTCGAACTTCGAAATAAACTAATGGTAGAGAATTATCAATGAGGATTTGGGAAGGTTAATTTTCCATCTAATGCTTAATGTTGTAAGAAGATTAATCAACTGGAGATAAAATCAGTGTGAAAAGAAGGTTTTCCTAAGTTCAAAAGAACTAAGGAGCACAACATCTAGGTAGGTTGAGAAAAATTTAGATGGACCGTCGATACTGATAATTTGGTGTGTCCTACAAGTCATCAGAATCAACTACTACAGCTATTATTCAATGAGGGGTTAATAATCATAATGATGATAACCCTAGTTTCTCTCTATCATTGATTTGAATCATTGAAATTTTAGCTTTGAGTTTAGAAGGAAGTCAAAACTTGCATCAACCATTAAAAAACCCCCATTTTATTTTTTCGTATCATTTGTTTGAAGTTAACTTGTATCTATAGTTTCTATTTAGTTTAATCGCCACTCACATTGTTCCTCGTGGATTCAACTCCGACTCCAATGTTGGGTAATTATGTTGACGATGACCGCCTTGCACTAAATTGACGTGTAAGTTGAGCGTTAGCAGTATTCCTGCTATAGTTGCTTCAACCGAGATTTTACGATATCACCCCTAAATAATTATTATATGTTATTTATGTCTTAAAAAATTAATAATATTTTATTTAAAAAGTAAAATAGAGATTTATTACATGACTGCTTCAGCAGCTTCAACTGTGATTTTACTATATCACCCATAATCAACTATTATAAGTCATCTAGGTACTAAAAAATTAATAATATTTAATTTAAAAAGGTAAAATAGAGATGAAATAATAAACTAAGTATTGATGTTTTAAATTAACTTGACGTTTTATATATGACCGACTAAACTTTTTTCAAAAATTTTTTTTATAATGATTTTACTATGCCACAAAAGTTAAAATAAAATTAAAAACTTAAATTTTTTAAAAAATATAATTGAAAAACAATGTCATAAAAGTTTCGACAAGGAGACTAACATATATTATTTGAAAATCACATAAAATATACTAAAAATTACAATAATTAATAGTTTAAAATCTCTAGAAACATACCAAAAACATGATTGATTATATATATTTTATTTGTATAACATAAATTTAGACGTAAAATAATATGTATTGAACTTGTGCTAGCTCGGATCCCTTGTTATCTAGTTTTTTATTGGTCACCACATCCTTCCAGTACTTGTCGTACATTGGCATGCCCTAATCAAATCTAAATATGGGATTTTAATATGAAGTTCTAAGAATGTGTCAAATAAATTCTTAAACATGCATCCTCGCTAGACTTTTAAACCTTTGAGAGAATGGTGGTGGTGGTCTCTCTTGTACTTGCTAAGCTGCCTTGTTTTTGGGTACTAAGACTTCCCAAATCTTCATCTTATTTGACACATCTACCTATTTTGGGACTAACTCTCCTGTACCTCCTAATTTTTCTTTGGAGATCTCTTAATAAGGTCACCACCACTCCTTAATATGATTGTCATTACCTGCTTCAGATTATCTATATCCTAGGTAAACCCTCTTGAGGTCTTGTATTATAGGACTGAGCTAACTGCCCTAACTGTGTCTCTAGATTCTTCTAAGCATGTTGATGATTTTTAATTTCTACAGTAGTCAAGATTTTCTTCATGGTCTCTTAAATATTACTTGCCTACATGTTCTCTTTCTACTGATATTGCTAATTCTAAGCCTGATTGTTGGCCCGTGAGTAGTTAGGATGACTCTACCATTTGATGTTTTAGGCATTGCCATAATTCAGATATTCTTTCTGTTATTTTTCCATAATGTTCATCGACTATGGATTTCCTCCACATCGTAATACAGAGTCATCACTAATACCACAAATATCACACCAAGTGGGGTTCTGTTGGACTATATTTCATGCATGTGGTTGCTTCACATCCAACTTGTTGAAATATTTGATTATTTGATTTTGCAAGACTAATAATTGAGTGGCCAAATATGTGACATTATAAACCTTAATCATCCTAACAAGCTTCTTTATAATATTTTTTGTCATGTCACACTACATTTGAGATTTCCTTATCCAATTCGATTCAGCAAGGTATACAGGTCATCATATATTTTCTCTAAATCCAGAACACCTACAATTGAATCTAATTTTTTGTGGTATGGTCTAGTGGTTCAACAAAAGTATGAGATAATACGTCATTCGTCTGTTTATGATGTGGGTAGTCCTTGAGAAGAATTTTGAGCATCTTCCCAGCATGATTTATGTTCTCATTTGGCTTTTTTTTAAAAATCAAAATTTTATTTCGTAACCTCACAGTTTTGCCAAGTGGGAAGAATTGTATGAGGCAACTCTCCCCTAAATCATCACATGTAGTGATGTAGTTTAAAGGTTCTAGCTTCAATCATTTCATTTCTTCCCCCAAAAGTGGAGAGTGGGAAGAGTGTGAGCCTCCTGTTCTTAGTAAAGATTCCAGTGAGGATGAAATTATCACATATCTCTAAGAAGTTTTGTAGATTAACTTAAGGATCGTCATCTGATAGGCCTATGAATTTTTCAATACTATGCATAATTACACCATGCTCTATTTGAGCTCACATCTATCTTAAAGTTTTGGTCAGTAGATGGAAGGGTACTATTGGTTATGAGTTAGATTTCCACTTCACATACCATTCTGCTAGATGGTTGTTCTTCAACCATAGGTGTAAGAATAGATTCTTTATTTTGGACTTGCAATATACGGTAGACAAGTACTGCTTCTCTCTTAAAATCATATAAGTGTCAATTATGTTCATGATATGGATTAACCAAATCCCTTTCCCATGACAACTTTCTTGAGATTTAGACATGTCTCTGCAAGTTTTGGTGCTAAGATCATATTTTAAGCACTTATGAAACAAAATAGCAAAACTAAAAATAAGGTATTTGACAATTATAAACCACCTGACAATGAAGATAAAACTTGTAGCGTCCTAGTGCACACACAAGTGTATGTGGACGTAAAAGTAATACAGTGGCCCTTTCAAACTGAATATCAATCCCACAAGGACTTGGTTTAATAACTATCCAATTCTAGCTTTACTATTGAGATTGAACAAGCACATGTGTAACCAATTAAGAATCTAAGTTTGGTTATTATAAACTAAATAGAACGAAGCAAACAGGTATGAATTTTCATAGTAAGAAATATAAAAAGAGTTCCAAGGTCAAGAAATTACTACAGATTCTAGTAAAGTTAATTAGTAATATTAGACATGAGTTAAATTCAAACCAATGTTACACGAAGATAAAATCAGGGGAGATAGATATATACACTACCATTTCTTTTTGGTCTTTTTTCTAGTAAAAATTTGGGGCAATGAATAATTTGAGTTTTAACAATTATGCACAGATATTGGGATTATGCATTACTAAGGGATTGATATGTGGGAGTTAGCAATCAACATCACTTTATTAAGCCAAAATGGGTAGGTTTGGTAATATATGTTGATGCTAGTCTTTCACCAAAACACCAAACATTTACCTATGGATTCTTTTGAATACCTAATAGGTGTATACAACAATTGGTAACTACATCCTTAATTTAGGCATCCCTACTTCTCAGATGATACCTATGCTGCAGTCAACCCAACATTCACCCTTTTTTATAATATAGTAAAAATTTAGCAAGATATATACACAATTTTCTATCATTGGTTTGGTCACCACATTACTCTTTCAAGGAGGATATGGATTCCTAAACTTAACGCAAAACACTTCTTTCAAAGATGGCTTTGGGTTTTCTAAAGTATGGAGCTTTCACTCATCATACCCATGTGGGTATTTAGGGCTTTCACCCATAAAATCACAACCAAATTAGCTTAGTAATGATAAAAATAATAAACATTAACTACTAAATAAAAGCTAATCAATAAAAACCTACACACAATTTAACCCCTATTCACACATAACCCCATGAGGGAGATATAGATACACATAACGTAAATAAGCATAGATATAAAAAAAATCTCCATTGAAATGACTTTTCAAAGATTAAGTGAATGTTACTTAAAACTCGACACTACCACAAATCAACAATGAAAGTGACCTAATCCTCCTTTTAGAAAGTCTCAATGTATTCTTTACCCAAAATTTATATAATATTTTCTTCTCCAAGAATGGAAGTTATAAATCAAAGAACTAAACCTACAAAAATTGAGGAAGATGGAATATGATACATGAATCAAGGGTTTGGGTCTTTTTGGCCGAAATTGAGATTATCCACTTACATTTATATATTAGCTCTTGGGATGAACTTTCTACTTAGCCGCTATCGTGCCAACATAGCCGCGCCCACGGCTTCCGCCACCGTGATAGGTAAATGTTATCGCAATGTATTGACCCTCATTGACAGTCGCGATCATGGTCAGTAGACCGCGACCATGGTAACTAAGGCCCCTTTGCTCAAGGTCTTCAGCTGCACTTTTTTGCTCCTTTTATGGGCCTTTTGAGCTCTAATCCACATATTTCCATACCTTCTACTCTATGCCTTAAAAGAGTGGATATTAGTTTATTTAATCCCAATTATGTCTATTTTATTCATTCAAAACAAGATAATATTTACGAATGTTGAGTGCGACTGAGTGGTAAAATAACTAATCATCAAATGTGTTTCTGGTATGTTTTGTAGGAAATTATTTTTAGGATGCTAAGTTTTTGAAAAAAATTAAAATATGGCTATATATTGGAGTAATTATGGATGTTCAGGACACTTTCCAGCTGGATCATGATAAAAACATGTTCGAGAATTGAAGAAGAGCTTAAAAGATGACTCCTGATACTTACTAAGTCAACATGTGGACTGTTAGTGGGATGTGTGGACCGCAAGTAGTCAAAATAAGTGCCAGAAGTCCAAAATCCCAAGAGTAGACCTACAGGATTTTCGGGTCCTGGCACTTGCACCCAATACTTGGACCTACCCTGCATACTACAAGTGGTACCTGCCTTACGGTTGGGGCACAAGTACAGACCATAAGTGGACACCGACCATATTTTCTACTATTTCGTTCGGGCTTTAATTTTAGGTCTTCCTCTTTTAATATAACTACCCTTAATGTATATTTTAGTAGGAGTTAAACACTTTTCATATTCAGAACATATTTTGATTCCATGAGTAGATTTTGATCCTGGGATTCGCTTTTATTAACTTCTACTGATTAATTTT
>JAPEIP010000011.1:60640725-60658309 GCA_026120095.1 Capsicum chinense
TGGATATTAGTTTATTTAATCCCAATTATGTCTATTTTATTCATTCAAAACAAGATAATATTTACGAATGTTGAGTGCGACTGAGTGGTAAAATAACTAATCATCAAATGTGTTTCTGGTATGTTTTGTAGGAAATTATTTTTAGGATGCTAAGTTTTTGAAAAAAATTAAAATATGGCTATATATTGGAGTAATTATGGATGTTCAGGACACTTTCCAGCTGGATCATGATAAAAACATGTTCGAGAATTGAAGAAGAGCTTAAAAGATGACTCCTGATACTTACTAAGTCAACATGTGGACTGTTAGTGGGATGTGTGGACCGCAAGTAGTCAAAATAAGTGCCAGAAGTCCAAAATCCCAAGAGTAGACCTACAGGATTTTCGGGTCCTGGCACTTGCACCCAATACTTGGACCTACCCTGCATACTACAAGTGGTACCTGCCTTACGGTTGGGGCACAAGTACAGACCATAAGTGGACACCGACCATATTTTCTACTATTTCGTTCGGGCTTTAATTTTAGGTCTTCCTCTTTTAATATAACTACCCTTAATGTATATTTTAGTAGGAGTTAAACACTTTTCATATTCAGAACATATTTTGATTCCATGAGTAGATTTTGATCCTGGGATTCGCTTTTATTAACTTCTACTGATTAATTTTGTTATGGCTGTGGGTTCTCAACTTCTTATTATTTTGATTTCATCAGTTCTTTAAAATATGAATGTTATTGATTTTCGGTTAAGCATGAGCAACTAATAAATCCATAGCTTGGGTTGTGGAAGCCTTGGAAAATTTCAAGCCTTGGAAAATTTACAAAGAAGGGAAAATGCAATTTTTGAATTAAACTGATACCTATGTCATACATTACAATATCTTTACTATAATAGATTTCTTAGCGGTTGCAAATGTTAGGATCCCACCAAGATTATTGCTATACAAAAAGAGGAATAGTGACTAGGAAAATATAATGATAAAAGTAATTTGAGTTTAACTATCAATGATTAGGTTTTATAAAATAACTAGAGAATCAAATGGTAACAATTAGCTGGGGTCATGATAAGGATTAGTAAGGCAACATCCTGAGACTCAAAATTTAAAGCGTGAAATCCTTCTAGTCGTCCAAAAGACTATAAAAGGTACATAACTTATCAATTCTACATGCATGGTCTCCGGTTGGTTCGATAAAGGATGATAGGCCTACGGAGTTAAGAAACCAGGGGGAACACAATTCTAGTAATCACCTATGATTGATTACAATCGAAGTTATTATTTTTTACTAGTTAGAAAATGATACTAAAAAAACCCATTTACTTTTCTAGTTCAGCTAACTGATTAAAACCACTAAGAATCGTGAATCCACGTATCAACTTTTTATTCGACCACAATAGTTGTTGGGTTACTATATTTAGCAGTAACTGTATCATATTTTGAGAGAAAGTATAGCTTGGACGTCACTAAATTTTAGCATCATTGTAGGGGAATTTGGTGTTGATTTTAGATTTGAAGTTGTTCAATTTTACGGGATTTTTTTATTTTGTTATTATTCTTAGTTGGGTGTACACTGGTGTATGCCTAGAAGGATGATGCAAGAAAAAAAAGATACTTTTACTCCCCCTCCCCCCAAGGAGTTCAGGATATTTTTTATCAATAAACTACTGAGCTTTTTGCTAAAGCGAGAACAAGAGGTAGGCTACGCAAAAAGCTCAATACATTACTAGAAAGAAAGAGTTAGCTAAGCAGAGACAAACAGCTAACCACCGAGTAGTACTCAGCAGATATCAGAATAGAGTCAGAGGAGGGAAACCTCATGTTTTCCTAGCATATCAGTATGTTCAACAGTACAAAGACGATTAATAAGATCTTAGATATGTTGAGCCATCTGAGACTAGAGCTATTATCCCTCTTGTTTTACCCCCAGATGTCAAGTTTAATATATCAAGTGCTATGATCTATCTTCTATACTTAAACGTATATTTACGTGGTTACCTATAAATGATCCAAACATGTATCTAGCAAATATTACTAGGATCTACACATCATATTCCTACCAGGTATAGATCATAAGGCAATGAGATTGAGGTTGTTTCCCTTCTCGCTAACTAGAAATGTATCTTTATATCTAGAGGAACTTCTAAGAGGGTCTGTTATTATATTAAATAAGTTACACATAATTCATGAACACGTTCTTTCTTCCATTGAGAGTATTGTAGCTCATGGATTAGATTTATAACTTCAGGCAGCTGCAGTCGGAATCTATGTATAAGGTATGGTTCAGGTTCAATAAGAAACATAGCATGGTCCCCAACTACCAAATGTCAGGGACAATATTCATGGAGATCTTCTATAGAGACCTAATGATCAGTTCTAGAGTAATGATAGACTTTATCTATGGAGCAGCCTTCATGAGATTATGATGGGAGATGGCTTCGAGTAGTATGGATCAGATCTCATTAACTATCTAAGGGTTGCATGCTCGAGAGGTTGAGAAAGGTCATGACATTTATACGATCAAATCTTCTGGTGAATGGAGAGTAGCTATGGATGTTATAGCTCATGAGATTTCACTTTTAAGGATAGACATTGGTGAGTTGGCCAAACAATTTGCAATAACAAATTCTACAAGGTTTAATACAGTAGGTACAAAGGGTACAACTCCTAGGGTGAATGAGTTTGAGTTAGAAGAGGAGTCAAAGTATGTGAATCATTAATTGGCTGGTTTTCTAGCCCAAGGAAAAAGGAATCATTGATAATAGAGACATAAAATTCATGTTGCAGATGAGATACATAATTAATAATAGAAGAGATGTCATCTAAGCTGATGAAGGGTCAAGAGAGTCTGGAAACTTACAGTAAAAAACTCAACAGTGATGTTTCAGTAATGGCCTATATGGTTCAGTCACATTCAACTACTATTAAGCCATTGGAGTAGTAGTATGGGCAAATATTACCCACATTATCCCAACAGCAGATAGACGCCCTTTCTAGTGACAATGTGCTGAATACTTTATCACTGGTTCATTGTTTAGATTTTAACACAAGGAGTGTTTCCACGCCTAATTTGCACTTTTTTCTTGGTACTAATGAGCGAAAGAATAGTAATATTATTGTATATTAGCCACCTAATATGGAGTTTAAGAGGCTTACTTGTAGTGATTATTAGTTTTATAGTGATAACTGGGTATCCGAAGATCTCTAAGATATAGTGTAGAAATTTAGCACATATGTTCATGCACAGTCAGTATAAAAGAAGGGAGACCCAGGTCCAGTCACCATTCCATGTTCTATTAGGACTTATGACATTAATTAGGCTCTGTGTGATTAGGGAGTAGGAATAAATATAATGCCATCGGTGATATACAAAATATTAGGGTTAGGAGAACTCAAGCTTACATCTGTGAGGTTGTTGACGGCTAATTCATTTGTAAAGTATCTAACGGGTATTGTGTGCAATGTAGAAGTAAGTGTGGTTTCATACACTTATTTGGTAGATTTTATAATTTTAGACTATGAAGTGGATTCCCTCTCTCCAATTGTCTTTGATAGTGATTTCTTATCTAGTGGTTAGGTATAAATTTATATTGACCTAGAGGAGATCACTTTGAAATGGAATAATGAGTAAATAGTGTTGAATATATGCTTGATAGTTCAACATCCTAATAATATGAGAGTGATAGCAGTGATTGATGTAGTGGATAATGATGTCGTTACACTGGATGTACAAAATAAGGAGAGTCTAGTGGTAGAAGCATTAGTGGTAGTGATCATAAACTTTCAGAGTAATGGGATAGATGACTATGATGAGCTTGTTCATGTACTACATGGCATAGGTTCTTACAACAATGCCTCTAAGAAGCTAGATCTTGACTTGAAGAACAGAACTACACCTCCTATAAAACCATCTATTAAGAAGCCACCGATATTAGAATTGAAGGCCCTCCCAACTAATCTGCAATATGCTTTCTTTAGAGGTAACAAAACTTTACCAGTAATCATTGTAAAAGATTTTGCAGGAGCACAGGTGGAAGATTTGACATTAGTATAGCAGAAATTTAATATAGATTTGGACTATTTCCTATATTATGGGGAATCCATCCGCTTTCTTCACATACAAAATTTAGCTTGAGCCAGACCACATTCTGAATTTTAAGCACCAGATATGACTGAATCCTTATAGGTAAGAGGTAGTTGCAAAAGAGATTATAAAGTGGTTAGATACTAGGGTAGTTTTTCCGATTGCAAACAGAAAGTAGGTGCGCTCGGTTCAATACGTGATAAATAAAGGAGGAATCATAGTGGTCCAAATGAGAAGAATAAATTAGTACCAATGAGGCCGGTGGTTGGTTGGAGAGTATGCATAGACTACAAAAAGCTTAACAAGTGGAAACAAAAAGATCACTTCCCTATGGAATTCATGGATCAGATGTTGGAATGATTAGCAGGCAGATATTTGTATTGTGTTCTTGATGGGTATTCATGTTATAATCAAAAAATGATTTCTCTTAGAGACTAAGAAAAGACTACTTTTACTTGCCCCTATGGGACTTTTGCATTCAAGAGGATGTCATCTGGCTTATATAATGTGCCTTCTATGTTTCAGAGTTTTATGACATCCGTGTTATCTTATATGGTGGAAGATACTATTAAAGTATTCACAAATGAATTTTAATTATTTTGAGACTCATTTGATAACTGTTTGGCCTATTTGGCTAGTGCACGATAGATCTATGATCAAACTGGAAAAAATGCCACTTCATGGTGAAAAAAGGTATCATTCTAGGGCACAAGATCTCCAAACATAGTTTCGAGATGGACTTGGAAAAGTATGAGTAGCTAAGGGAGTTGTGTCGTGCCGTGATGGTAAATTAAGCGCTGCATGGGAGATAACCGAAGGTACAAAAACACTTAGTGTATCCCAGGTATGTTCTCATTTCTCTTTGATTTATATCATTTTTTTCCATTGGCACAACACATTTTTTATTTATGCATGGGCATACCATTCCACCGCAGGTGTTTTTTGCCATGCTTTTTTTCCTATCGGTCGTGGTGTTGTTGCATCCCTTTCCCGAGTCCGAACTCTAGAACTTAGATGAGCTTCATCCAAGGGGGCCTCAAAAGTGTTTTCCTGAGTCTCAGGTCTCCTTAGAGGCATAATTTAAAAGATAGCAAATAGAAATCAGAGGAATCCAAAAAATTAGACACTATATATTAAGATTGACAAACAATAAAGGGAAACATTTCCCAAAATGTCTCATAGCACCTCTTTTATTAGTGTGGCATGATTTACACCCATAAAAGAAACTTTACTTGATATGGTGCTATGGACACCTAACTGAATGTGAACCTAGGCTCTGATACAAACTTGACATAACCCAAAACCGGGCCATGTTGTTTGGGGAACTATAGCCTATATGAACAAGAGGTCTGTACAATAATCCAACCTAATCATCACATTAATCACATGGTGATGTGTGAGCAGATGCTAACATATTTGAGGCTTTTAACACTAAATAATTATGAAGTCTTAAGCAATTTTTGGTTATTTTTGATCATTTTCTTGTGATATTATAGTTGTAAGAAGGATGGAAGGAAAACATAGGAAAGATGAATAAAATAAGTAAAATCTGGTACAAGTGAGCGGATATGAGTTTGGGGACATTTCTCGCAAGCCGTCAAAGATGTGGTATGATACCAGAAAAAGGCATCAGGAAGAATAATGAAGAAGAGCTGCTGGATGAAGGTGACGACATTGTCAATATGGCATCACAAGTGTTGTAAGCCATCAGAATATGCCATTAAGTGGGATAGAACATGGTGAAATAAGCTGAAGATCTGACGACATTTCCTACATGCCGTCACTCCTCAGGTAATCCATCGGAGGACATTGTCAGAGTGAGGCACAACAGGTTAAGAAGGCACGACTTCTGAAGACATATGTGAGACGCCGTCAGAAGACTGACGATCAACACCAATATGCCGTCACCTAAATCCGAGCGTAGTTGTGATTTTTTTATTTTATTACCTTAATTAGGCTTTAGTATAAATAGCATCCTTTAGGATTTCATTCACAACTTCGGAAGGAGCTTTTGACATCTTGGAACCTAGTAAAGGGGGGTTCACTTGTTTTTGACTCTCTTTCCTTAGAATTCAATTTTCCATCCTTTGATTTAGTTGTGGGTAATTCTTATTGTTCTTGAAGGAGAAACAAATTTGAATTTCATCTTTTGTAAGTTCACTTGCTTTATGTTATGAATTTAATCTTTGTTATCTCTTTCTATTTTATGAGCAACTAAAACCCACAACTAGGGTTTTGGGATCTATGATTATTATTTCATTGATTTAATAGTTGGATTAGGGTTTGAGTGGTTGTGGGAACGTCTAGAAATTCTATTCTTTTAACTTGAATCTATTGGTTGTAAACATTAGGTTATGCCTTAGGTTTTATTTTCTTCTAACTGAGAAATAGACTAGAGGTCGTGAATAATCAATAGGGACTCGGAAGCTACCAACCTTTTGTTCAATGATTGATGCCATAACTGGATCAGTCTACCTAAGTTAACATCCGATTGGAAATAGATATGTTATCTAAGTTCGAGAGAATTAGATAATAAATTGTCTGGTAAGATCGAGAGATAAGTCAGATAGTATCATTGGTATGGATAATCTGCTATTCCCACCTATCACGAGAATCATGAACAATTATTATTCAATACAGATTAATAGTAATAGTGATCACAACCCTAGTTCCTCTATATCATTGATTCAAAATATTAAAATCTAAGTTTTGAGTTTTAAAATAAGTTGAAATGTTAAATTTTTTTTGATTGATAAAAACCCTATTTTGTCTTTTCTTATTATTTATTTGAATTTAACTTGTAGCTATAGTTTTGAACTAGTTTAATCATAACTTACATTGTTCCCCGTGGATTCGACCCCCACTCTGAAGTTGGGTAAATATATTGATGACGATTGCCTTGCACTTATTTGAGGTGTAAGTTGAGCATTATCAAAAATTACATCATTGCCGGGGATTGAATTTGGTGTATTTAGTTAGTTTGGAATTTTAGCTTACATGCTTGAATTCTAACTTATAAATATTTGTTGTGATTTTCTTTGTTTCTTATGTTAGGTTGATTTTCTTTATTTTTGGTTTATACTATGGCATCATGGAATGAATGTAAGTTTGATGGTTAGAAATCTTATCTGGATGATCCATGACCATATGTGATGGACCCCACTTTTGTCAAAATTATAGATATGCTCCCTAGAGAGAGATGTGTGCACCATATCCATCCTACTGAGAGTATAATTGTTCTTTATGTGATGGTCAAGATGGACATTGGAGTGATTTCCTAAATTCCCCCTCCCCCTATTACTCTAACCCAAGTTCTAGTTCTTCTTATGAGTATGACTGGTCTTATGGTTAAGAAAAGGAAGAATGAAGCACTGGAAAGAGTGACATTGAAGCTATGCTTCAACTAATGTTGGATCATACAGACACAATGAATGATACCATATATGACATAGTCAAGACATTAGGGCATTTAATGACGGAAGAGAAAGGATATAAAAGATGGATATCAAGGTCAATCATCCAAAACAATTTTCTACATTATGTTTAGATGATATCTTGTTTGTAGAATCATTTAAAATAATGGAAGAGTGTGACGATGAAGAGCAAGATTCCTATATTGATGATGAACTTGATGTTGATCAACCCTTGGAGATTTCCCAACCAATCAAACCAGCCATAAGGGATGATGCCAAGATTGAGGGAATGGTGCTAGAGGCAAAATAAAAAGCCAAGTCAATCTCTTATGAAGACTCTAGCCCAATTCAAAGTAAAAATGTTGAGAAGATGAATAAAAGTGAGATTTAGAGGATAGTGTAAATTTTGAAGTAGTATTTGTTGGGCCACACTCAAAGCATTTTTCCATATTATGTTTAGATGATATCTTGTCTGTGGAATTATCTAAACTAGTGGAAGAATGTGAAGATAAGGAACAAGAATCCTATGTTTTTTAATTTACAGTTGATAAACAACATAAAAACGTACCTCACTTTAAGTTGAAGTTATTTACCATGCATTATTCATTACCCGACTTCTTAATCTTTGTACAACATCCCTATGAGTGAGGCAAGAAGATGGACTCTAAGTTGAGGGTGAAATTCATATCCTCAAGGTGGAGAAAAAAGATGAGTTGGGTTGTTCCTAGACGTTAAACTAGGCGCTTCTTGGGAGTCAACCCAAGATAATAATTTTTTTGAATTTGTATTATGTGATTGACATCAGATCTTCATATCCATGGTGCCACAGGTATGTTTCTAACTCTTTTGTTTTGATTTGATGTGTTGGGAACAATGCATGTTATTAAGTTGAGGGTGGGGCTACTTGTGGGTGTTGATGTCCTCCTGGGCTTTCTGTTATTGTGCCTCTTTTCCCCGAAGTCTTGTTCCTAGTAGAGCCGACATCTTTAGGCGTACTATGCTTGTTTTGTGATGTGTTATGGTTGACTGGAGAAAAATAAGTATCTAGAGCAGCTAACATATTTTTGTTAATTTTTTAGACTGGTAAACACCTCTCCGTTGGTCTGCTTTATAACTGTGTGATATATATTTATGTGTGACCACTGTGAATCTTGTTATGGCATTAGTACTAGTGACATGATATCCACTGCTAAACAATCGCATGAACCAGATAGGTAGTGGCTTGTGATGTACCTTTGTGCCATGTGTGTGTGAGATACTACTTAGTTCCCATTGTGTGTTAAATCCATAACTTGCCTGGTTAGTCTTACCTTGGTTGAAAGATAGGGGTTAGGAAAGGATCATAGACCGTTTACATTTTAAAGTCATTTTTGCCTAAATGACCTTCCCTGTGTGCATGATATCTCTTGATCCCTATTTTGAGCCTGAATTGACCCATTTTTCTATGACACCTATCACCTTCCCATTTAGATCATAATGAACCTATTTTGTCCCTGGTCCTCCTTAGACACTGTGCACCTAGACTAAGGTAAACAACCTAAGTTAAGGGTGGCTATCATAGGGGTGCGTGATGCAAACTAAGTATGAAGAATGGTAGAATAAAAGGAAAAGAATAAGTGAAAAAGAATAGAAAGCTGGGTGGAGTGGAAGAAGAATAAAAAAACAAAAAGAATGAACAATAAAAGCCACATCCATTCTAAATAATGTGTGATCAAGAAAAGGAGAAAAAGAAGAAAAAGGTGAATAAGTGAACCCCAAAAGTTAAGGTAGTGCCAAGGAGGCTTAGTCACTCTAAATGCCATTGAATATCATACGAGCCCTTAGTCTACATTACAAGCCGAAGAAAAGTCCTATAGTGATCCTAACATACCTGTCTGGACACCTTGGTAATGAAAATAAGGGCAAGTATATGGTATTTAACATGCATTGATTGGAATTTCATTCTGAGAGTGAGTGTCTCATGACCGTCCCCGCATTGACATGCTTGAGTTCATATATGAGTAAGGAGGGACTTCTTTGTTTTAAGGGCACATCGGTTGCATTGCTAGCTGTTAACTTGTTTGGATAGTGTAATATTGGTACATCCATGGTTGTTGTTGCTGAATTGATGTCATATGTTTATTCCTTTGGGTCACATTGTTAATATTCACGGATATGCACAATTGGATTGAATGTGGAGAGTGACATGAGTTTTGAGCTAAACTTGATAATCAACTGTGATAGGTATCTTATATGTCTCTTGGTTAAGCATCGTATTATGGTGTTATGTAGTTTCTTGAGGACAAGAAATTGTTTTAAGTTGAGGGTGTTGATGTGTTAGCAGATGCTAACACATTTGAGGCTATTAACTTTGAATAATTGAAAAGTCTTAAGCAAGTTTTGGTTGTTTTTGATCGTTTCTTGTGATATTGTAGTTGTAGCAAGGATGGGAGGAAAACATAGGAAAGATGAACAAATTAAGTAAAATCTAGTACAAGTGAACTGATATGAGTCTGCCGTCATTTCTTACAAGCCGTCAGAGATGTGGTAAGCTATCTGAAAAAGGCATCAGGAAGAACAGTGAAGAAGAGTTGCTGGATAAAAGTGATAACATTCTCAATATGCTATCACAAGTATGGTAAGCCATCAGAAGATGCCGTCAAGTGGGATAGAACATGGTGTAATAAGCTGAAGGTCTGACGACATTTGCTACATGCCGTCACTCCTCTGGTAAGCCGTCAGAGGACATCATCAGAGTGAGGCAGAACAGGTTAAGAAGGCATGAATTTTGACGACATAACAGAGACGCCGTCAGAAGCCTGACGATCAACACTAATTTGCCCTCACCTTAATCCGAGCCCAGTTGTGATTTTGTTATTTTATTACCTTAATTAGGCTTTATAATAAATAGTAGCTTTTAGGGTTTCATTCATAACTTCGGAAGCAGCTTTGGACATCTTGTAACTTAGTAAAGGGGAGTTCACTAGTTTTTGACTCTGTTAACTTAGAATTCAATTTTCCATCCTTTTATTTAGTTGTGGGAAGTTCTTATTGTACTTGAAGGAGAAACAACTTTGAATTTCATCTTTTGTAAGTTCACTTACTTTAAGTTATGAATTTAACCTTTGTTATCTATTTCTATCTTATGAGCAACTAAAACTGACAACTAGGGTTGTGGGAACTATGATTATTATTTAATTGATTTAATAGTTGGATTAGGGTTTGACTGATTATGGGAACGTCTTGAAATTCTGTTGTTTTAACTTGAATCTATTGGTTGCAAACATTAGGTTATAACTTATGTTTTATTTGCTTCTAATGGAGAAATAGACTAGAGGTCATGAATTATCAACAGGGACTCGGAAGCTAACCTGAGATAACATCTGGTTGGAAATAGATATGTTATCTAAGTTCAAGAGAATTAATAATAAATTGTCTAGTGAGGACGAGAGATAAGTCGATAGTATCATCGGTAGGGATAATCTTCTGTTCCCACCTATCACGAGATTCATTAACGTTTATTATTCAATGGAGATTAATCCTCATAGTGATCACAACCCTAGTTCCTCTATATCATTGATTTGAAAAACTGAAATCTAAGTTTTGAGTTCTAAAATAAGTTGAAACGTTAAAATTTCTATGATTGATAAAAACCCCTATTTTGTATTTTCTTATTATTTATTTGAATTTAAATTTTAGCTATAGTTTCGAACTAGTTTAATCACTACTCATATTGTTCCCTTTGGATTCGACCCCAACTCCGAAGTTTGGTAAATATATTGATGATGACCACCTTGATTTTTTTTGAGGTGTCAGTTAAGTGTTATCACCTGGGATAGAAAAAACAGATTATAAGTCATAACTAAACAATGTCTAACCTTTTCATAAATATCAACACACTAGCGCATAAACCCAAGTGCACATTCATCCACAACACCTCTATTCAAAATAATGCTTAGAAAGGGGTATGTCGAGACAAGCCCCACACCATCACAAAACTCAGTCAAAATAAGACAGTCTAAAGATAGGAGTCCAAGAAAAAATGTCATCCTATGTAAGGAAGCACACCACTCCCAAGTCAATGCACGGACCAATTTGATCATCTATTCACTACGCAGGAAGAGAAGATGATGCTCCGCACATTATGTCATGTGGGCACAGTGTATCCAGAGATAGTTAGTACTTGGGAAGCTAATATGTAACTCATGGATAAGGATAAAGTAGCATAATTATTCAAAAACTAGTCAATATGTCATATTCAATCATATTCATACACTTATCCTTGCATATAGGAATATCACAAGCGAATAAAAAGAATAAGGCTTAGCAACTTTCTTGAACATTCATTCATTGGACATGAAATTTAGGACTCCAGCCTTCCACACTCAATCTCATCAACTCTATTCAGGCGTAGGAGATTGAGCACATTCACATACCATTAGACCAAGGACTTTAACCATGCTCACACATTAATTAGCAAAGGACTTTAACCATATACACAATCTTTAAAAAAAGGGACTCTAACCACACACAGATTCATCTTGGCAAGGACTCCAAACCTTTTCCCATTAACTAGACAACGGACTCTATCCTCATGTCAATGGACCCTAACCGCAATTTGTTTCATTCTGTGTGGTATATTAACCCAGGAGATCTCTTTAAGCAAGGGACTTTAGCCTAGAACAATTTCATAGGGCAAGAGATTCCAACCTCGAGTCATTTCATAAGGTAAAGGACTTCAACCTCAAGACATTTTGAAAGGCAAAGGACTTCAACCTCTAGAAATCAGAACACTCATTAGTTGACATTGGGACTTTAACACTTTGCCT
The DNA here is from genome assembly GCA_026120095.1 of Capsicum chinense. NCBI lineage: Eukaryota > Viridiplantae > Streptophyta > Magnoliopsida > Solanales > Solanaceae > Capsicum > Capsicum chinense. Next base: position 60,653,024 of record JAPEIP010000011.1, read on the forward strand.
TTGCATGAACATTCATTCCATACAATACTTAATGACTTTAACCATTTAACTAGTTCAACACAATACATGACCCCATGGTGTTTATGGGAGCCTTCATTGCTCAACAATATCAGTAGTGCATTGACTTCATTCAATTGCTCATACAATTAAACTCATGGTCACCATGACCCTTACAAACTATTCACATTTAAATAACCATCTTATACCATATTCTCACCAAACTTAGTTCAACAGACAATTCAAATACATTATCATGTTTAGGGACGTCAACCAATTATTAGTCAATTAACTAAACATGGTCATCAATTATACAATTTGTAGCTCATAATAATTTGAACATACCATTTATCAATCATTAATGCACATTGGGCCATTCTGCTAGTTCAACAAATCACCACATGTGACAAGAAAATTCATTGTTATTTTCACAAATAGCTTATGTACATATCATTACAAGGCTATTTTCATAGTTAAAATTATTAAGATTAGGGTTACTCAAGACCCTCATGCTAAAACATACATAAAAAGAATTCACATATACAAGTCAACTTTAATAATATATATAAACATAAGTCTAAGCTAGAATAAATATTATTCATCATTAGGCAAAAAAACCCTTTACATTTTATTTCAAAATTTCCATGTACACTTACTAATTTAAGTTTAAAGTACATGGGTTTAGAGTTACTTAACAATGGGAAAACTTACATGCCTTAAACAAGATGATTCTTCAAGAAACTTGACTATACTTTGCCTCTTAAAGATTACACTTGAAACCTTAGCCTCCAATTCCTAAAAGATTAGTTTGAGAGAGTGTTTTGGATGATTAATGGACTTAAAATACATTTAAAGATTCGATATACACTTCTATATTTAAGGGAAAATAAGGTTTTATGCATAGGAAATGACAACAAGACCCTTAGTTAAAAGCTGTAAAATGAACCCATGCAGGGGTACGACTCACCTTACGAACTATACCCTAGTTTACGAGTGGTACCCTAACTCATATCGTAGGATTCTCCAAGGTCATCTACACTATTAAGGGTATGATCACACACCATCGAGTTATATCCAAAGGTATGACTCAACCCTTAAATCATATACACCACCCATACCCAAAATAGTCCACTAAAGTTAGGACTTCTCTCTATACAATCACTTTGGGTATGACTAGTATAATTCGGGTATGATTGAGGATGAGAGTCACTAATATCTAGGATTTTTAGTAACGCCCACCACATATTCTATGATATGAGAAGCGAGGGGAGAAGAGGATATGACTCATATCTAAGGGGTATGACTCGTGACCCTAGTCGTACCAATCCAAGTGATATCAAATGACAAATTTATTTTAATGGTTCAAAGTCTAGGTGTTCTAGTCACCATAACTTTTACTAGGATAAAGACATATACTACCATATAAAGCCTCAAATCAAGCCATCTGAATTCTACAATGATAGCTATTATTATAAGTAAATTCAGTGAGAGTCAATTGATCGACCCAACCAATACCAAAGTCTATTATGCAAGCCCTTAACATATCTTCCAATATATGTATAGTCCTCTCCACTTGTCTATCTGTCTGAGGGTGGAAAGTGATACTAAAGTTATCCTTGGTCCCCAAACCAATCGGGAATGCACACAAAAAGTAAGAGGACAATTGTATACCTCTATCTGAAATAATAGGAGCAGGCACACCATGCAACTCGACGATCTCCTTAATAAACTACTTCGCATAATCCTCTAAAGAATAGTTAGTCAGTAATGGTAACATGTGAGCAGACTTAGTCATCTTATCCATGATGACCTAAATTGAATCAAACTGGCTTTAATACTATGGGAGGCCATTCACAAAACCAAGATTGATCACCTCCCATTTCAATGTGAGCAACTTAATCTTTTGAGTCAAACCATTGAGTCGCAAATGCGCCATTTTCACTTACTGACAAACATGCACTTAGAAATAAAATAGACCATTTTCCTCTTTATGTTATTCCAACCATTAATGTCCTTAAGGTCATGATACATTTTCATCAAACTTGTATGAACCATGTACCTTGACTTTTAGGCCTCAATTAAAATGCTTTTTCATAGCCCATCAACATCGAGAACACATAATCTACCTTGGTACTTCAAGATTCTATCTACGAAATTCTAAAAATTCATTAGCTTCTACTTACCCACATCACCATTATTTGCATCAAGATGGGGTCCAAAACCTGCTTCTCCTTAACCATAGCACCAAGAGATGACTTTACCACCTGTTGTACCATCCCTCCTCCATCCTTTGAATACAACAAACTAACTCCAATATTATCTAACCAATGAATATCATTTACCATATGTAACACCTCAATTTTCTAGAATCGGAATGCTACACGATACTCATTACCCCGAAAGATCACAAGCTAACCTACGACTGATATTGTACCTATATACTTCATAATATAACATAATAATGTGATAAAGATGCATTGAAAGGTCAAAACGTTCAATTGAATAAAATATTCAATAAATCATATCATCCATACGGGGTATCGAATAACTAAAATAACTAAAGTCTGAATCAAATTTTAAATCCTAGAAGTACTATCTGTATAAGGAGTTAAAGGAATATGTCATCAACTAAATCCACCTAGCAAAACTGAATTGAAATAAATAATATCATAGAGTAATAATCATGTTCTCAAAAGATGAGGACTCACGACTAAAATTCCTGATTGCTGAAACTGGAATGCTACTGCTACTGCTGATCTGGGACTCATGTCTCTGAATCTATGGTGTAACATAAAAAAAAAGCACCATAGCGCAAATACGTCAGTATGATGGAATATATTGAGTATCCTAGTGGAGTAGGCTGAATGCATGGGGTTCATATGCATGAACAATACTAACTGAATAACTTATATGAACATGAGAGTGCATACATGAATATATAGTAACTGAGATCTTGAAAACATGATAACTGAATCTATATACTAATAACATGGTCTACTGATATTTAACATGACTTATAACTGAGTTTGGATAACGGATAACATGAGTGACTGTAGCTGAAAGTCCTGAATCTGATGGAACTATCTGAGCTCCATACTATATTTGAGTTGACATTTTCTATCAGTCCCGATTTATTGAAATCTGAAGAACTATTTGAGTTCTTTTACTGAGACTGAGACTAAAACTGTTGAAAGTAGTTATTTAACGACAAGCCCCATATATACCATTTTAGCAACGTTGGGGTCTAATCTCTACCTTGACTGGAAGGGTGTCAATACTTCACCATTGATAAAAACAAGCAGTAAGTGACCCTTATATAACAAGTTACTCTAATGAGAACGGTGGGAACCCTCATATAGTTGTTTAATCCACCTCATATACACTCATAACAGGTTATGATGTCTCAACCTAAGTTGGCTAAGTAGTTTTAAAGCACAAGGATAATTGCTAAGAATCAGACCCTCAAAATAACAGGTGAGTTCCCATCTTTGGGCTCACTCGGTGCTACCTTCTACTCCTATCTGAATAGACTGATTCATGTTTGACAGAAATGTACATGGATTGAGTTTACTAAATTTCCATTAACTGACAAAATATTTCTGTTATCTGATAACTGACTGAGATCATGAAATTTTTGAGTTTTCCTGAGCCACTAGACTAACTAAGTTCTATGGAGCATGGATTGACTAAGCATATCGTGGAGACATGACTCAGGCTTTAGGCACACAACTAAATTTTTTAGGTACGATTACCCAAGGAATCAATGGAAGGAAACTAACACAACCATAATACTTCTTGATCATAGGAATAAAGTCCACAATTCATAATGCCATGAATAAGGGATTTTGTACTAAGCATAGTTCTCTATATCTTGTATATGTTAGGGAGTGCATATAATATATATGTACTTGCATGACTTCTAGAGCATGAATATTTTATTACACAACATTCACACATAGCCATAGAATGGAATTCATGTTTATTCATAAGGAATGGTATGCACTTGTCATTTAGGTACTCTTGTGTCATGAAAGCATGATTTTTATCATTCTAGTCAATTCATCAAACACCTTACATGCACAAATTTAGGAATAGGTGTACTTATCAACTTAAATATCTTCAAACACCCACATTCATGATTTTTCAACTAACATGATCATATACTTCATGGAAACATATTAAGATACCATCTTGAAACACAATTAACAACTATCATCGTGAACATAGTCATACACCATCATACAAATGATAATTTTATTATTTAAAACAAGGTTCTTGAGCTCCAGGGATACACTATGCATACCTTCGATTGAAGATTCATGACAAACTATTAGTGAAATTGACTTTAATCTTGAAAGAGATCTAATGTTTCTCGAAGGTTCTTGAAGAAATCATGAGGCTTGTTCTTGATATTTCGTGACTAGGGTTTAACCCTTTTGGGAGAGAATATTTTTGTTCTTGAGGAGAATGACAAAATAATAGAGTAATAGCCTTCTCAGGTCTTTAATACCATGTTTAGTGTGGGGAAAAAGACCAAAATACCCCAATAAAATTACTTCCCAGATGGTGAAATTATCAGTTGACGACCAAGGAAGATAAGCCGTCAGATTTGTGATAGCCCGTCAGCCTAGGTCGTTACCTGGGAGTTGGAATTTTTGGGTTTCTGTCTTATCCTGACAACATGGGCTGCTAAGCCATAAGACTTATGATAAGGCGTCAGCTCATGTCGTCACTCATTTGCCAGACGGAAATATCAGAGTAAAATGGGTATAACTTTTTGCTTCGATATTGGATTCAGACAAAATTGGTATCATTGGAAAGCTTATTCAATTATATATCTGTTAGTATGTTATGATATCAAAAATTTGTAGTATAATTAGAGATATTCCCATTTCAAATTGACTAAACTAATATCATTCCCAAGAATTCAATCGATAAGGAATGTTTTGATTCGTCTGATAGTTGGGAGTTATTTCAAGCCTTAATATACATATAACTTACTCATAAAAATATAAAATAGCCATGATATAGTATTTATGAGCTTGAAACATGGTGCTAATATTGGTTTGGATTTTTTGGGGTATTACAATATCTCCCCCTTGGGAATATTCATCCTAGAATGGAAACTGACTGAGAAGGGAAACAATAGACTGTATATGAACTGAACATGAATGACTAAAACATGATCTCATGACTGATGTGATTGACACATTGAATATATCATACCAAACATGCATATCTGATGCTTGTATAACTCAACATGCATGTCTGATGCATGATTATATAACG
>JAPEIP010000011.1:60658409-60675582 GCA_026120095.1 Capsicum chinense
TGGGAATATTCATCCTAGAATGGAAACTGACTGAGAAGGGAAACAATAGACTGTATATGAACTGAACATGAATGACTAAAACATGATCTCATGACTGATGTGATTGACACATTGAATATATCATACCAAACATGCATATCTGATGCTTGTATAACTCAACATGCATGTCTGATGCATGATTATATAACGAAATTGATACAAGAATGCATGACTGAATATGCAATGGTACTAGATACCAACTTTATAATAGGAACATGAGAATGAAGCTGAATACCAGGTTTGTAACGAATACTGATCATGAAACTGAATAAGCATAAGAAGAACTGTTACCTTGAGCTTGATCTGAATTAACGAAGAAGAGATAAGGATACTTGGTATGCATATATGCTTCTTCTTCCCAAGTAGCTCCCTCAATAGACTGATTTCGCCAAAGAACGTTGACTAGAGGGAATTCTTTGTTCCTCAGTCTATGAATCAGATTGTCTAGGATTTCAACCAGAATTTTCTCATAGGAGAGGATGTTCTGAATATCGATGCTCTGAATAGGGACTACAACTGCTTGGTCACCTAAGCACTTCTTGAGCAAAGAGACATAGAAGACTGGATGTACTGAAGCTAGATTATAAGGAAACTCGATCTTACACGCTATCTTACTGAAACAATTGAGAATCTTAAAGATGCTGACATATTGGGGACTGAGCTTTCCCTTCTTGCCGAATCTCTTCACTCCCTTGATGGAAGAGATCTTGAGATACACATAATCACCAATCTCAAACTCAAGGTATTTTCTGCGCATATCTGCATAGGACTTCTATCGGCTCTGAGCAGCTCGAAGTCTCTCTCTGATCAATTGGACCTGCTCTAAGGCATCAAACAATAAGTCGGGCCCTATGACTGCAACCTTACTAACATTGAACCAACTAACTGGAGATCTGCATCTCCTACCATAGAGATCTTAAAATAGAGCCATTGGAATACTGGAATGACATCTATTGTTGTATGCAAGCTCAATCAAAGGCAAGTGGTTATCCCAACTTCCCTTGAAATCAATGACACACATCTTTATCATATCTTCTAGAGTCTGAATGGTCCTTTCTGCTTGACCATATATCTGAGAATAAAAGTTGTACAAAAATGAACATTGGTACCTAGACCCTTTTAGAATGCTTTTTAGAAGTAAGAGGTGAACTGGGAACCTCTGTCTGAGAGGTTGGATAATGTTATACCGTACAATAAGATCAACTCTTTAAAGTAGAGTTTGGCGTAATGATCGGCTGAATTAAAGGTATAGACTGGAAGGAAATGAGATGACTTGGTCATTCTATCTATAATGACCCAAACTGAATTATGCCGATAACGAGTTCAAGGCAAACCCATCACGAAATCCATGTTCATTTCTTCCCACTTCTAAGTAGGAATAGTGAACTCCTGCATATAACCACTAGGCTTCTGATGCTCTATCTTAACCTGCTGACATGTAGAGCACTTAGCCATAAAAGCTGTAACATCTCTCTTCATCCCACTCCACTAATAAATCTCACACAAGTTGCGATACATCTTGGTGTCCCTTGGATGAATAGATTAACGCGCACCATGCGCTTTTGCAAGAATTTGCTACCTAAAGTAATCTACAACTGGAATACATAGAGGACCCTGACTATGAAGAACACTATCTCTCTCTTGTGAGAAAACCTCTACTTTTTTTATCTCTGATTGACTCCTTTAACTTGACAAAGTTGTGATCTCTATCTTTCTTTTCTTTCACCTTTGAAACTAGAGATGATTCTGAACTACTCTGGACACATATACTACCCTCTGAAGAATCAACTAAGAGAATGCCTAGTCTGGTAAGCTTATGGACTTACTTTTTACTGTTCTCAACATGAGCAAAACTACCCATAAACAGCCTTCTAAGAGCGTTGGTAACAACATTAGCCTTGCCCATATGATAAAGGACACTCATGTTATAATATATCAAGAGCTCTAACCACCTTCTGTAATGAAGATTGAGATATTTCTGGAAAAAAACATAATGGAGACTCTTTTGATCTGTGCAGACATCTAGATGAACTCCGTAGAGATAATACCTCCAAACCTTTAAGGCAAATACTACAGCTGCTAACTCAAGATCATGAGTAGAATAATTTATCTCACGAGGCTTTAATAGTCTAGAGGCATAGGCTATGACCTTACCATGCAGCATGAGGACACAACCCAAACCTACTATAGACGCAACACAATATACTACAAACCCATCGGAACCATCGAGAAGTGCTAAAACTAGAGCTGAGGTGAGTTGAGTCTTCGACTCCTAAAAATTTTCTCGCAAAGATCTAACCACTAGAACTTGACCTTTAGCTGAGTGAATCTTGACATAGGGGGTGCAATAGAAGAAAATATCTCAACAAAACATTTGTAATAGCCAGCTAAACCAAAGAAACTCATGATATCTGATGGAGATACAGGGCGAGTCTAGTTTCTTACCGCTTTAGTCTTTTGAGGATCTACTCTAATGCCATCGATGGAAATTATATGGGTAAGGAATACTACTGACCTTAGCCAAAATTTGTACTTACTGAATTTAGAAAATAGCTGGTGGTTTCTATGAGTCTAAAGTATTGCTCTGAGTTGGTCTACATAATTACGCTCAGTACGGGAATAGACCAGAATATCATCTATAAAGACTACGATGAATATGTAGGAGGATTAATCTTTATAAACTAGACAACTGTGAAATAATATTAATCGATTGACAAATTTCCCTTTTCATTACCTCACCTTAAGGAGGATTTGTAGCAACCAGTGAAACTCTATAAATTTTAAGGACTGGATCACTAGACGAAGTGTGATTCCCCTGAGTAATATGTGTCCCTTAAATATTTTCCCTAGTTAGGACAGAGGAGATTCCATGAATTTTCGATCATTGAGGAATAGTAATAAAAACAAAAAAACCAGGATTAGAGAAGATTCTATGACTTAGTTTCCAATTGTGATAATATAATACCAAGAAAGAGAAGCAATCGTAAATTCCTTGTAGCATCTCCCTTAATATTGTGGCATGCTCCATACCCTTAAAAGCAACTTTACTTGACACGGCTTTGTTGACTCCTAATTGACCATGAACCTAAAGCTATGATACCAATGTGACATGAACCAAACTGAGAGCCTTGTTGTAATTGGCATCCGAAGTCCATCCAGGACTTTGTACTACCCCTATTACCCAACCCAACCTCTAAATACGAATACCCTAAGTCAGATGGAATCTAAACATATAACAAGATAGCATTTATTACCATTCTAGACTCTGGGATTGATCTATATCTGTGACTAAAAAAAAAAAGATCAACCATCCATTACCAACCAACAACCATAACAAAACCAACATAAACGAAGTTCATATCCATAATATAACATAAAAGTATTGAACAATTATAAATTTAGTAAAATAGTATCAGCCTCAATACTAATGCCAATACTAAGGCTAACACCAATACCGATACCACTAATTCCATCACATAGTAGTTCCATAAAATCTCTAAAAACAATATTCATTTGGGACATGGCTCCAACCATAAGCATAACCAATATTCACTAAATAACCAAAGTATGTAAAGACATCTGTAAAATTAAATGGAGCCATCCAAAATATGGATGCCCACCACATTAATCCAATAACTGATTCCATATCCAATCACTAAGTAGGAGGTGTAGAATAACCGATTCCTACATCGCGTGTGGATACAGCCAATGGAAGATGGGCTAGTGGGTGAATGCTAGCATGAATACATGATGAGAATAAAATAATTCCATAAAGTAAAACCAAGTTAATCAACCATATACATACAACCATACACACATATATTTATATTCAACCTTATCGAGGAAGGGAACGGGGTTTATCAGGCATTTAATACCATTAAAATGGATATGCAAAACTTAACTATCCTAGAACCACCCTTGAATGGGCCCTAATACGTATAGGTACATGAACCATAGATACCATAGAAATAGTGCTTCCCAAGTACCCTTTGCTCTACATGATTCATTTGTAGAGTGTACCTACAGGATTTATATGAACCTCATAGTATCATATATGGTCGCTATGACCAACCCTCATGTCGGCTAACCTGAGTTTCCAGGGTCCTTTCATTGGACTGGAACCTTCACGATTAGCTATACCACCCCGCTATTATTTCCTAATTAAAACCATTACCATCCAACAAAACCATTATCCATTAATATTAGCAAAGTCTATAAGTAGTGGTATCATCATACTGATGATAACTTGCAACCAATGTCCCTAGTCAACCATTTTATGTAATGGGATTCCCATGTATAAATAGATTACTTTATCAAGTTAACTTAGGGTAATCTCGTGTATCCCACAAGTTTTCCATTTTTAAGTTTGCTTTGCGAAATATCTTGTACTCCAAAGTTGTTCATTAACATGTTTACTTGGGGGATTCCCTTGTACCCTACAAGGATGTTTAATTAACAATAACCATGACCACCATACCTTAATATTTAACCAGTTATGCCATTTAGGGTTCCATTACCAAACCATACCATGCAATAGTTCCATTAAAAGTCTAATTATATAGTAAAGTCATTATCAAAGGCATTTTGCCAAACAAGTCGGGGGCATTGTGTTTCCAAAACAAATTCAAATTACCAATTAACCATTCTCATACAACCAATTGTCCAAACCACTATTAGAGCATGTAAACATAAATGTAAAACATGGGAAAACCATAACCAAATATTTGATATCAAAACCATAACATATATTTAAAATGCCCAAAAACATATAATAATCATCCCATAAAATCATTAGATATAACATGCTTTTTTTAAACTAACAATGAGGGAGGAATACATGCCTTAGATTATGAAGATGATGGAGAGAAATCACTCTTACACGCCCTAAATTGATCCTTTAGATAAAACCATAGCCTTTCTTTACCCATGATCCTTATAGAGAATTAGAGGGACTTAAACCCTAGACCGAGTATGGACCCTCTCAGTAATACGTGTCCATTTAATATTTTCCCCAGTTGGAACAAAGGAGATTCTGTGAACTTTAGATCATTAAGTTATGATCATAAAAGTAAACAAACAAGGATTTGAGAAGATTCTAGGACTTAGACTCCAAAATTAAAAATATAATACCTAAAAAGAGAAACATTACTAAATGCCTTATAGCCTCTCCGTTATTAGTATGGCATGCTCCATACCCTTAAAAGCGACTATACATGGCACAACTTTGTGGACTCCCAACTGACCATAAACCTAAAGCTTTGATAACAAGTTGACACGACCCAAATCAGGGCTTTGTCTTAATAAGTATCCCAAGTTAATCAATAATCGGGGATGACCCCTATTACCCAAGCCAACCTCCAAATATGCATACCCTGAGTCTGATGGAATTTAAACATATGACAAGATAGAATTTACTACCATTCCTTAATTTAGTATAGATCTATAGCCATGACCAACTCAAACAATTCCAACCAACCACCATAATCAAACCAAAATCAAAACCAAGTTCACATCCATAACATAACATGAAAGAATGGAACAATCATAAATTTAGTCACATGGTATCAGCCCCAATACCACTGCTAATACTAAGGCTGACACCAATACCGTCACCACCCTTTCCAACCCAAGTAATTCCACAAAGCCTCTAACAAAAAGAAAAATAATAATCTATGGGGACATATCCCCAACTATAGACAAAACTATATTCACAAAATAACCAAAGTATGTAAAGACATCTGTGATTCGAAATGGAGCATTTTGGAATATCAAAACTCATAACAGCAATCCAAGAATTGTTCCAGAATCTGACCACTAAGCAGGAGGAGAACAATTGCTGGTTCCTGTAGTGTGTGGGCATATAACCACCTAAAGATGGGTTAGCATTTATACGCTTGCATGAAATCAGGATAAGGATATGATAATGCAATCCAGTAAAACCAAATAATCCAACCATACATATAAATATATAATCAAGATGGGAAAGGGAAGCATTTAAAACCATGAACATTAGTATATGTAGATTACAAATCCTAGAACTACCCATGGGATATATGGGTCCATAAACAGGCCTCAATGTTTGTATATGCATGAGCCGGAGATACCATAATATAAGGGATTTCCAAGTACACTTTATTCTATCTGATACATATGTACAATTTACTTAGAGGATTCCCATGTACCTCATAGTATAATATATGGTCTCCATGACCAACCCTCATGTCGATAAATATGAGTTTTCAGTGTTCGTCCATAAGAATCATAGTTTTACGGTTAGATATCACACCCTTCCATTATTGCCCAATTAAAATGAATACCATCCAACCAAACCATTATCAATTATTATTAACCAAGACTATAGGTAGTGCTATATTCATACCGACAACATCTTGCAAGTTATGTCCTTAGCCTATAATTTTGTGTAAAGGGATAGTATGTACCCATGGATTAAATTATAAAGTTAACTTGGGGGAAACATATTTAACATAGAAGTGTTCCATTAGGTGATTACCCTGTACCTCACAAGGATGTTTAATTAACCATAACAATGACCACCTTATATTACTATTTAACTATTTATGCTATTTAGGGTCACATTACCAAACCTTATCATGCAATAGTTCCATTAAAGTCGAATATTATAGTTAAAGCATTATCAAAGGTATTTTATCAAATATTTTGGTGGCATAATGTTTCCAAAATAAATTCCAATTACCAATTAAACAGTCTCATATAACCAATTGTCCAAACCACGTGTAGAGAATGTAAACATGTAATTAAAACATGGGAAAACAATAACCAACCATTTATTACCAAAACCCCAACATATATTTGAAAACCCTAAAACCATACAATAGTCATGCCAAGAAAACATTATATAAAACATGTCATTAGATTGAACTAACAATGAGGGAGGAGTACATACCTTAGAATAAAAAGATGATAGAGAGAAATCACCCATACAAGCCCCAAATTGATCCTCTAGATTAAACCCTAGACTTTGTTTACCCATAAGCCTTATAGAGAATTAGACAAGAGTTTTTTAGTGTTCAAGATTTGAATAATAGGGTAAATAATGTCTCAATATTGATATATATCGTGTGGCCTTAGGATGTTATATGGGGTAATTTCTAGATTACCCTTAACTTAACTGCCTAAGCTTCCTATCAGATGGTATGCCTACCCCATGCCAGTAGTACTCTTCCAAATAAGTGTTACCCTACACTTGTACCTTAGGACTCTCTATTAAACCCAATACTATCTAGTATATGACTTACCCAAACCATGTCATACCAAACCGTACGACCAGTACCCTTAATTCATTACAATGGCATAATAAAACCAAAGGATATTTTAATACTGCCTACCATACTAGTCAATGGTATGACTCGTACCCTATCTTATAACTCATGGTAAGCCACTCATACTCAGATCCAATTTAAGTTACTAAGTATCAAATTAGGTAAAGTAAAACCCCAAATCATGTGACCCATCACCTACCATACGACACCTACCCAATAATTCATACCTATTCTAGAAAATAATTCAACCCACCAACAAACATTGGTTAGTATATGGCCAAGAGCATACCAACCGTACCCCAGCATGAAATGGGTACCCATAAATTGTATGATGTCTATAATCTAGAAATTTAAGAACTTTTCTAAGGGTCCAAACCCAGGCTGTTTCACTCTCAAAGCTCAAGATTATGAGAAAAGGGGTTTTCAATTCCCAAGCACCAAAGTTCCAAGGGCTAAGCTTTCATTAGTAAATTCTCAAAATATAGGTATGTAGGGTTTCATCAATGGATTTCCCTTACTTAGTGTGTCCCTAAGTGAATTGAATCTCCTCAATTAATCATATTATTTGGAGTTGTAGTTTCATGAAAAATGATGGGTTTTGATATATTTTAATTTATTAGCAAGAATAATCCTTGAATTCATATTTCCCTTTAATATTCATTTTCATCATGGGATTATTATTTTGAAACCTCATTATTATTATCAATTCATGAGTTTTGGACTTTTGTAATGAAAATTCATATGTCATTCATATATTATACATTGTAATAAGTAGTTGTATTATTCAGAGTTGTGGGATGTGAACACCAAATGATGTAGGTTCTCATGTATTGACCATTGATCTATCAATATTTTAGTTTCACATGATTTAGGATGGTTTTTACATGAAATGTCTTCATTTTAGTCTCAAATTTTAGTATCTATGTGCTCGCCAGCTATTAAGCATAGATTAAGTTTTGAGTAGTACTTAGCATTGAGAGGATGTAAAGATGAAGGATCATTCATTAGTAAGGTTGAGACCTTAGTATAAGTCCCTATATATTATAAATATGTTTCCACTATAGGTTTTAAAGTTTTCTTCCATTATATAATCTTATACCTTTGTTCTTTGGACATCAGATTAATGGATCTATACCAACAAGTGTTCATAGCCTTTGCAAGTTATCGAATATTCATCCAACTAGGATTAGTAGTTGGGCTTTGTTCAACTTAGATATAGTATGTTGGTTAATAGTATCTCAAATATTTTAGTCTCAATTATTGTATGACCTCTTATTTAGTTTTTTAGGTCCGTTATTGTCAATTACATATCGGATTTACGTAGTCATTGTATCAGTTATATTCATTAGTTTTCTTGTTCAATATATGCTTTGATGAATATTATGTTCAGTATTATATAGCATAATACATACCTAACAAGCTTAGTACATTAAAAGTACTAAAAACATACTTCCTCACACAATATTGTACCATAATATATGTTCATATATTCAGCAACAAAACCACTATTATCCTGATTCCATAATACTTTAGCTGTAGTGTTTGGAGTGTCATCACTATTTAGGGGCTAGTTTACTATTTTTATTTCATATTCTATAGTAGTTTCCGATAGTTAAAGTTTGTTTGGGTCTTGTGTTAGCAACTCTTCTAAGAAGAGGATTACAAATTGATAGGAGCATGTTTTCATCTTTTTTGTTGTGACAGATGTTTTTTCCTTATTAGTTTCAGCTCAGTACTGCTCATTTATAATAGTCTCTAAGTGTCGTATTAGGAATGGATTAGCTTGGGTAACTTTTAACTCTATGTACTATGTTACTATTAGAAGGTAGTCTTGGATCATGACACATTAATAAATGAAGTAAGATAGAGATTGCTAGTGTCAAGCTAATTCTTATAAATCTAGTAACTGATAATAGGTGTAAATATGTATGAAGTGTATGATTATTGGCCAAGGACATGACATTAACATACATGGCATCAGCAAGGTATAAGTGTCTAATATCTAAAAAATGAACTAGAGTAAGAATGGATTACAGTCACATCATAAACCTTTTTTAGATCACAACACTAACTAATTCTTCATAATTGATATGGTTCTTCACCGTACCATCTTTCTCTTAGTAGTTAAGTGGACATTCTATCATTATACAAATCCTGGAATTGTGTAGGCAGCGACTCTCTTCAAACTAAATAAGAGAACTCTTACCACCCAAATTAAATACTATATTGAATTCAATTAATAACTTTAATAAATAAAGAAAGCATTTAGATTTAATATTAACAAGTTAATAAATATGGATTTTACAGTATTAAACATAGTAAAAAAAATAAAACTCCTAAAACCTGGCCCAAGTATGCACAAGAGTTTCTATGTAGGAGAAGTACAAAACAAAAAGGCACAACTTCTACTAAAGGGGAGGTGCAGGAGTTGATGATTAATGCCTATCACTCCATATATAAGACTCCTAATAAACCTTTAATAAACCTACATCCCGAAAAAAATATGCAATATTAGTATCATTACACCAAGATACTAGTAAGCATCATTAGTCGACCACAGTTAAATCACACAACAATGAAGAGAAATCACAATAAGAAAACATGAAAATTTTCATATCATAGTTCAACGCCAAGTTTCACATTCAATACTATGATACTGGTAAGCATCATTAATTGACCTTAGTTAAGTCACACAACCTTGAATAGAAATCACAGGAAGAAAAGATGAAAGTTTTCATATCATAGATCAACACCAAGTTTCACATTCAACATTATGATTTTTCAATATAATATAAACTTTAAATTGTGACTTATTCGCTAAGTTAACTATTCAATTACTATGGAAAAATCTTAGTAATGTCCACTGGACCTAACTTTGTGAGTATTATCTAACAAACCCAAGCACTCATAATATCATGTTATAGTACAAACAACAATTGCCTAATTATACATCATATGTATAAATTGAATATCAACATCATCAATAAACATACAAGGTGACAACAAATGCAATGTCACTTTGTTGTGGATAATAATCCTTCTTGATTCAAAGTGATCCAACAACATCGACACAACAATAATCAAAATACACAATTAAAAAAATAAGTGATTCCTATTGCCCCTAAATCAATTTTAGAATGTTACATAATAATATAAATTTAGGAATATAGCGGTCATGAAATCAACATCACAAATCATTTTACACCATAAAATAGTAGTCAACACTAATAATGTGGACTTAAGTCCACATGAATAAACCAATAATTATATATATATTATTCATGACCTTCAGGAGGTACCCTTAGTCAAAGGGTTGAACAGATGTGGTACTCGATCCCCCTTAATCATAGTAATATAAATACACATATCTATTGTAATAACCTAAATTTTCTTTAAGTCGATTTTAATCCTTAATGGGAGTAAGGGCTTACTTTCCTAGTTAGAAGTATTTTAAACCATAAAGAATTTCCCTCGTAAGATTGGGAATCGAATAACCTTTCTATAGATACAAAATTTGGCCAAATTCAACACTCTAGTAAAGAGTTTGAGCCATTTTAGTGAGACAGTGTACCACCTGGTACTCTAGAAAAACCAAGGTGGCAACACGATTTCCACCACATCACGCCAAGGCTCAGTTTTTCAATTGTCCAATTTCCAGTAAGCTGGCACGATTATGGCACGTTGCGCTAGTATGTAAAATTGGAATTTTTCCAGTTTTGAATTTTAATTCCAAGGGAAAAATGGTCATTTTTATACCCCTATATATACTCCTTAACACAAGATTTCTCATTATTTCATCCAAATATACTAGTCTTCTCTAAACTTTCTTCATAAACAACCATTAGGGTTCATCATTCAAGACCCAAATCATCAAGGTTCCTCTGTAAATCTTCCAAGAATCATATAGAAAGGTATGTTGGATGTTGATTCTTGCCTTCCTTCAATCCAAGAAGTTCAAGAACCCTTTAAAAATTATAAAGTTTATTTTTATAAGTTTTGATGATTTATGTAAATAAAAATTGAAGTTCATGTTGTTGATAAGTTTTGATTCATGTTTTGATTATAAAGATTCAAACTTTGACCCTAGTATGTGTTGATTATACTATATTCATGATAAATCCCCTTCAAGAAGCATATTGAATTATGATATAATGTTAATTTAGTGTATTTAATGTTGTATGAACAAAGTGTGCCTCCTATATTTTTGATAGAATGCTTATGTGAAGAAGATAGTACCATTGTAGCATGTTAAATATGAAATCCCATATTATGTGTCTACTAGTGCATGCCAAGTGTTTATTGAAGGACCTTAATGAAAGAATTAAGATATGTTATAATCACTCCCATGTGTGTGTATTCCTTACAGACTGAGTTGGGAGACAATAACATTCCTCACTATACATTTACATAATTAAGATTCCCAAATGCTTGAAGTAATGCTTCATTTACTATGTTGCAAATGATAGTCTAATGTTATGTTATTACTCAAGAGTGGTCAAGTCTTGTCCATTTATGT
This sequence comes from Capsicum chinense, assembly GCA_026120095.1. Classification (NCBI taxonomy): domain Eukaryota; kingdom Viridiplantae; phylum Streptophyta; class Magnoliopsida; order Solanales; family Solanaceae; genus Capsicum; species Capsicum chinense. The sequence continues at coordinate 60,670,266 of JAPEIP010000011.1, forward strand.
TATCAGGGGAATTTATACCTGAAAACTTAGCTGCTTGTCTAGAGCCGAGTCAGTCTCAAGATAATCTTAGTCATGCTATGATCAGTAGAATTCAGTCAGTATCATAACATTATGAAAACTCAAGAATCTTAGTATTCAATGAAATCAAGTTCAATATTCAGTTCAGATTTTAGCAAAGCTTAGTAAGTTACATAACTTAGTAGCATTCCGATAGAAAGTAGAATTCAAAAGTATTCTATCAGATAATAGAATCAAGAAAACTCAGTTAGATCAATTAAGTAAGATAATCAGTAACAGATTTATCTTAGTCTAGAATAGTCTAAGAATCAGTTCAGTATCTATTCAGTTGGGAGTAGGATTCAACATCGAATGAGGGCAGGGATAACAGGCTTCCCCATTATTTTAGGTAAAGTCATTAATAATATTCGCTGCACTCGAGAACTATGTAGCCAGTGTAGGATGAGGAGTCACCCATTATACTAGGCATGACTACCTCCCTAGAGTCACCCGTCATATTAGGCTTGGGTCCAACCAAGTGTCACCCATTATATTAGGCATAGCATCCTGGGTTCAGAGAGAGGTGTATTTACCCAAGCCACGGTACTAAAGCCCTTCCAACAGGGGTTATAGGTTGGACCTTAAGGAAGCTAGAAGGGGTATGTCGGTTAGATGACTACCTCCCACAGTCTGAGTTTCAGATTAAGTCTCAATAATAGAATTTAGCTGAGAAGTCACCCATTATACTAGGCTTAACTATCTCTCAAAGATCATCCATTATATAGGCTTGATCTCAGATTCAGAAAATCATATTCATTATCATTAGACTTAGATATCACCCATTATATAGCCTTTATCTCAAATTCTGACAATCATATTCATTATTAGTAAATTCAGACATCAATGCTAGTAGACTCAAACATCAGTAAAAAGTAATCAGAAAACATTATTCAGAGTTAGTATTTAGTGTTGCTCTGATTCTATTTTTTGTTTGTGCATTTATCTATATGTCCTCATTCAATACTCTTATGTGATTCAGTTAAGTTATGCTCATGCATTTAGCCTTACCTTATATAGGATACCAGTACATTTAAAGTACCGACACATACTTTTCTCTTATGCCATGGTGTATTATACCATAGGTTCTAAAGCACGAGATCTAGAGTACCCTTAGTAGTCCAGACTCATTCAGCAGCAGTAGAAATAGTAGTGAGTCCTCTTCAATCAAGGATGATCCCTATTTTTATTATTGCATTAGATTAAGTTTATTTTGATTAGACGAAGTTAGTTGGGGATATGTCCCACAAACTCCATTTTCAAACAAGTTTAGAGTCTTTTTAGACAGATGTATTAGTATTCAGTTTTCAGTATTGATTATTTTAGATGTTTTGAATCTTATGGAAAGTTTCTGCTAGTTTTTCTCATTTATTTTAGTATATTATGTAGTGCTCAATTACAAATATCAAAAAGGGGTAGCTTGTGGTCCCTCGGGGTCTGAGCACCATGAAGCGTTTCAATTCCATAAAATTGGGGCGTTACATCCATACTTTTATTACACCTAATCCTCAATAATCTTATGATTATAGTATCAATAATAGCATGACTCCTAATCCTCAATAATAATAATAATAATAACAGTATCAATAGGTGATTCTAACTTCTCTATTTCTCAAGATAAGCATTCTGCACCTAATTTATGAATACATTCATAAACACAAGTAATTCCTTAAAGTTTCTCAAATACAAAGATTATTATTTCAAGCATTCACAACTATTATACCTATCACAAGCATATGAGAAGACCAATCAATCATCAATTATTCAATTTAAGAGCACATGTGCAACAAAATTGAGTCTAAAACTATAATTAAATTTAAAGATAGATTCATTCATTAAACAAAACCCATTCTACTCATATCAAGACCAATGAGTTATGTTTGTTAACTTGTAACCCTTACACATTCTTAATTGGTTTTGTACTAAAAAATTGACAGCCTAAATATATGTATTCATACATACTCTTTTAGGAAATTTAAGAATATGTTCCAAAGAATGAATAAAATAGAGCAAAATATAAATAGGATTTCTTTTATCAATTTATTTTTACAAAGGTTGACTTCATTCAATTTAAAGACTTTATACTAGCTTATCAATCATTGGAGTAACATTTTCTCTTACACATATGAGATGATGAAATATTGAATCAAAAGAGTTTTTCATGTATAAAGTTTATTCACATCTCTCTTTCAAGGATGATATAGGATCCCTAAAGTTTATTCACATTCCTCTTTGATGGATGATGTAATCTTTTGAGAATTTGGGGTTGTCACCCATAAATTCATTTTGGGAATTTGGGGTTTACACCTACGAAACCCAACTACATCAAACAAGCAGTAGTAAAAGCCACAATCAATGACTAAGAATCTACACTAAGGAATCACAACCTATACATATTTGCACCCTAGTTTAATATAATCACAAGATAAATTACTTGGCTACTCATGAAGTTAGGAAAGAGGAATATAGAAAATTGGTCGATCAATGCTTCCAATAAAAATTGCAATAAAGAGTAATCAAATATCTAACTTTAATTACTACTAAAACTAATGGAAAAGTTAACCACAATAAATTTTCCCAATTTGGTTGGGTTTGCAAAGTCTTCAATTGGCAATTAAAAGTTCAATAAAAATCCAAGTGAAAGGATTTCCACCCCTTTAGGATTTCGGACCAGCTATGAGATATTTTAATTCTTACATTAGGCCATAAAACTATGTGGCCTCTATCTCGTCAGCTTGCCCTCAAAGGTGGTAAGCGCGATCACCTTTAGATCATTGTGATTACTAGATTTGACCTAATTTGACTGGCTACAATTGCAACATTCAGTACGCGATCCCGATAATTGAGTCGAATTCTTGCTACGGGTCTTCATCTTTACTTCTCTTCTCTTTTTTATCCCTTTAATGCTTAATTCCACATCTTTTATTTTCATCACATGTATACCTGCAAAATATAGAAAATGGTATATTTAATTAACAAAATTGCCTCATTCGCATCGCTATATCATAGTAGTGTGCATGAATTTGGATATAAATGACTGGTAAATTTACCACTCATCAACACCCCAACATGCATCCTTCCTTGTCCTTAAGAAATACTACTTCTTACTCAATAAAACAATACAAAATTTAATCCTAATAATAGAAATATATTGTAATACCCCAATTTTTTGAACCAAAATGCTACACGGTGCTTATGACCCCGAAGGACCACAAGCTAACCCATGACTGATATTTGTACCTATAATCTGCATAATATCTCATAAAATATGCCAAAACATGAACTGTAAGGCCATAAGGTTCAATACTAATACATATTTGAAAAATTTGGTATAACAATACCAAAAAGGAACATAAATACTAAAGTTTGAACATCTAATATGACATCTAGTCTGAAAGCCTCTAACTGAACTGAATAAGGATTTGATGAGACATGTCCCCAACTAACTCTAACTACTAAAATAAAGTAAAAACTGAAATAGAAATGAAATCATCATTTCCTCGAAGGATGAGGACTTATGTCTAACTCGATTGCTGATCCTAGAATCTATTACTGAACCTATGATGTAACATAAGAGAAAGCACAATAGCGCAAATACGTCAGTATGTCTAAATGTACATACTATACGAGTTAGGTAGGCTAAATGCAAAAGGTTATATGCATGGATAATACTGACTGATATGAACGTAATAGTACATACATGCATACGTAAATGTAACTAAACTCATGGAGATACAAACTACTGTGTCTGAATACTGAGAACATGAGTGTACAGAGAATTAGATTCTGAAAGACTAAGTTTACTGATATTGATATAAATCACTAATAAGTGATGGATCTAATACTGTATTACTGATATACTAAGAGACTGATATTTCATTACTGATAAATAAATGATTATTTCTAATAGATTGAATTATAAAGAACTGGTCTGATTGTTTATATCTGGCAGTCCTGAAGCTGACTATTGATAGCATGAGTTCTGATAACTGTTGTGATTGATAGCATAAGTGGCTATATCTCACAGTCCATAAATTTGAAGGAAACTATATGAGTTGTATTTTATTTCTGAGTTGACTGTATCCGACAATGCTGATATACTGAATTCTGAAGAGGTATCTGAGTTCTTTATTGAGACTGGGTAGCTATAGTTGACAGTCCTAAAATCTGTAACTGAAACTATGGGAAGTAGTTATCTAACTGACATTCCCTAAATACTCTATAATAGCGAAGCTGGGGTCCAATCTCTGCCCCAACTGGAGGGGTGTCAATACCGCTCCACTAGTAAGGATAACTGTGAGAACCCTATACTGGCAGGTACTCAATGAGAATGGTAGGAAGCCTAAACTGATGGGTTAAGACACCTCATAAACCCTAATTTGATGGGTTAAGATGTCTTAACCTATGCTAGCTTCATAGTTCTAGAACACAATGATGACTACTAAGAATCAGACCTTGAACTAGTGGGTGAGTTCCCATCCTTGGATTCACTCGGTTCTAACTTCTATTCCAATTTGAAGGACACTAAACTAAATAACTAAGCTGAACTAAATAACTGAACTAAACTGATTAGCTGAACTAATACTGATTAATTGGACGGATACTACTGATATTGTTTAGTAGAGCTAAACTAAGTTTATTGGATTCAAAGGACTGACGGAATGTACTGAGTTATGAGGAATGGTTGAGAGTACTGAAGTTACTAAGATTGTGAATACTGAGGTTGCTAAGGTTACTGAGCACTGAGATTACTAAGATTACTGAACTACTGAGATTACTGAGATTTCTGAGTTTTCCTAAGTCATATGACTGACTGAATTCTATAGATCATGGCTTGACTGGGAGTACCGTGAAAAAATGGCATGGCTCTAGGCACACAACTATATTTTTTGGGTACAAGTACCCCCAGGACTCGATGGAAGGAAACTGATGCAACTTTAACTTCTTGATTACACGACCATCCATAACAATCCATAATACATAAGTGGGGGATTTCATGAAGTGCATTGTCATCATAATATCTATCATGAATAAAAATGCTTATAATCAAGTCATAAATCTCATATTCTAATATCATGGTCATTCCGACAACATATACTATTCATAGCAAGGGCATGGAAATTATTCAAGCATAAGGGAATGACAACATGTATTATTTAGTTCATATTTTAATGATTTGGGGATATTAAACTTCAAGTATTTATTCAACATCTCAAACATGGTAGGAAAGCATAGATATAATTCGCATACATAATTCATATCT
>JAPEIP010000011.1:60681471-60751830 GCA_026120095.1 Capsicum chinense
CCGATGGATCCCAAGGCCTTGGCCAAAACATGGAATCAAATTCAAAGTTTTAGCCGTCGTCAAGTGTAGTCGAATACCGTGATCACAGAGGTACTCAGTGAGATCATCATGACTGATAACATTGCACACGTCGGTGTGAAGTTTCACCACTGGAGAACCTGGGAAGGGTCATTAAAAGGCTAATTATTTATGGGAATTGGTTATTTCTCCTTTTTTTTAGACCCATAAATCCTAATAGTGATTATAGGCCTTAATGGGAGTCTGGGTCATTGATCGAGATCTTAGATTACTTGCGTAATAGTAAATAACTACAAATCTAAATTTCCAATCCTTTAATTTTAGTGTTGAATTCTTGATTTCATGGCCCGAAACCCTTAATTGCTTGAGTGTTGATTTTAGTCCCAAATATGGGTGATTTAAAAAAATTTCTTGAGGGATATAGCACCCTAATTGTATTTAAAGAATGGATTGATCTCGAAAACTTATTTTCCATATGTGGGACCTATTTAGGGGTTTTGGTGTCATCTTTATACCAGAAAAAAATGGTACAATAGAATTGTAATGACGAGTAGATCAAGATTTTGCTAGTTAGATAGCATTTTAAGAATTGTGAAGTGTAGACGAGCATATTATTTTTGATGTAATATTTTGAGGTTGGCCTTTGAGGTAGTCCTCTATTTACTACTCTTTATAGATTATGTTTGATAGGTATTGCGTTTGAATTTTGATGTAAGGATTGATTCTACATAGTGTAACTTAGCCTTTATTGTTGATGCTTTTGGAAATAAATAAGGGTTTTGGACCCATAATATGATATGCTTATAATCCTTTTGAATCCTAGTGCCTTCCTTCTCTAATTTTACTTAGTTGTAGAGTGTTTATGTTATAATGCTATTGTTGGGTTGCGGTCTTTGCATTTGAAGCATATGGATTAAACCTTATTGGACTAGTGCAGTCTTCTTGAAACTATAATTTGGGTAGAGTAGACTCCCATACCCTTGTTTCTAGTTGAAGCTCCAATCTTAAGCTTGAACGTGGCTTACTTGATGTCAAGAAGTTGAACTAAATACCCTATTCTAGTTTGGTGCATGGTATGCCTAATTATAGAAATTGATGTTTAAAAGTTGTATTCTTTAACCCATTTAGGCGTAGATTTGTGTTAGCCTTATGGATGGGGCTAGTAAACCTTAGTATAAGGTTACTTCATGACTTGATAGCTAGTATTAGTTTTCCCTAGATTTGTTGGTGTTAAGTTATATCTATGATAATCCTTGTGGAAGTGATATTGGGAATTTAAAGATGACATTCCCCTTAGATACATTATGTGGTCTATAGAGATGCTATTTTCTATTAAAACTGATGATTGGCGTATGGAGATTATAGTTCCTCTTAGACTTGATGATTGGCCTGTAGAGATTCTATTTCCTCTTAGACTTGATGATTGTTCTATAGAGATTATATTTTCTTTTAGAATTGATGATTGGCCTATAGAGATACTATTTCCTCTTAGATATAATTTTTGTTCCTAAAGAGATGCTATATATTCTTTTTGGTAATGGTTGTTGGGCCTATAGAGATGATATTCCTCTTTTATATGACAATTTACCTTGAGAGGTAATAATCCTCATAGTCATGATGTATGACCTATTGATATAAGATATCCTAGATGTTAGATACCTTTTATATGTGAGATGATTACATACTTATTGATATTATGCCTTCAAGATATGAGATGCCTCATTTCTGAGAGATAATTACATGCTTATTGATATTATACCTCATATATGCAAGGTGCCTCCTTATTTTAGTTCACTAGATATATTTCACAACTTATAAATATGATTATTGGTATGAGGTCTATATACGTATATGGGCTTAAGGCCATGATTATGATGTTGTGATTATTTTAGATGTATTATTGAGCCAATGGTCATATTATGATAATGATTGGATATTTGAGAAGTGTTCATCATGGTAAAGGATACAATTATAGTTTATGGATTCATATACAAGTTTAATATACATATCTCTCTAGTATGGGATTGGGGAAGATATGGTATATTTCTTATGACTTATTTTATTAGATACTAGTGATGGCATGCATAGATTTTGAATATTCATGACTATTGTCCTTGTAAATTATATGATTCTAGATGAAATATGATCTTATGATTGTTTTGCTTAATTAAGGGTTACGTTATGTGGTAGTTAGTTATTTAGTGTGAGACTATAGAACTTGGTGGCTAGGAATCTAATGTATTAGTTAATAAATCTTTCTTATTTAAATAATGTATGTAGAGATGGTTGATATGTAACTAATGATGATGTCAGATTTAGTATAAGAAAAGATTAGTGATATTGATGCCTAAGTTCGTAATGTCGATTGGTTGTTAAATACGAGGTTGTGTATTAACGTGGCTAGATAATATGGGAAGTTGGTAATAAGAGGTGGCTAGCTAATTGATGATTAGTTGCTAAATGGTTGATTAATGAATAGTTAAACAATGATTAGTAGGTTAAAAATGGTTAGTTAATAAATGATGTTAGTTAATAAAAAATGATGAGATGATAAGTGGATAGGGGTTGTCTAATAATGGTTAACAATTATATGATGGTTAGTTGATAATATGAATTGTAGATAAATAGGGATTATGGTCTAGTCATGAAGCTTGGATAGATGTTAGATATTGAATAACAAATAAATAATGGTTAATTTCTATCATTTGAATAAGGATAATATTTATATAAATAAGGTGAGGTTTCATTATAAATAGGGATGCTTAGATAATAACGAGTAGTTCCGAAGTATTATTTAGAAAGATACTTTGCGGTGATATTATTGTGTTCATGAGTATATTAGTATATGTTATTGCTTAATGTTAATTGTGATGATATATTGATACCCTGTAAGGCTAGAGGATACTGTAATGATATGTTAATATTCGTCAAGGCCGAAGGATACTGTGATGATATATTGATACCCAAAGAGGCTAAAGGATATAATGATAATATATTGACACCTGCACGAGGTTGAAAGATATATTAATGATATATTGATACCTAGCTAGATGGGAGGATTCTATGATAATATATTGATACTCCGTAAGGCTTGAGGAAAGTGTAATGATATATTGATAGCTGGAGAGACTAAAAGATACCGTGTGGGTATATTGATACCCAGCAAGATTGGAGGATACTTTGATGTTTTATTGATACCTGAAAAGGTTGGATGTTTATTACAAAAACGATGGTCATGATGATAAAAATTAAGGTGATTTGTTATAATGATTGTGTACCTTGCATTTATACCTTCATGCACATCACCAATAACCAGTATGCACCAATGTTTATCAGTCGATATAGGATGGTTGCATAGATATGGTTAAAGATTAGGCCTTGTATTGTTGTATATTTGTTAAACTTTCTAAGTCTGGTGCTTTGAGGGGTACACATAGGGTCATTTAAGAATATGGTTATTTGAGGTAGCTAGTTAATCGCGTTGTTAGTGATATTGTTAATATCACTATTATGATCATTAATATGGCTAGCTTAAGACAGATTTGCCATTGATTAGGTATCGAGATTTTAGCTATGTTTCAGCCTCTTTTATCTTATAATAGCATTGGTATGCATGATTATATCATATCTAGCCATCTAGATTATAACCCTGAGCATGATAGCCTTAGATCTTAATGTTATTAAAATGATGTCTTAGAATGAGGTCTTAGTGTTGATGTCTCAACCTATGCGAGCTACATAGTTCTAGAACACAAGAATTGCTTCTAAGTATCACACCCCCAACTGTCAGTGTGTGTCCTCATCCTTGGGTTCACTTGGTGCTAAATCCTACTCCTCTATGAATAGAAACTAAACATGTTTAACTGAACTAAACTATTACTGAGTTCATTGAGTTTCGTTGACTGATGGAATACTACAGAGATTACTAAAGTACTGAGCTTTCTAAGACTTCTAGGATTACTGAGTTAACTGAGTTTTCCTGAGTCACATGACTGACTGAATTCTACTGAACATGGCTTGACTGAGGATATTGTGAAACATGACACAGGCTCTAGGCGTACAACTTACTTGTCGGGTACTAGTACCCCAAGGACTCAATAGCATGAAACTGACAGAACATGACACTTCTTACACACATGACCAATATGAACAATTTATAATACATCAATTTGGGGATTTCTTGAAGCACATTGTTATCATAGTCTAGTACATGAATGGAATTTGTATATAAACATGTCATACTTTTATCAACCTATTCTGATGGAAATTCCCTCAACCATTCATAATGCACACGATATCATGGAAGGCATTCCTAGTCATAGGGTAAAGCATGCACCTATCACTTAGTTCACAATTAAGCTATATTGCATAATTTCTATTCTCTTAGGCATTTTTTCAAACACCTAGGATGCATGACTTAGGACTTAGGCATGGCCATCAAATTAATACTACTAAACTCTATATATCAACTTAATTCTACATGTTTCAAACCACATACTATCATAGGTTCATGAACAACACATAAAGATTCCTACTTGGGAATCATACAACCATAATCACATGAACATAATCAACTTACAACAAAATATTCACAATATATTATTTAAAACTTGATTCTTGGGCTTCATGCATAAAAGGAATCCATGAATGAACATTGTACATACCTTAGTTCTTGATTCTATGAAGATTGATGGGTTGATTCTTTTATTTGAGTGTTGAATTTGAATTACCAATTGAAAACCCTAGCTTGTTCTTGAGATAAATTTGAGAGAAACACTATGTTTTGGGTGAAAAATTGTTGAATCACGTGTTATTGGGTTTAAATAGGGGTGTGAAATTGACCCTTTTCACCCTTGGACACTTATTTTAATTTTGGTGAAATTTTTTCAATTTTCATCCTTTGCTCAATGTGCCACTATCGCATTAAATAACTGGAACTGGACAATTGGGAATCTGCATGGTGGCGCGATATGGATCTATCATGTTCCCACTTTTTTTGTGACCTGAAAGTTTGGTATGACACGCTATTATCGCAAAGCAACACTGGAAATCTAGAAAATACCATATGTATAAAAGTGGATTCATCTTTAAAACATGTCTTTGACATCTTCGAGATGAATTTAAGCTAGGTAGAAGTATGGAGAATTATAATATCTCCCCCTTGGGAACGAATGATTCTGATTGAGATAGGAGAAATGAAAAGTAAAGTACATACCAAATATAAACAACTAAATCATGTCTATATGACTGACATTTCTGAGATTCATATGAGCATGCATATATTATACATGATTTCATGACTAAACTAATTCATGAATGCTTGACTGGGAGTACTGATAAGCTGATCATGTATATCTGAAGTTTGAATACATGCCAAAATTGATAACATGCTGATATTTCTAATAATTGAGTTTCTCACAAGGAGAATGCATGTCTTATGCTTGAACACACGACTAATCTAATGCATGAGCATATAATTGAATATGCAATGGTAAATAGATACCAAGTTTAAAATGGGAATACGAGCATGAAAATACTTTGTAAGTGGAACTCGATTATAAAACTTAATAAGCTTTAAGGAAAGCTACTACCTTAGGCTGAGTCTGATTTTGCGGAGAAGAGGTGATGGTACTTGGATAGCATGTCCATTTATGCTACCCAAGTAGATCCTTCAACGGACTGATTTTTCCTAAGAACTTTGACTAGTGGGACTTCTTTGTCCCTTAGCCTATGAGTCTGGTGGTCAAGGATTTTAACTGGAATTTCTTCGAATGAGAGGTCATTTTGAACATCTATGCTTTGAATAGGGACTACAACTAGTGGGTCACCTATGCATTTCTTGACTAAATAGACATGGAAAACTGGATGAACTAAGGCTAGGTCTGAAGGCAACTCGAGCTCATAAGCTACCTTGCCAAAACGACTGAAAATTTTTAAAGGACCAACAGATTAGGGATTGAGCTATCCCTTATTTCCGAACATCTTTACTCCCTTCATGAAAGAGATTTTAAAACACATGGAATTTGTTGACCTCTTCTCGGGATCCTTTTTGAACACACATGAATGAGAACATGAGAACATGACTGAGTCTATAACATATGATATGAATTGGGTAGCGTGAACTAAATTGAGCCATTAAGTATATGGCTTATGGCTAATATTGGAGCTAGAAGGTCAACCTATAAGTACCCCCTACTCCATACTGGATTAATTACATGAAGAAAGAATGGGATGTTTATGTCATGAAAGTTTGGGGGTTCATAGTGTTTCTCCTCCTTGGGACACTATGTCCCTCGAAGAATACTAACTTTGTTTAGTCGCCAAGGAAATTGAAGCGATGCATAAGGAATGTACGAACTGAATCGTGATTGAATATCTTGAATCTGAAACTGAGACATAATACATGAAATGGATTGATTTCGCAACTACTGAATCTTTCTATCTCAGAATAGTAACATTCATGAGATTTCTGATAGTAGAACTAGGTGGAAATATGGGAAACTATACCATACAAACTTGGTGCCCGATTGCTAAACTGAATTATTGGATGATCGATTTAACTTATACTGAAAACTTATACTTAACTAAAGTAGTTCTTCTGCACCTGAGACCACTAAAAATATTTGCATAAGCGATGAGCGCAAATCCCTAAACTTACTAACTTATCTGATTAACTGAATGACTGATAGCTGAATACTAGGTCTGTAAGACCAAACTGTACTATGTTTGAATAGCTAGACTACAACTGTAGAGCGTTATACATAGGATATAAGGACTGACTTGTTGACATGAGATATTGTTCATGAACTAAGGGTAATTGAATTATATTAGAACGCAACACCGAGAGTACCAAATATTTCTAGAATAGTCATGTAAACAGAGGTACTGAAACGTTAACAACTGAGTAGCTAATAATTCTACGCTATGGTTGAGTAAATCCAAAACTAAACTGAGTTACCAACCTTATTACTGAACTAAGACTGGGACTGAGATTATAGATAAGACGGTAATTAAGACTAAAACCATAGCTAATATTATAGCTGGGACTGAATACTAGTTTCTGAGAACTAAGGTTTGGACTGGTACTAAAGTACTGAATTCTGAGACTGAACACTGATTACTAAGTACTGAATACTGAAACTATAATTTAGATGGCAACAGAATGTTGATAGTTACACAATGGGGGTTGAGATAAGTGAATTATTACTACACCCTCGTGTAAAAAAAACATACAACAATCTTCTCTTAACATGTAACATTTACTCTCTCCTATTTAAGTAACTGCCTATCACTGCTCACTTTTCACAAAGAGAGCTCACTGAAGGGTTAAATCAGGAGGACCTGAAGCATGAATGGACACTAACTGAACTTGATACTTGACTGAATCCTGAGGAATAGAATATAAATATCATAGGTTCACCAAGTGATCTAAACTTTGGATATGCATAACATAGTCTAAATTTAACTTATTTGTAGAGGCGTAACATGAGCCATGGAAGCTGAGTATACTGTAAAGCATGATATGTGTACATGAGTTATGAGTTGTATGTGAGTTAGGAGTTTTCTGCATTCGAGGGGCATGATTTGTATTAATGAGGGGAATAGAACTGAACTCATTTTGCTGGGAAATGATATCATACATAATTCTATGGAAAACGTGTGAATATAAGTGGCTTTCATAGAGCTGAGATATGAACCATGCGTAGGCATCATGCTGACTGAAGTACAAAACTTTACACTGAGATAAGGATGGGTTGAGAATCATCTTCTTTTACTTCTTTTCTATATGTACTGTCACTACTACTAAAAATCTGAGAGACTAAATTGGTCACTTGATCTATCATCTCCCCATTTAAGCCATCATCGTAAGTATGTGAACGCTTTAGTTAACTCAGAATTAAACTGTAATCATCATCACATACTTACACTCTGTACGACATATGTTTTCCTTACTAAAAATATCATCTGCTTTTGGTTCTTCTTATACAACTAATATTGCATCTCCTAATTCACATCCACACCTTCATACTTAATTTTAGATCAAAACTCTTAAATACTTGCTTGCTTTGTATAGGCATACTGGTCTACCTTAGTACAACTATCCCCATGAATACATAATCTGCTTAATTTGGGTAATGTTATACCAACTATACCACTGCTAAACTACTGGGTTCATGCTTCTAACTCTAGGTCATATACTATCATATGATTCAAAGAAGGGATCTGATGACATATCTAATATTGGGTTCGTGAATCAGTTCTTATGATCATGAATGAGATATGTACAACTTTGGAACATAAGGGAACTGATGGGATACTTTTGAGACTATGGATATTCCCATAACTGTCTGTGGGGACTGTCTGAGAAAGCCTTACCCCTAGGACGTTTAGTTTAACTATTTCTGTTACCTTGAGAGTAAGGTGGAGTTAACATGAGTGGATAATGATGAGTTCCTACATAAAATTCTTAGAAAACCTTTCTATAAAATGATTTGAAACATAAAAGAAGGGAAATAGTACCTAAAACATCTCATAGCTTCCTACACATAAGTGTTGCGCATAATACAACCATGCATAAGACTCAAAAGTTCTCATGACCCCGAAGGACCACAAGCTAACCCATGAATGATATCTATAACTGAGTACTAAATAATAAATTGTAAATATGTGGAATATAAGTTATAAGGACATAAGGATAAAAAATTAAACTAATACTGAATATAAAACAATCTCTTTAATGGGGTATAACAATACCCAAAACTAAATAAATTGTCTGAAAACATGCAGTAGTCTAAAAGTTTCTAAACTATCAAAAATCTGAGGTGTTGATGGTACATGTCCCAACAAACTTCCAACTACTAAAATACTAAAATAATAACATAATCATATTATCCTAGAATGATAAGGACTCACTACTAGTATGGCTGCTAAATGTCTGATCTACTAAAGATGCTCGGGATCTCGTACTTCTAAAACCTATTGTAAAAACACCATAGTGCAAATACATCAGTACGTTAAATATTCTAGTATGAAAGTGAGGTTGGATGAATATAATGGTTTATATACATGAACAATACTAACTGACTGAATAACATGAACGTGAGAATACATGCATGAATAAGAGATTGTAACTGAATTTTTTATAACACTGACTCATGAATTCTAATAACATGGATTTACTGATATTTGTGTGCTAATACTAGGATACTGAGTAATTGAGCCTATAGATTATTGAGGAACTTTTTTATATTATTAATAAAGGAAATACTATTTCTGACAGTTCTGATTATGAAGAACTGGTCTAATTAACTTTAACTGACAGTCCTAAAACTTAATATTGATAACATGAGATAATGATAACTGTATAATTGAAATAATTGATACTGAGCGACTGTATCTGAAAGTATAGGTTCTGATGGATCTAGTTGAGTTCCGTACTATTTTGAGTTGACTATATCTTATAGTCCTAAAATCTGAAGAACTATTTAAGTTCTATATCAGACTGAACGACTGTATTTGACAGTCCTAATTTTGTAACTAAAACTATGGGAAATAGTCATCTAACCGACATGCCCTTAATACGCCATTATGGTTGAGTTGAGGTCCAATCTGTAACCCTAATTGGAAGGGTGTTAATACCGCACCAATGGTAAGGTCAAGCTGTGGGTGACCCTCATCTGATAGTGTCCCCAAAGGAGAATAATGGGACACTCTTATGACAGTGTTTATCCACCTCATCATCCTTCATCTGTCAGTATTGATGTATCAACCTATGTTGGCTACATAGTTCTAAAATGCAAGGGTTTTTTCTAAGTATCACACGCTCAATTGTCAGTATGTGTCCTTATCCTTGGATTCACTCGGTGCTAAATTCTACTCCTATATAAATAGACACTAAACATGTTTAACTAAACTAAACTATTACTGAGTTCGTTGAGTTCTATTGACTGACAGAATACTATAGAGATTACTGAAGTACTGAGCTTTTTGAGATTTTTGGGATTACTAAGTTTTCTTGAGTCACATGACTACTGAATTCTATTGAACATGGATTGACTAATGATATCATGAAAACATGACACTGGCTCTAGGCACACTTCTAACTTGTCAGGTACAAGTACCCCCAGGACTCTATAACATAAAACCGACATAACATGACACTTCTTGAACACATTACCAACATCAACAATTCATAATATATCAATTTATGGATTTCTTGAAGCATATGGTTATCATAGTCTTGTACATGAATGGAATTGCATATAAACATGTCATACTTTCATCAACCTATTCTCATGGATATTCCCTCAACAATTGATAATACACACAATGTCATGGAAGTCATTCTTGGTCATAGGGTAAAGCATGCATTTATCACTTGGGTCATAATTAAGCTACTTGCATAATTTCTATTCTCTTAGGTATTTTGTCAAACATCCAGGATGCATGACTTAGGGCGTAGGCCTGACCATCAAATTAATACAACAAAACTCCGTATTTTAACTCAATTCCCCATGTTTCAAACCACATACTATCATAGGTTCATGAAAAACCCAAAAAGATTCAAACTTTGGAATCATTCAACCATAATCACATAAACATAATCAACCCACAACAAAATATTCACAATAAAAGATTTAACACTTGATTCTTGGGCTTCATGGATTAAAAGAATCCATGAATGAACAATGTGAATACCTTAGTTCTTGATTCTACGAAGATAGATAGAGATATTCTTGAATTTGAGTATTGAATTTGAATACCCAATTGGAAACCCTAGCTTGTTCTTGAGAGAACTTGAGAGAAACATTATGTTTTGGGTGAAAAAATTGTTGAATCATGTGTTATTGGGTTTTAATATGAATGGGAAATTGACCCTTCTAACCCTTGGACTTGTATTTTAATTTAAATTTTTTCAATTTTCATCCTTGGCACGATGCACCACTATCACGCCAAGTCACTAGAACTGGATAATTGGGAATCTGCATAGTGGTGCGATGTGGAGCTATCGTGTTGCCACTTTTTTTGCGACCTAAAAGTTTAACGCGATGCACCACTATCAAAGAACAACACTGGAAATTGACAATTACCATTTAAGTTGGCTCTGCGATGCGCTGATTGCTCAGGTGATACACTGTCTCACTAAAAAGGCTCTAACTCTTCGCCCAGGTGTTGGATTTGCGCGAATTTTGTATTGATGGAAATCTTATTAAATTTCCCGCATGATAAAAAGTTAAAATATGTAAAATACCATATGTATAAAAGTGGATTCATCTTTAAAACATGTCTTTAACAGCTTCAGGTCAAATTTAAGCTAGGTAGAAGTATGGGGTGTTGCAAGATTCCATTCTATTTATATGTTGTATATATCTTCTTTATATTTGGAGCTCAGTTGGCAGTTTCCTACTGACTAACATTTGTTTGGTACTCATACTCCACTTCTGCGGCCTGTAGATCATAATAGAGATTATCATTATTGATGTGTGAATCATATAGAGCAGTCATAGTTTGGATACTTAGGGTGAGCTCTGACGTTTGGAGTATTACTTATCACTCTCATGTTTACTAGACTAGTCTCCATGTTGTATTTGAAGTAAGTTGTGTCATAGTATTGTTCCTTGATAGTTCACATTGGTACTCTAAATACATTAGAAGCTCTTGTGCTGATACAACCAGGTGGGATTCTATCATGTATTGATATTTACTTGAAATATTTTGCATTTTTTCCATATTATTGAGTAGTTTTTTACTGACCATTCCAAAATGCGGGTTGGCTTGCATACTGAGGGTTATGGTAGGCGCTATTATGACCTAAGAAATCAGGTGATGACAAATTTATCTTAGAGCCTAGGTTTAATAAATATGTTAGAATAAGAGCTTGGTGTCTTTAGTGTCCTGGGAATTGATGTGGAGTCATCCATAAGCTATCTTTGGGAGGCTATAGGTACAGTTTAGTAAATTCACTTCTTGATTCATTATCGTGTGTACGCATTTCCTGTGAACCTCGAACATATTCTTTGACTCTATTCTATCTTAAAGAATGATGCAACCTTATCGACTTATGTGGATGAGACATCGACATGCATTCCTATAGGTTTAGCATAGCATCAAATTAAAAAGTCAAAGATAGATATCAACGATCTTCAGCAGCCGCCATTGAGTCATGTTGTAGATTTCTCTAAGCCATAGAGGACAATTGATTCATCTATTAGTTCTCAGACGAAAGTTGGGTCTATTGATTTTCATCAGGTTTCTTTGTCAGTTTTGAGTATGAGACTGTATTTCTTTTATGGTCGAATCATTTTCCTATGCTACATTCTTCTTAGTCAGTCAAGGGTGCATGGATATTTTAGAGAGTTATTATTTTCACTCTTTTGGGCACCGGAGCATATGATAGCTGTCGAATCATCCTTTCCTTAAGATGTCAATTTTGAGAAGACCATAGAGAGCAGAAGTATTAAGACTTACAAAAATGGAGGCAACAGGCATTTCATTAATATAGTGCTATTGGTATTTTATTTAGGAGTAAGGATCCCTCCATTAAAGTTCAACTTTACCTACAACTCATTAGCTACACGCAGACAGTACTCCATACTATGAGTGGTTTTTATATTAGCTTAGACGTCTATAGTGTGTTAGGTTTGTTATATCTATGGCAATAATTTAGGATTATGAGAGTAAGTATCTCAAGGTATTCTAGGATCTTTATATGATGGTGTCCCGATGAGACACTGGTTCAGAGAATGCCCTGGGTAAGAGATAGATGATCAACTAGAGTTAGCATGTATACTTTTCCAACCTAGAGTTATTGAGATAGGCTATGATTTTAGAAGTATGGACATAATTCTATGGATTTCTCTCAGTGTCAGTTGCCCAACCATTTGGGCTCAGTTTGTATTCTCTCCATGTTAGTGCTTCAAAAGTTTTCTTTGATTGAAGAGATACTGACTAAAGAGATACTGACTACTAATCTAAAAAGTATTTCCTCTATGGGATTTCTAGTCATTTAGCTCATTCATATCAACCTCATGATGTTGTGGCATATTTAGTTATAGGTAGTGTGTGTGGCGCCTTAGTTGATGATTTAGTCGGTTAATCTGAGTTTGACCTATTAAGATTTATTTCTCCCTATGCCCGTTAGGTATGTGATTATAGATGTCGCTACAATTAGTGAGCTTTTATTTCCTGCCCTTATTTCTTATTATGTGTATTGTGAATTTTATACCTATTTGTGATTATATGCCTTGATAAATTGATATTTCTTATTATGTGCCTTGTTATCGGATTCATGATTATGTTAGTACTCCATGGTTTATTTCTTTTAGTAGTGGATTGTATAGACCTATATTGATATTTTCCACTATGGGGTTGGTTTGGGTTCAATTCCTATTTATATTAGCACATTAGACCAACTATGGCTCTTGAGTGGTACATGATATTGATGTTCATTTTGGTCCTGCCCATTCAGTATGAATGATATTGATATTATTGTTTCTATTTCTACCACTACATGAGGTTACTGATATTATCACTTGATGTTATTACTTGATGTAATTGATTCTTGGTAGGTTGTTGTATAGAGTATTGTTATATATTTAAACTTTCATTTTCTTTTGAAATTGTTTGGTGTCTTAAGTAGATATAGCCTGACCATATTATTTCATTCCCATACCACAGGGAGGCAGGCTGTGTTCTCTCTTTGTTTATTGTATTAGATTAATTCGGGGATATCTAGTGATATCTTGTATATGAGATTATAATAAACCTAAGTACTAAATTATGATGGTTGAGTAACTGATAACTAAGGGCCATGGTTCTGTAGAATTGACAAAGTTCTTTACTTAATACTGAGACTTAAATTATAACTGTGGTAGTGTTCATCTAACCTACATACCCCAATATAGACTGATTTGGAGACTAACCTATGACCCCAGTTGGAAGGGTTCTTGCACCTTACCACGAGATACTAATAATGCTGGGTCAACCTTAATCTGGTAGGAAGATTTCTGAAATATATATATGATTGCGTCAACCCTAGCCTGGTAGGAGGATGTCTTACCCTACACTGGCTACATAGTTCTATAACACATGGATTGCTACTAAGGGTCAAACCCTCTGCTGGTAGGAATGCCCCTATCCCAGGGTTCGCTCGGTGCTAAGTCCTACTCGCAACTAAATTGTCACTAAACTGATTACTAGACTATACTAGGCTTGACTAAACTGACACTGATCATGTTTACTGATTGAACTGGATTGAGTTCACTGAGTTCTAGTAATTCACTTAGCACTACTGTTCTTGACTTTTACTAGGATGATTCTATAACTACTACAACTAAGTAAACATGTAGAATTTGGGTAATAAATACCCCTAATTCTAGATATCATAAGTAATAAAATCATATCACAACTTTAACAACTCAACAATAAGTTACCAAGAAAGATTTACTCATATGGACATTTTACCAAACACTTGCAAGGCATAGC
Organism: Capsicum chinense; assembly: GCA_026120095.1. Taxonomy (NCBI): domain Eukaryota; kingdom Viridiplantae; phylum Streptophyta; class Magnoliopsida; order Solanales; family Solanaceae; genus Capsicum; species Capsicum chinense. The sequence continues at coordinate 60,695,974 of JAPEIP010000011.1, forward strand.
TTAAGCATGGGAATAGTTTAAACATGTAGTAAGAGCATAATTTCAATGCTAAAATCACTAAAAGATTACAATGCACAATTCCTTCACTTAGACATTTTGTCAAACACTTAGGAGGCATAACTTTGTACAAGGGAATGAATAACATGTTAATGCATTATGACTATAACAATTAATTCACAATTATAGTGTTTGACATGAGATCTACATCAACCTACATTCCCATTGATCCATTTTACATGAAAGTCATATTTTCTTAACTTTGAAACTCAAATAACAACACAAACATAAGCATGATTTAATTCATAACATGAGAATCATAATTCAAGCTTTGAAAAGGATTCTTGAACTCCAAGGGTGGAAGGAAACCAAAGGATGAATACCTAACATATCTTGATTGTTGATTTTTTGAGAATTGTGGTGAATTCGTGGGACATGGACTTGAACTTGATGGAATTAGGGTTTTGTTATTGAGAGTTCTTGTGAGATAATGACTGAATTTTTCCCTTTGGGAGGTTTAATTTTGTGTTTTGGCTGAATTAGGTAAGGGGAAAAAAGAAATAATTGCCCTTGGAAAGTCAGAATTTAAGTAGAAAAATATGCCAAGTGATGTAATGTTCGATGTAATGCGTCGATGGTATTAACACAATAGCTGACACGTCGCATCAATGGTGCCGATGCAATTGACAACGTTACGCATCGAGATCGCGTTGGCTTGATAGTTTGGTCATTAAAATATGACCAAAACAATGTCTGAAAATTCTGAAACTCACCCAAGATGACCTATTGACATCTGTGATCAAGAATAAATTTAAAAATCAACAATCTATGGTCGTAAGGATAAAAAACAAGATCATCCAATTACCTAGGATAAAAATGATTCTAAGTCTTAACGCTCCCCTTAATACAATGTATATGACACTAAAATGACTAGGACTTTGCGGGGTCTTACAGATGAATTTAACACTGTAAAGGATTCAATAAAGAGGCCAGGATTGCGTGTTATGTAACAAAAATGAGACAGAGGAGATCCTGCTCATGAAATTGCTTTTGTCGATAGTGCATTTACACATTAAAATCTCTAATAGTAGTGCAATATTGGATTATGAGATTATTAATGAATAATTTTTTTTGTGATGTGTATAAATTGTTTTAAAATTTATTATGTATGTCAATAAAAATTTACATTAATACGAGTGACTATTTATATAAATGGTTTCAATTTAATAATATGTGGCAAAAATCGTTGTAATAGATCAATAAACCATTGTAATAAGTAGTCAAAAATCATTATAAAAGACTAATAAAACTATTGCAATAGTTTAATGAAATAGTTATAATAGGTACTGAAAAAGTGTTTCAACAGAATCACAAAATCATCGCGAAAGATGATATTGCAATGGTTTAATGTCATTGCAGTAGAATCTATTACAACAGTTAGTAAATATTTTAATAGATGAAAAGAGGGGTCCCAATTAGTCAAAAAATAACTATGGCGATAGTTTCAGCCAACCGTTGCATAAACCATTGCCATGACCAATCGCAACGTACACATATAGGATGCTTGCTGAACCATAACGGTAGAGCTATGGAAAAACTTTTATCGTCTATTACAATGATTTAGCAACCGTGGCCATAGGAGTAATTTCCAGTTGTGTTCTATCCTAGATTGCCAATGGAAACTTAAGTCTAGAGTTCTCAGCTATAGTAGGTATGTAATAGTTCAATAACATTTTCCTTTTACCCTCATGCCCAATTTTTCATAATTAAATTATAGTTTTCATGACCTCAAGTTTAGTATGTCTACCCCAACAACGCAAGTTATTATTAATTTTACTTTACATGAATGTTCGTGGTGTTATTGTTTTATTGAAACTATTTTTGCTTAATTTGTAGCAGTCCCATCGTAGTCTAGTTACGTAAATAAGAACTTAAAAATCTTTATCATGAATTAGCATCACAGTTTTAACATTGAGCATAAACAAATGGTTTGAGCTGACTACAACACTCTATTTTTTGATAGAAAGAATTTAATTACTTATGAGAAAATAGAACATAATTTAATTTAGGAAGATAAATAAGCACCGAGAGCACATAGGCTCAAAAAATCCATGTCCCATAACTATGTTGCACTATAGGAGTTGGGCACATTGCTAGTCGTCAGCTCCTTTATCCCAAGAGGATTAGTAGTGCATCTACATTGAACCACCCACTTTATTGTTTGATTCTTACATTTAAACTTCATATCCAAATTCTTCCCAATTTGGAAGTTACAAGGTTTAGGTGTCACAACCCGATTTACGAGACATGATGGCACCAACTTTATCCTGCAAGTATGTAAGTCACATTATAGCCTAGATCTACACACAATGTGCTTACTTGGTGGAATATGTCCAAAATTCGAGAAATCAACAATTAAAGTGTTAAAATGACAATAGGGTAGTAATAACAATCTAATAGATTAATAAAAAGAGAAAAAACTATCCCACGAATTGGTGATGTCGGTAAAAGAGTTACTATAAATGAACTATAAGTACTGGATAGTCAAATACAAACTATCTCGAGGTTAAAAGACTAGAAATGGATAAATAGAAGAAAGAAGGGTAACTCCAACTCCAATAGCTAACCTAATCTCTAAAATCAACCCTGCACGAGCGTCATGTGAACAACGACAACTAGTACTAGGATCTACACCAAAAAATTACAAAAGTGTAGTATGAGTACAAAAATAATGGGTACTCAGTAGGCATTATCGGACGAGTGAGCTAAATCATGATATAGATATTATAAGATTCAAGATAAAGTAAAGTAAGTTAAGGAAATAGGGCAAACCTCCAACACTGATGTTCATGAATAAATAAATAAATCCGAAATAATAACTTAAAGATCACACAGTTATAACAACAAATTGGCCTCATAAGGAAATAATTATGGAAAAGTAAATAATCCAGCGCAGCTAGAACGTACAATTAAGGAAAGTAAATAACACACAAACAATAAATTATCAATTACCATGCCATAACAAAGAATCCCTCCAAACCATAATATATCGTAAATAACACCCAAAATTACATTCTTGAACTGAAATTCAAATGTATCATAATCATTATCATCATTTTTCAGACTTGAATCGAAACTCAAATTATCAACATCATCATCAAATATTGGAATTAAACTGGGACTCATACATCAATTGATAGACTTAAAAAAATGCATATATAATTTGACAATGTAACTAAACCATAATCATAAGACATATACTAGATCACAATAATTACACATTAAAACATACCCAGAATTAGTACTAACTCCCAACTACCGAACCAACATAATCAATAAGCATCTAATGTCTTTAACGTCCAAAAAATAATTAACATGGGTATATCATGAATGATTAATCCTACAAAAGCTAACATGAGTCTTGGCCTAAGGTGGGCTGACTGAGTCTGATTCTAATCCCCGAAATCTATTTTAGGAAAATTCTACCCTAGACTAGGCTAAGATATATAAACATATTTTAAGATGTTAAATAAGCCCTAATTATCCGTAAAATAGAAGTTTATCCAAAAACATGAGTAAATGAGTTAATTATGCCAAAATTATGATTTCAACATAGCTTAAATATTTTAACTAACGAAAATATTTTCATTCATACCTCCAACACCTAAATCTCTTCCCATATCTAGCATAATACCATAATCATATAGTGAAATAGCTTAATTTATGAAGAGGGCAATCCTACCATACCCAGACGGCGAAGAAAAGCCTAGAGAATCCATTAAACCACTAATTTCCCTTGTTGGGAAGCTTCTTCATGGTGCTATGCTATTAAAATCACAATCTACTCGGCAAAACTAGAACAATTATATCCATATTGCACTATTATGATTTGTGTCCAAAATTATACATAAATCCTATGTGTGGCACAAAATCGTCCTTTTGAAACCAACACAATGTCCCTCTATGATCAAGGAACCTTCACCCTCAAAAATGGGTAAATTCTAAGCTCTAAAAGTGCTACAGTTAAGTCATAAATAGTTTAGGAATTTTAGAAAAAGATAAGGGATTTCGTCCCAAAATAGACAAAAGCTTTCCATAAATTTAATTAATAACCATGTAAATTAATTATACCAAAGCTCCACAATCACCGACAATTGATTCTTCGAAGAATTCCCACTTTTTACAGCTCAGTATTCCTCTGAATGATTGGAAAATTATGAAATAAAGCTAACTAGGGTATTTGTAGCCTTCCCAGGTACACAGATATCGCTTTAGTAGACCGTGGGCAACTTTAAAGGTAAACGCTAAAGCACCAAATTGACTGCTAAAGTGGTACCACACTGACATGGCAGGCTGAAAGGAGGTCGGTTAATTCTAAATAGACCAGTATTTTAGCTTCCATATTTGTACTAAAATAGCACATGCAGATTTGGTGAAGGCCGCTAAAGCTGCCAAAGGGCCACTAAAGAGTTTGGTGCTTTATCGGTTGCACCATAATTTCATGCATCTGCTTGAGACTTGAAATATTTTTAAGCCTCCACCAACCCCTCGAAATTCATCTAAAATATTCTATATGCAAAAAAAACTATACTACCCTATCCTATTTGATATTATGAACTCAATGGTATAGTTGAAATTTCCAACCAAGGTTTTTTTGATGAAAAGTAGGTCCCACACCTACTTTACATTTATTTTAATTTCCAGCCTATAGCTTGATATGAATCTGGGTGCCTCGGGACGCAAAACAATGATCCACCTCAATTAAAATTGATGTTTCAGATCTATTGGAATAGTCAGAATTTCCATACGAGGTTGTTTAACTTATGTTTTTGCCTGGTAGCTAACTTGAAACAACGGAGGCTTTAAAATAGGAAATTTGTTCTAAATACCAAATGAATGGCCCATTAACTATACTATCAGTTCCAACAAGTCATAAATGATTTGGGACAGATTTAGAAAAGATTTCAATGGCAAAATAAGTGAAAATACACAGGATGACCTAGCGGGTCATTACAATATCCTTCACTAAAATAATTTTCCTCTGCAATTGTAAAGTATTAGGATGTACCTAAATCCTTGAATAGGTAAGGATACTGGGTCTAAAACTCTTTCTTGATCCCTAAATTAGCCTCTTTTACTAGGAGGTGCCTCTACTGATCATTACCTACTGGAATCTCTTTAGTATACAATCGTCTGACATCACTAGTCAATATGAGTGCAAGAACCTCCACAAAGTTCAACCACTCATCCAACTTAAAGAGTCCCATATAAGCACATAAAGTGTTAGGAATGTATTCACATAACAAAAAAACATAGAAAATTTGATATATAGCAGCAAAATATGGGGGTAAGGCTAAGTGATAATCCACCTTACTAACTGTGCATGGAATCTCAAAGTCTCCAATATATCTTAGGTTGATCTAGCATTTCAAGATCTTGGGTTGATTTAGCATTTCAAGGGATCCAATATATCTTGGGTTGATATAAACTTTCTTTAAAAACCTTATCAACCCATTTATTGGTAATACATGTAGGAATATTTCATGACTCACTCCAAATATAATGACATGAAGTCTATAATCTGCATAAGTCTCCTGCCTACTCTAAGTTTCCCTCATCCAATCCTAAATCACCCAAACTTTAACCTATAATTCCTGAAGTTAGTACCACGAGGTCTAATTTTGGAGGTCTTAAACCATCCTATTAGAGAACGACATCTTATACAAAGCTACTAATGATGCTATCTAAATACTCAAATGATAACTATTATTGTACGTAAATACTGCCAAGGCTACATGTTCTTTGCACTGAACTACAAAATCCATAATAGAAGCTCAGAGCATATTTTTTAGAATCAAAATAGTCTACTCTAATTTCACATTGGTCGGGGGATGGAAGGTTGTACTATGATCTAGCTAAGTACCTAAATCCTCTTTGAAGCTTTCCAGAGCTAGAAGTTAACACTGATCCATGGTTTGAAATGATAGATATAGGTACACCATACAAATAAAGTATCATACTAACATAGATACATGCTAACCTCACAACACAGAAGGATATTTAAATAAGGATAAAATATGATAACTTTTTCAGCTGATCCACAATGACACAAATAGCATCAGAACCTCAAGAAATATGAGTCAAATTTTTTATATAGTACATAGTAATACACTCTTATTTCTACTTGGGAATGGGAAACCTCTGAATTAAAACACCAAGCCTCTGATGCTCATTTTTCACTTGCTGACAAAATAAACAACGATCTACAATGTAAGACAGATCAATCTTCTTATCACTACACCAATAATATTGCTTAAAATCTCTATACACCTTAGTTGTATCTAGGTGAATATAATGTCTGCAGTTGTAATCCTCATGGAAAATCAACTTAATAAAGTTATCAACACTCGTCACACAAAAAGGCTATCAAATCTAGAAAAAACCCATAAAATATATGGTATCCCTCTTGCACTAGCCATTCAACATCAAATCACAAATGATTCAAAGTCTTTTATCCTCAAACTAACATCTTTAAATCTGCTCATATAGAAAGGGCCTATCATAAACACAAGAAAGAATTATCCAAGTGTATACAATATCTAGTCTTACAATCAAGTTTGACACAGACTGAATGTCCTGTACGAACGACCTCTAAGAAAATCAAATACAAGTCAAAATATAAATTATAATGAACCTTTAGGTCATTTCTTATAATTATGGTTATTTCCACTATTTGAGGTTCTCCATAGCTACCTTAAGTCATTTATGACTCATTGGGGCTGATGATTTGGTCACCGAGTAGTTTATTTAGGTTTAACAACTAATTTTCTATTTAGAAGTCTTCAAAGGTTCCCAATGGCCGCCAGGAAAAAATTTTAGTAAAATGAACTTGGATTTAAAATTTCACTCTACCAATACATCCATAATATCAAATTTAGTGGTTGCATATATCATTTGTAAAAATTTGATTCAAAATGTATACTGAGTCCTTGGACAAACATAGAATGAAATTCCAAGTTTCAGCCATCATCAAGTGCAGTCGAATACTGTGATCATGGATAGTCTACTTGCGATAGTGAATACCATAATCGTGGCATATGTGGGTGTATAATTGCACCACCTGAGATCCTACAAAAGATCTTTAAAAGGCTAATTTTGGTTGAGAATTGGCTATTTTCCCCATTGTCTTGAGTCCCAAAACCCTAATAGAGAGTGTGGACTTTAGATAGAGTCTTAAGTTTGATTGGAAGATAAGATTACTTGCGTCATCATGTTTAACATCAAATCTAAGGTATGAATCCTTTAGTTTTAGGGTTGAATTCTCAATTTGTTGGCCAAAAAATCCCCATGGCTTGAGGCTTTATTTTATCTCTAAATATGGATGATTTACACTAATTTCTTGAGGCATATAACTCCCTAATGGTCTTTGAAGAATAGGTTGTTTTTTGTAAACTCATTTTTCATTTGTGAGACCCACTTGGAGATTTTGGTGTCACTTTTGGACCCGAAGCACAATAGTACAATATAGGCATTGATAGACTCATATTGATAAGTAGATTATGGTTTTGTTAGTCTGATGGAATTTTGGTGATAGTGAAGTAAACATGAGCATATGGTGCATTATGGGAAGTTTTGTCTTTTGGATTTTAGGAAGGCCCACGTCTGCTCCTCTTCATAGATAATGTGTGATATGTATTGCGTGTGAATTTACATGTTAGTCTTTATTATGCATACAATAACTTAGCCTTGATTTTTTATTATTTGAGGATTAGATAAGGATTTTGGGCCCGAAAGATGATATTTTAATAAGCCTTTTGAATTTGGTGCCAACCCTCTCTAGTTTAGATTAGTTGTAGCATGGTTATGATGTAATGTGATATTTTTATTGTGGTTTTATTATTTGAAGCATGAATTGTGGATTTAACCATATTTGTCTAGTGTTGTAGCCTTGAAACCATAACTTGTGTAGATTAGACTTAAGTACCCTTGTTTCTTGTTGAAGCTCCTATCATAAGCTTGAATATGGAATACTTGACATCTTTAAGTAGGACAAGATACCTTAGACTAGCCAGAGACATAGTGTTCCTAATTATGGAATTTAACGTTTATAAGTGGGATCATCTGGCCCACTTAGGCCGAGACCCGTGTAAGCTTTAAGGGCTTAGTTGCAGAGGTTAGACATAGATAGGGCCGGTAAACCTAAGTATCAATTTACTTTGTGACTTGGTAACTTGCATTGGTTTTTCACATATTGTGGGTTGTTAGCAATGACTAGTGTACTCTTTGTTGAAGTAATGTTCGGAATTTAAAGATGACATTCCCGTTAGACTTGATAATTGGCCTATAGAGATTCTATTTTCTTTTAGGTATGATTGTTGTTATTATAGAGAATCCATTTCCTCTTAAACTTTATAATATGACTACGGAGATGCTATTTCCTCTTTTATATGATTGTTATGCCTAGAGAGATTCTATCTCCTTTTTGGTTATGATTGTTAGGCCTATAGAGTTGATATTCCTCTTAGATATTACAATTTCCCTAAAGATGTGGTATTCCTCATAGTCACGATGTATGACCTACTCATATAAAATATCTAATATGAGAGATGATTATATTCTTATTTATCTTATGCCTCCAAGATGTGAGATGCCTCCTATGTGAGATATTACCACATGCTTGTTGATATTATACCACTTATATGAGAGATGCCTCCTATTTTTTAGATGAATAGAGACATGCTATGGATTAAAAATAGGATTATTTATATGTATTTTGGATACGTATATAGTCCTAAGGCCATGATTATGATTTTGTGATTATTCCAAATAATTATTAGGTCAAGCTTCGTGTTATGATAATGATTGGATATTCGAGAAGTGTTTGTCATTGTAAAGAATACTATTACAATTTATGAGTTAATGTACATATTTTAAATACATATCTCTCCCGTATAAGATGGAGGAAGATACGCTATGTTTCTTATGACTTATTTTATTCGATACTAGTAATGGTATGCATAGAGTTGATATACTTACAATTATTATATCGGTAACTTATATAATGCTAGATGAAATAAGATCTTATGATTGTTCTGCTTAATTAAGGGTTAAGCTATGTGGTAGTTAGTTGTCAATTTGGAGACTATACCACTTCGTGGCTAGATATCAGATGTATTAGTTAATGAATATTGCTTAGTAAAAATACAGTAGTTATAGATTCATGATATGTAGCTACTGATGATATTAGATTTAGCATTAGCAAACATTAGTGATATTAATGCCTAAGTTTAAAATGTTTATTAGTTGTTAAATGAGGAGTTGTGTATTAAGAAGCATAGATAATAAGTGATGTTGATAATAAGATATGACCAATTAATAATGATGATTAGTTGCTAAATAGTTGATTAATAAATAGTTAAATGAGGGTTAGTTGATTTAAAGATGGTTAGTTAATGAATGGTGTAAGTTAATAAAATTTGGTTAGATGATAAAATGTTATGTGTTGTCTAATAATGGTTAATGATTATATGATTATTATTTGATCATTTGGAATAGTGGATAAATGGTGACTATGGTCTAGTAACGATCCTTGGCTAGATGTTAGACTTTGGCTATCTAATAAATAATGGTTAGTTTCTATTCCTTGAACAAGAATAATATTTAGGCTAATAACTGGAGGTCATGTGATGACTAGAAAGCTAGTGGTTTCATTATAAATTGCATTGGTTAGAATATAATGAGTAGTTGGGAAGTATTATCTAGATAGATACTTTGTAGTGATATAATTATGTTCATGAGTATATTTGTTTATGTTAATATGTAATGGTAATTGTGATGACACTAATGCCCGATAAGGCTAGAGGATACTATTGTGATGATGTTAATGCCTAGCAAGGTCGAATACTATTATGATAATACATATACCAAGTAAGGAAGGAGGACACTATTGTGATGATACTGATACCTGCCAAGGTCGGGGATACTATTATCATGATATTAATAACGAACAAGGCTAGAGGATTCTATTGTGATAATATTGATACCCGATTGGGCGGGAGTATTATATGATGACACGTTGATGTTCAGCAAGGCAGGAGATTGATTATGATGATAATGGCCATGATGTTGAAATTTATGATGAGTTGTGATATTGATTGTGTTCATTGCATTTATTCCTTTATATACATAACCTACAACCAGTATGCATATATTTTTATCAATCATTATTGGATAGTTACATAGATATAGGTGATGAGTATTCTTTGTATTATTGTATGTTGATTGAACTTTTTGAGTGTGTGGAGGCGGGGGTACACATAGTCTTGTCTAGGTATTTGGTTGTCCGGAGTAGCCAATTATTCACGTTTTTATCAATATTGTTATTATCATTATTATGATTGTTATTATAGGTAGCTTATGACAGATTGGATGTGGACGTGGTATCAAGATTTAAGGTATATTTTTGGCCTCTTTTATCTTATGATTGCATTGTTATGCACTATTATATCATGTCTATCCATTTGGATTAGTAACCCTGATTATGGTAGTATTATATCTACATAGTATCATAATGAGGTCTTAGAATAAGGATATAATAATCTAGATTACTCTTTGAGATGACCTAATGAAACACACTAGGTTTTGACCATTAGAAAATTTCCTCGAGTTATGGTCTCTGGACCTAATATGACTCTTAGGTATGAGTCATTTGTTGGGGTACGAATTGTATGGTCAAGTCAGATATTGACCAGTGTTGGTTGGTGAAATGGATTTTGTTTATTGGAATGGATACGACTTAGTGGTGCAAGTTATATAGGTGGGTACGGATCATTTCGTTCATTAACCTAATATTATACTTTGATACTTAGGTTGGATCGACATATGAGTGGCTCACCATGAGTCGTAAGCTAGGGTATGAGTCATACTATAGACTTGTATTATTGACAGTGTCTTAATCTCCTTTGGGATTTAATCTTCCAGGGGAACGGATAAAGGGTACGGATAGTATTCTTAAGATACAACTTGGTTGGATTAGTTGTTTGCTAGATAGTGTTGGATCCAAAGTTTGAGGCTAGGATATGAGTGGAAGACACTAATTGTATTGGAGTGTATGACTTGTAAGGATCAATCGTATACTTGGGACATAAAATTGTGCAACTTAAGTGGGGGTATTTTCAAAATTTCCCTACTAATCCTAATAATATCCCACAACTCCTGCTTGTGAGGTTATTTATTCTTTTATTCCATTCATTAACACTTAGACACTCTTCTAAAACACACTATAATTCCCTCAAAAGCTTCTGGATAAGAGAAACTATGGTTTCAGCTAGAGGATTGATTTGGGGCTTGTCTTAGTGATTTCTTTGAATAATCATCTTAGTTTAAGGCATGTTCTCTTCCCTCATTATTAATTTTAACTAGAAACATTATTTTTATAAATTTTTTCATGACTTTAAGGATTGTATAATTTTGATTTTCAAATATATTTTAGGGTTTTTGATAATATGGTTGGTTACGGTTTTCCATTATTTAAATTATAATTTATGTGCATTAATGGTGGTTTTTTATAATTGAATTTCATGAGAATGGTTTAGTGGTAATTGGAATTGGTTTTTGTCATATTATGCCACCAATGTGTTAGAAAAATTGCCTATAATAATGTTTTTATTGCATTGAGTACTTTTATTAGAACTCTTGCACGTTTTAAACTTGTTAAAAGAATTATGAATGGTTCAAATTTCATGGAAAGTGTAATGGCTAAATTTGAATGCCTATGGGGTAAATAGAATTCCCCAAGTAGTTTAATAGAGTAAATGGAATGGCACTTAAAAGCCCCCTTAAACCTATATATGGTTGGCTTTGTATAGTACTTGCAAGTATGGTAGTATGACGGTACCACCACTAAATGGCCTTGGTTAATAAATGATAATGGATTTGTTGGTTACTTGGTAATGGTTTTAATTGGGCAATAATGGCAGGGTGTGTAGCAAAGTTTAGGAAGGTGGAGGTCCCAGGGGGACCAAAACTAAAAAGTCATATTTGCAGATATAACGTTAGTCTTGGTGATCGTGTGAATAATGTCACACTATAATTTAGGGTATGTACTAGTTATCCCAATTTTTATTCCCTGGTTATGCGGCTAGGGGAGCTGAACCCATATAGCCTTGGGTAGTTTTGGACGGCAAAGCTACACAACCCATGTAAAGTTTTAAATACATGTTATACCCGGTCCTTTTTCGCGGCATATTTATACATATATTTGTGGGGTTGTATGCATATGGATGGTTTTACTTTTCTTTATAAATGGTATTATTTTATCCTTATCTTAAGATCATGCTAGTGTTTACCCACTAACCCATCTACTGGCAGCTATATACCCACGCGATACAGGAACTGACCGTTCTAATTCTCCTACATAGTAATTGACTTGGGGATTAGGATTTGGACTGAAGTGGTGAATATCATCCTTTTAGAAGGGTCTATTACATATTATGGCTATTTTTACACACTTTGATTTTATTTTTGATGTTGTTTTTTGCCATGGTTAGGAGAATGTCGTAACTAGATTTTATTATTCTTTTTGTTAGAGGCTTTGTGTTGCTGCTATGGGTTGGAATGGGCGGGATTGGTATTAGTGTCGGCCTTGGTATTATAATAAGATGGTGGGATGATATCATTGGACAATATTGTAGGTTGCTGCATCATATTTTTTTAGGATTAATTATATTATTTCTAAACATCTTTTGTTATGGCCTATTTATGGACCTTTTTTTAATACTACTTTGGTATGGTTGGATGGTTGTTATGGGTAGTTGGACTTGGTTGGGTTGGTCACAGTTGTAATCCTATCCCAGAGTTATTGTGTGAGCTGTTACACAATCATATTATATACAAAGAATTCAATAAATTTAGGGCGGCCAGCTAGAGGTTGGGTTGGCGAACAGGGGCGCTCTCTGGTCTTAGTCAGACTTAGGATGCCTATAATGATAAGGCCCCAGGAAAGGTCATCTCAAGTTGGTATTAAAGACTAGGTTATTGATTATTTGGGATACTACAAAGCTGAGTCGAGTAGAGTCTCTTTTAGGGGTGTAGTGTTCCACACTCATAAGTGAGAGGTTACAAGGCATTTAGGTATATTTCACTTTCTTCATATTCAATTTTCAAACATGGAGTCTTGGTCTTTGAATCTTCTCTAATCCTTGGTTAGTAGTCTTTTAGATCATGCCTTATAGATGTGGAACACAAGAAAATTCTTCTATCCTATTTGTGCATAATGCTGAAGGTGTGAATCCTACTTTAGGGGTTTATTTTTGATCTCATGATCCTATCACTGATAGTTTTAGAGGTTCAGCTGTTGATACTAGTCCTCTTAAAGGTGATGTGACTAATGTAGAATTCCATCAGCCTATTCATGTTATTGTACAGATGATTGCTACATAGGCTGATGGAGGTATGATTGGTGCTTTTTCTACTAAGGCTACAAGGATTAGTCAATTTATGAAGAAAGGACCTCCCACTTCTTTTAGAGTGAAGGTAAAGGAGGATCCATAAGGATTCTCCGATAAAATGGAAAAGATATTTCGGGTGATGAAGGCTACCAATGTGGAGGTGGTAAACTTTTCATCTTATCAGCTCAAAGATGTTGCATATCAAATGTATGAAGAGTGGGACAGGAATAGGGGTAATATAGAAGAATAAGACTTATGAGATACATTTTCTAAGGCCTTGTTAGATTATTTCATTTCCCAAGAGTTGAGGGAAGAAAAAGTGGAGGAGATTTTGAACCTTAAGCAGAGGAGGATTTCTGTCAAGGAATATGCCTTAAAGTTTCACAAATTGTCAAGATATGCTCCTAATTTAGTGGCTAACATACAGGAAATAATGAGGAATTCCACTTCTAGGTTGAATCAAAATTTTACTATAGAAAGCAAGATTGCTTTAATGATTAAAGATATGGACATCTCTAGGTTAACTATTCATATATTGCATGTAGAGGATGAGAAGAGGAAATAGGCATAGTTCAGAAATAGAAAGGGTAAGAAGAGAAAGTTTTCTTATTAGAGAGGTGCTCAATCTCACGCTGGTTGGGACAGTGAGAATGGAATAAAAAGAAGTAAGTAAGTTCTGGTTCCTTCTCTTCTACTAGTGCTCCTTACCCGTCGAGCAACTAGCGTCATCAAGGTAGTGAAAATTTTTAGGCACAGGCTTCCCAATCTTAGGTAAGTAGAGGTCGATTAGTCTTTTATTCCCTTCTTGTCAATTTTGTAGTCGTCCTCTTGGGTTATTGCAATACAGGAAGAGGTAAATGGTTTAAGTGTGGCTAGGCAGGCCATAATCATTGGGATTGTCCAGTTAATAAGGTTGTTGCGGGTGCGAATAAGATTCCTATGGCTTTATCTTCTACTTTTGCACCTGGTGGTGTTGTATCTACTTTTATTAATACTCCTAGTTCTAGTGTTGGTCAGAATAGGGTGTATACTTTGGCATCCCGATAGGAATCCGAGGTATCACCTGATGTCGTTACTGGTACGTTACAACATTTCTCGTGCAACATATATTGTTTGCTTGATCTAGGATCAACTCTCTTCTATGTGACTTCTTATGTGGCTGTATCTTTTGGTTTTGATCCGAAATATATTTTAGATCCTTTTTCTATTTCTACTCCAGTTGTAACTAAGAGAGTCTATAGGAGTGTGTGGTATCTGTTGGTGGCAAGAAGACCTTGGCAGATCTGATTGAGTCAGGTATGGTGGAGTTTGATGTTATTCTGGGTATAGATTTGTTACACCCTTGTTACGAATCCTTACATTGTTGGACCTATAGGGTTATCTTTAGGTCCTTGGTGAACCATTTATAAAATGAGAGGGTAGTTCTTAGCTCTGAGGTGGAGATTTGTTTCTTACCTTAGAGCTCAGAGGTTAATATCCAAAGGTTTTCTTTCTAACTTGGTCTGGGCTAAAGATTCTAACTCGAAAGTTCCTTTTTTCTAGTTATTTCTAGTGGGTAATAATTTTTCAGAGGTTTTTCAGGATGATCATTTGGGTGTTCATCAGAATAGGGAAATGGAATTTGGTATTAATCTAGTTCCGGATACTTGTCCAATTTCTATTCCTCCGTATAGAATTGCTCTAGCTGATTTGAGGAAACTCAAGGAGCAACTTAAAGATCTTCTAGATTAGGGGTTTATTCATCCTAAGGTATCCCCAAAGGGTGCACCAATGATAGATGATATATTTAATCAGTTGCCAAGTGCCAAGTTCTTTTTTAAGATAGATCTTCAGTCGAAGAGAAGATTAGGCAGGTGAATATCCCTAAGAAAGCTTATTATACTGATTATGAGCACTTTGAGTTTTTTATAATCTTATTAGGGTTGACTAATGCTCTAATGGCATTTATCGATCTAATGAACATGGTATTTTATCAGTATTTTGATCTTTTCATTATTGTATTTATTGATGACATTCTGGTTTATTCAAAAAGTGAGGTGGATCAAGCTAATCACCTTCGCGTGGTGTTGCAGACCTTAAAATAACAACAATTGTATGCCAAGTTCTCTAAACATATGTTTTCATTAAACGTTGTAGCTTTATTAGGTCATATTATTTCTTGTGAAGGTATCATGGTAGATCCACAAAAGGATGTTATCATAAAGAGGTGGACTAAACCCATGAGTCCATCCGATATTCGGAGCTTCTTAGTTTTAGCTAGGTATTATAGGAGGTTTATGGAAAGCTTTTCATTCATAACTTCTCCTTTGACTAAGTTGACTCAGAAGAAGGTTAAGTTTTCTTAGTTAGATGCTTATGAGAGGAGTCTTAAGAAGCTGAAGGATAAGTTAACTTTTACTCCAATTCTGACTTTTCCGGAAAGAAATAATGTGTTCATGCATCTTAGGTAGGTCTTGGTTGTGTTTTGATGCAGCTTAGGAAGGTGATTACCTATGCTTCCCGGCAGTTGAAAGTGCATGTGAGGAATTATCCTACTAATGATTCAGAGCTATTTACGATTGTTTTTGCCTTGAAAATATGGTGGCATTATTTGTATGGTGTTCACATGGATATATTTTCTGATCATAAGAGTCTATAGTATGTGATCACTTAGAAAAAGCTTAATCTCAAGTACAGGAGATGGCTTGAGATTCTCAAGAACTATAATATGAGTCTTCACTATCACTAAGGTAAGGCTAACATTGTTCTTAATGATCTTAGTAGGTTATCCATTGTGAGTTTTGCTAATATGGAGGAAGGAAAGCGGGAATGGTGAAGGATATTCACCGTTTTGCTTATCTTAGAGTTTGCCTCTTGGACTCTAAGGTTGGTGTTATGATGGTAAAAAAAGTGGTTTAATCATCTCTTGGTCGGAGATCAAGGAGAAGCAAGTGCTAGATCCTATGTTGATGAAAATCAAGTATGACATTTGTGCAAAAAAGTAATGGTTTTTGAGATCAGTGGTGACAGTACTTTATGGTACAAAATGAGGTTGAGTGTTCCTGATGTCGATGGGTTTTGACAAAGGATTTTGACTGAGACGAATGAATCGCTCTATGTTGTTCTTCCCAATTTTACTAAAATGTATCATAATCTCAAGGAGATCTATTGGATTGATGGTATAAGGAAGGATGTGGATGATTTTATAGCCAAGTGTGTAGTGTGTTAATAGGTTAAGGTTGAGAATATGAGGCCAGGAGGATTTTATCAAGAAATTGATTTGCCCAAATGAAAATGGGAAATGATCAATATGGAATTCTTTACTAGTATGCCTTAGTCTTGGAATAAATATGATTTAATTTGGATCATTGTGGATAGGATAACTAAGTCTTTGTACTTTTTACTTGTGCGGAATAACTTATCAGTGGAGGATTATGGGAAGTTGTATCTTTCGGAGATTGTGACGTTGTATAGGGTGCCTATTTCAATTATTTCTGATCATTTCACTCAATTTACATCTCACTTCTAGTGATATTTTTAGAGAGGGTTGGGGACTAAGGTGTGTTTGAGTACTGCCTCTTATCCATAGATGGATGGGCAAGCGGAGAGAATTATTCAAACATTAGAGGATATGCTTTGAGATTTTATGATTGATTAGGGTGGCAATTGGCTTGAGCATCTAGCTTTGGTAGAGTTTTCTTACAACAATATCTATCATTCTAGTATTAGTATGACCTATTTTGAGGTATTATATGGAAGGAGGTGTAGATCTCCAATTGGTTGGTTCGTGCTTGGTGAGGCAGACATGTTTGGTCTTGACTTGGTTTGTTAGGTTATAGAGAAGGTGAAGGTGATTCAACAAAGGCTTAAGGCTGCCCAAAGTTCCCAAAAGTCTTATAGAAATATTTGGCGTAGATACTTGAATTTTTTGGTTGGGGATAATATTTTCCTCAAGGTATCTCCTATGCAGTGAGTAGTGAAGTTTGGTAAGAACAGGAAGCACAGTCCCCAGTATATTGGCCCTTTTGAGATTTGCAGAGAGTTGGCAATGTTGCTTATGAGCTGGAATTGCCTTCTAGCTTGATATTGGTTTATCCGGTCTTTTATATTTCCACGTTAAGGAAGTGTATTGGCGATCCTTCTTCGATTGTTCATTTGGAATGATTGGGTCTCACGGACACTCTGTCTTATGAGGGGTCCCAATTGAGATCTTGGATAGGTAAGCTCGTCAATTTCCAACAAAGGATATGGCTTCGGTTAAGGTTCTATGGAGGAACAATTAGGTGGAAGAAGCTACATAGTAAGCGGAGGAGGATATGTAGTCCAAGTATGAACATCTATTTTCTGCTCTTAGGATTAGTGCGGAAGGTATGTATCTTAAATACATATTTATTTTTTGAGTTTGTTAAATGAAAGATTAATATCATTGTCTTTTTGTTTTCAAACCTTGTAAAATATTAGGAATATATTTGATAATGCGAATGGCTTGTGCGTCTGGTTACTCCTACCTTGTCGATCATTCATGGACAAATATTACAAGTGGGGGAGACTGAAACACTCGGGGTTTTGATCCTTAGAAAATTTCCTGGAATTCTCATCTTTGGACACAATATGAATCATGGGTACAAGTCATATGTTAGGGGATGAATGGAATAGTCCCGTCGTATACTGACTAGTGTTGGTTGGTGGGATGGATTTTTGTTACTGGAATGGATAAAATGTAGGGGTATGAGTCATATTGTCGAATAATGATTGTTAGGTTCCTTAAAATAATCTTAGACTCAATTACTTAGGTCGTATCTGTGTACAAGTTGCTCACCGTGAGCCGTAAGCTAGGGTATGAGTTGTACAATGGACTCGTATGGTGAACAGTGTTTAAATCTTATTTGGGGTTTAATTTGTTAGGGGTACAAATAAAAGATATAGATTGTATGCTTCGGATATAACTTGGTTGGATGATTTGTATATTGGATAGTGCTAGATCGAAGTATTGAGGCTAGAATATGAGAAGAGGGTACTAATCGTATTTGAGTGTACGATGCATAAAGGTCAGTCGTATCCCTAGGTTGGGAATATTTCCAACTTTTGTGGGGGTTATTTTGGATATTTCTCCACTTATCCTAAAAATGTCCCATAACTTGCGACCTATTTGGCAGGTTATTTACACTATTATTCCATTCATTAACACTTAGAAACTCTTCTAAAATACTCTATAATTCTCTCAGAAGCTTTTGGGCAAGGGAAGCTAGGTTTTCGACTAGAGGATTGTTTTGGGAATTTTCTTGGTGATTTCATTCCATCCTCATCTTTGTTTAAGGCATGTTCTCTTCCATCCTTATAAATTTAACTAGACGCATATTTTTTTATGAATGTTATCATGACTTCATTGATTCTAGGATTTTCGTTTTCAAATATGATTTGGGGGTTACAAAATGGTTGGTTATGGTTTTCCATGGTTTAAATTATTCTTTATGTGCATTAATGGTGGTTTTGGATAATTGGATTGCATGAGAATGATTTAATGGTAATTGGAATTGGATTTAGTCATATTATGCCACCAATGTGTTTGACAAATTTCTTATAATAAAATTTTCATTGTATTGAGTACTTTTAATGGAACTCTTGCTTGTATTAAACTTGGTAAAGGTATTATGCATGGTTTAAATGGCTTGGATAGGTAAATTTAAAAATGGTTATGCTTTTGTGGTACATAGAATCCCCCAAGTGGTCTAATATGGTAAATAGAAGGGCACTTGGAAATCCCTTTAATCCTATATGTGGTTGGCTCTGGGTAGTACTTGCAAGTATGGTCGGTTTACCGATACCACCGGTAAATGGCTTTGGTTAATAAATAGTAAATGTATTGGTTGGTTGCTTGTTATTGGCTTTAATTAGGCAATAATGGCGGGGTGTGTAGCAAAGCCGTGGAAGGTAGAGGTCCCAAAGGGGCCAAAATTGGAAACTCATAATTACTGATGTAAGGTTTGTCTTGGTGACAGTGTTCATGACGTCACACTATATTTTGATGGATGTATTAGTCATCCCAGGTTTTCTTGCTTGGTCGTGCGGCTACATGCATTGGGCCCTTTCAGTAGAGGACGTTGAACCCATATAGCCCGTGGGAAGTTTTGGACAACAAATCTACATAACCCAGGTAAAGATTTTGAATGAATGTTAAATGCAGCCCCTTTTCTCGGCATGTTTATATATAAATATATATATATATATATGTTTGATTATATGCATATAACTGGTTTTACTTGGCTTCATGAATGGCATTATTTTATTCTTATCCGAATATCATGCTAGCATTTATTCGTTAACCGTCTATTGGAGGTTGTATACCCACGCTATGGAGGAACCAACTGTTCTACTCCTCCTACATAGTGATTGACTTAGGGATCTACATTCGGACTGAAGTGGTGAGATATCCTTATTTAGGAAGGCTTCATTTAATGTTATGACTATTTCTATACACATTGATTATATTTTGGATATTAGTTTTGGCCATGGTTGGGGGTATGTCCCTATCAGATTTTTTTATTATTTTGGTCAGAGGCTTTGTGGTACTGTTATGCATTGGAATAGGCGGGATCAGAATTGGTGTCGGCCTTGGCATTGGAATAATATGGTGGGCGGACATCATTGGATGATATCGTTGGTTGATCCATCATATTTTATTTTGGTATTAAATATATTGTCTTTTGGAACACCTTTGGTTATGTCCTAGTTTATGACCTTTGTTTCGGTACTAGTTTTGTATGGTTGGATTATTGGTATTGGCTGGTTGAACTCAGTTGGATATCACAGAGTCTTCGCATGAGATATTACACCATTACTTTTTATGCTGAGGATTCGGCAAATTTATTCCAGGTGGTTGGAGGTTGGGTTGGGTAACGTGGATGGTCTTCAGTCTTAGTCAGACTTATGATGCCCATTACGATAAGGCCCCCGGGTGGGTCGTGTCACCTTATGTTTATGTGTATGTATGTATGTATATGTATATATATATATAGCTATATGAAACTATGACACTCTTATATATCCCTTTCTTTTACTGTTCATATTGTATATTCTGTCCTTGAACTTGTATATTGATATATATCTTTCTTTCGCTCTTTATTCATATATTGGACTAGGTTAAATAGTATAGTAGTGACATCGGATGAATGTGGCTTGAATAGTATAGTTCACTGTGATACTTCCTTAGTCTTGTTATTTTAGACTCTTGGATTTGAACGAGGTAGTTGTCCCTTATTATTCTCATTGATTTCCTATATAAGCTATGGACACTTAGGTGTGGTTTCTATTTTTTTTATATGTTGTGCATATCTGCTTTATATTGGAGCTCTGTTGGTAGTTTCCTACTGAGTACTATTCGTTTTGTACTCATACTATGCTTCTACAGACTAAATATCATAGTATGAGTTATCTCTATTGATGTAAACATTATGCAACACATCCATGGATTAGAGACTTAGAGTGAGCTACTGACATTTGGAGTATTACTTATCTCTCTCTTTTGTATTAGTATATTATCTATATCATACTTTTAGATAAGTTGTATTAGTGTAATTATGTTGTTGTTTCACTTTTTTACTTTTGTGACATTAGAAACTCTTGTACTAAGATCACTAGGTTTTTGGATTGTATTATGTATTCATATTTAAGTCATTTATTCCATATTCCTTTCCATGTATAGTTGAGTATTCAGTTACCAGTCATTTCAGACTACAGGTTGGCTTGACTACTGGTGTGTTATAGTAGGCACCATCATGACCTAAGAAATTGGGTCATGACGAAATGGTATAAGAGACTAGGTTTCACTGGTGGGTTAGTACAAGATAAAAGTATTAGTAGAGTCCTTCAGATAGGTATGGAGACATCTATAACCTATCTTTGGGAGGATACTATGACATTTTACATTATTCACATCTTAACTCCTTATAATGTGTCCACATTTCTAAGAGCCTCGAACATATTCTTTGACTATATTCTATCCTCTAGAATGATTTGACCCTGTCAAAAGATGCGGGTGAGACTTCAACATGTATTCTAAGAGCTAGATATGGATATCAAATATCTTCAGTGGCAGCCAAAAAGGATTTGGGCCAACTCAGGCTCAAGTTGAGGTTGTGAATACTTCAGCTTCTGAGGTACACCATTAGGAATTCGAGTCTTATTGTAGATCCCTCTTAGACATGGATAAAATTTCTTTCATCGAGTAGTTCTTAGACCAGAGTTTGGCTATTGATGTTCATCAAGGTTCTTTAATAGTTTTTGAGTACCAGTTTGTATTTCTAGTATGGTACATTCATTTTCCTATGCTATATCCATCTAAGCCAGTCATTGGTGCATGAAATTGTTAGAGAGTGAGTATTGTCACTCTGTTTTGCATTGAAGCACTAGATAGTAGTTGGATCTTCCTTTCATCAAGCTATCGATTATGTGAGGACCATTGAAAGCATAAGTATTTAGTTTTATGTAAATGGCGTAAAGAGGAATGCCATCAATGTAGTGCAATTGGCATTTTATTTAAGAGTGAGGATCCCTCTGTAGAGAGTTTTTCTTCACCTGCAGCCCATCAACTCTACCCAGACAGTACTTTATATTATGAGTAGTTTTCAAAATAGTCATGATGATCATAGTGGGTAGAGTCCCCATTAGACTTGCAGAGTGTAGTTTGATTCTTCAAGCCATGATGACCATTTAAGATTAGGAGGGGTAGCATCTCGATGTCTTCTAGGATTTTGATTTAATTGTATCATGATGAGACACTGGTTATGAGAATACCTCAGGTATGAGATAGATGATTAGCCAATGTTAGGACATATCCCCCACAAACCTAGATTACCTGAGATATCATGTGATTTCAGAAGTATGGGAATAATCTTATTGATATCTTTTACCATCAGTTACGAAGCCATTTGGGCTCAATTTGTGTTCTCTCCATGTTAGTGCTTCAAAAGTTTTCTACCACCGCAGAGAGACCGACTATTAGTCTAAGGAATGTCCCTGAAATGAGATTTCATGTCATTTGGATTATTCAAATCAGCCTTATGATGTTGTAGCATATTCAGTTAAATGTAGAATGTGTTGTACCACTATTGATTATTCAGTTAGTCGGTCTGAGTTGGACCCGTTCAGATTTTTTTTTTTATACCTATCACACATGTGATTGAGGATGTCACCACGATTCGTGTACTTTTATTTCCCATATTTGTGTCTTATTATGTGTATTGTCGTTTTCATACCTATTGGTGATTATATGCCTTGATGAATTGATATTGATTATAATGTGCCTTGTTTTTAAAATCATAATTATGTTACTACTCTATGGTTTATTTCTTTTAGTATTTAATGTAGTAGATCTGTATTGATATTTTCTCCTATGTGGGTAGGTTTGGGTTTGAGTACTATTTATCTTCTCACATAAGCCCTACTATGGCCATTGAGTGGTTCATGATATTGCTGTTCATTTTGGTACCGCCTGTTAAGTATGTTCATATTGATATTGTTGTTGCTATTGCAACCACTGCATAAGATTACGGATATTTATTGATATTACCACTTGATGTTTATAATGACCCAAAATTACCTCCCAGGATGTCACACGGTGGTTAGGGCTAGAAGTAGCCCCAAGCTAACCCTTTGAGCCTATCACTTCTCATAATAACTCATTCAAGAAGGAATATACAAAACATTGGCACTGTTATATCTAATGAAAGGAAATATGAAGGTAATACTAGCTCCAAACGACCACAATACTAGAAACACAACCACACACTAATAACTAGCGTCACAAAGCCTCTACTACTCCATGAACTCGACACCCATTGGGACAGGTCCCCAACTGACTCAAACTAAACTGAAAGTAATAACATAAACACTTGAATACTGAAATATCTGAAGATAGGTGTCCTCAAACCGGAAGGACTCACCACTGTAAAAATGTAGACGAAGGTACTGGGGAATCACTGACGAAGCTGGGACTGAGCATCTGAACCTATATTATAAGACAATGTAGCGCATAGACGTATATGTGGATTAGCACATTGGAATGTATTGAGTATATGGGGGTGTATGCATTTAAATGAAACAATATCAATACTCTTTAATCAAATCATGCATGAAAATATGAATGACTCACATGGCTTGAATAAGTCTAAAATGTAAAGCTCATAAATCATGTAGAATAAAGCTTGTAACACAAATCTCGTGAGTCATTATACTTTGTCTTTAAAATTTGTGCTCTCCTCTAATTCTTATTACTAATAGGATGAAGGAATCTTTAAACAATACTTTCAACTCATGCATATGTCTCATGGAAAGTAAAACTTTTTTATTTGTCAAGAACTTATAAATCTTTTGAACTCAAACACTTGGAACTCGGAATCATGACTTTGGTTTAAAAACTGATGATCAACTCTTATTAGTAGAGAAAACTACTTTCTTCATTGGAAATTACTCAAAAGTAATTTGTTCACTTTTGAAAATATGTCATCTCAAAGCTTTATGGAAAATATTCTATCTCAATAGAAAATACTTAAGTTTAGAAAGGTTCTCTTAACCGATATAAACAATGATACCTACATAGAGTCCAACGTATTGTCCTCCTAAGGAAGAAACCTTACATAGGGGAGAGGCGACATACTCTTGCCAAGGAGTATAACTTCAATTCAGTGATCATTTATCTCTTCCTCGGGCCCAATCATCTTGTCCTGAGGCCCAAAATCCCAAACCTAAGGTGGCACATAGTTCTAGGGTAAGAAATAGTGGTAACTTACCAAACTCGGTGCTAAATACTACTCCCTTTAGTTTATCTTTCTCATCTCATGAAAATCCATTTTCAGAATAATCTCATGGTTCATAGCAACCCAACAATCAAATCTGTAATCTCTTATGGCAAAGTGGATTTCAAAACTCTATGGCCATTAGGTCAAAACATTTCTTAATAATCTCAAAATACTCAAATCATTGGTGCTTATAGCACAATAGTTCATAAAATTTCAAGTCTCAAGTAGGGTTTAATGACCCATAATTCAATCTCAAGTTAAAACTCATCATAATGCATAATAGATAGCATATAGATTCATAATTCTTGTAGAAATCTAGAATTTAGAGCAATTTATCTCAAAATCTCAACATACTCATATACTTCAATAGCTCAAACATTGCAACTATTTAACTTCTCAAGGATTAAAATAATGATGTATAAACCCAGATTCAATTTCTCAAGAATACATGTAAAAATCATGCCATTAGACTCTCAATTCATGAGAAACATCAAAGGCTTGCAACAAAATAACAATGGGTGAAAAATCCTAATTCAATTTCATGTAAAATCTCATAAGTTGTAGAAAATTGTATTTTAAATAAGCCTTTGGGAGCAAGGAAGGGATTACCCCTATTCAAAACCCCACATACCTTATATTATGAAATTGGGTGAACAATCTTGCTTTAAGCTCTTATTCTTACTATTGAGAGAGAGTTCTTGCAACACTTGAACTTGGGGAACTCAAATCTCAATTCAATTTGTAGAATCTATGGTGAGTTCTTGGATTTCTTGGAGAAGGGTTTTAGATTTGATCTTGAGGGAGAAACCCTAGATCTCTTGTGTTTTGGATTATGAATTAAGACATTTGATTCATTTGGAATTTATATGGTTGATATAAGAGTGGAGAAGACCAAAAAGCCCTTTTTAAAATGAGTTTAAAATACTGAACGGGGATTATGACGGTCCGTCGCTAGTCTGATGATCCATCTCTAGTCTGATGGTTTGTTGGATCGTACGTCACACGTCAGTCAGAAAAAGAACACAATACCTTGGTGTGACGGTTGAAGCGACGGTCTATCACAGTCTTGATAGTCCATCGGATCATCCATCGCACGTTGGCTAGGATGAGACCACACTGCCTCAGTGGCGACGATCTCAGCGATGGTCCATCGTAGCCTTGACAGTCCGTCATCCTAGCCATTGCAATTGGGCCAGGAAAGGGAGTTACTACCTTGGTTAGAAAGTTCTTTCCCTAATTTGACGGTCCGTCGCACCTGGGCAGTTCCAACAACTCTCAGTAAAACGGCCATAACTTTTCACCCCGATACCGAATTTGGACGAAATTGGTATCGTTGGAAAGCTAATTCAATACTCTACATGATAAAAATCCAAATTTAAGAAATTTATATATGGTTTAAATACCAATCACTTGGAAAGTTACATCTCAATCCTTTAGGACAGAAATTACAAATCATTTAAGAGGCTCTAAGGCACGGACAATGAGGGAACTTTGTGGCATCTTACAATATCTCCCCCTTGGAAACATTCTTCCTCAAATGTCGTTAGTTAGACTAGGAACACAAGAAAATAGAGTACACATAGCTGAAGAAATTTGCTAAATGGCTCAAAATCTCTCTAAACTCTTGAATACCTCAGAAATTGCAAAGATTTATAGCTAAACTTTAGATTTAGAAGAGCTGAATTAAGAAAGAATAATACCTTCGGATCAATCTAAACTCATGGAAAAGAGGTGTGGGTACTTGGATCGCATTTCTGCTTCTGCCTCCCAAGTAGCACCCTCAACTGACGGGTTCTGCCACAATACTTTGACCAAGGGAACCTCTTTGTTAACCAGTCTACGTATATGAAAATCTAGGATCTCAATGGGAATCTCATCTAATGAAAGACTATTCTAAATATCAGCACTCTCTAAAAGATCTACCACAACGGAATCACCAATATGTGTTTCAAGCATCGAGACATATATAAATAGGATGAACGGCTGAAAACTCCGTAGGGAACTCAACCCCATAGGATAATTTCCCAACATAACTCACAACTTTATACGGGCCAACATAACAGGGACTTAACTTTCCCTTTTAACCAAACCTCTTTACCCCTTCATTGGTGAAATCTTTAAGTACACGAAATCACCCACTTCAAACTTAAGATCTCTTCTCCTCACATCGGCATATGACTTTTGACGACTCTAAGTTGTCTTTAACCTCTATTTAATAAACTTAAATTTTTCCATAGCTTCAACCACAGCATCAGGCCCAATCACAGTAACTTTACCCACTTTAAACCAACCTATAGGTGATCAACATCTTCTACCACACAATGTCTCTAATGGTGCCATCTCGATGCTAGCATTGTAACTATTTCTATAAGTACACTGTTCCAATGGCAAATGCTCATCCCAACTACCTTTGAAATCAAGAGCACACACCCTCAACATATCTTCTAGGGTCTGAATGGTCCTCTCAGCCTGACCATCTGTCTGCAGATGAAAAGCAAAACTCAAATGAACATGGTTACTAAGACCTTGCTGAAACTGCCTCCAAAGCTGAGAAGTAAATTGAGTACCCCTATTCGAAAGAACAGACGAGGGAACTCCGTGCAGTTTGACTAATGAGGGAACTCCGTGCAGTTTGACTAACTCCCAAATATACAATCTAGCATAATCCTCAATCATGATGACTAGGTAAAAGAGGTAACCCAGTCATAAAGTCCATATTTACCACCTCTCACTTCCAAGTGGGTATACCAAACTCTTGTATCACACTTTTTTGCTATACCTTAACCTGTTTACACATTGCATACTTTTCTAAAACTCACCTATATCCTTCTTTGTTCCATACCACTAATAGATTTCCTGCAAGTCAAAGTACATCTTAGTAGTGTTGGGATGAATAGAATACCGCACGGTATGTCCTTCAGCCATAATTCTTTACCTCAGATCATCAAACTACGGAACGCAAAATCTTCCTTGAATTATCAACACGCCATCTCCCCTTTGGGAGAAACCTCTACGTTTTGGTCCTTAACTGCCTCCTTGAGTCTGACCAAACTAAGATCTCTATCTTGCTTCTCCTTTACTTCCAAAACTAAAGAGGATTCGGAACTACTTTGTACCAAAGTTCTTCCCTCAGCTGAATCAAGCAACCTAACACCCAATCTAGCCAGACAATGCACATCACGAACCAACTTTTTATTACCTTCCTTTATATTAGCAACACTGCCTATAGACAATCTTCTAAGGGCATCCACCACTACATTAGCCTTGCATAAGTGATACAACACACTCATATCATAGTTTTTTAACAAATCTAAATTCCTCCTCTACCTAAGATTCCACTCCCTCTGAGTAAACACATACTGCAGGCTCTTATGATTAGTAAACACATTAACATGAACGCTATAAAGATTGTGTCTTTATATTTTCAAAGCAAAGACCACAACAGTGAACTCAAGATCATGGGTTGGGTAATTCTTCTCATGTGGATTTAACTTTTTAGAAGCATAGGCAATAACCTTACCTCTTTGCATCAACACATAACCCAAACCAATTCCAGAGGCATCATAATACATTACAAAACCATCTGTACCATCAGGCAAGGTCAACACAGGGGCTGAAGTAAGTCGAGTCTTAAACTCCTCAAAACTTTTCTCACAAGAATTTGACCACTGGAACTTAATTTTATTTTGGATCAACTAGGTCATGGGAGACGCAATAGAGGAGAAACCTTCAACAAAACAGCAGTAGTAGAGCACTCGACCCAAGAAACTTCTAATGTCATATGGAGAGATAGGTCTAGGCCAATTCCTTACAGCTTATGTCTTTTGGGATCAGCTCTAATACCTTTGGATGAAATAATATTACCCTGAAAGGCTACAGACCTTAGTCAAAATTCACAATTACTAAATTTGGCAAACAACTGGTGACGTCTAAGAGTTTACAAGACAATTCTAAGGTGATTTGCATGGTCATTCTTAGAACGGGAGTACACACGGATATCATCTATGAAAACTATGAAAAATATATCAAGATATTTATTGAAAACTCAATTCATGAGGTCCATGAAAGTTGTTGGGGCATTGGTTAGCCAGTAAGACATGAATAGAATCTCAAACTGACTATAGCAGGTATGGAAGGCTGCCTTTGGAATATCACATTCCCTCGCTTTAGGTTGATGATAGCCGGATCTGAAGTCTATCTTAGAGAAATAACTTGCACCTTGCAACTGATCAAACAGGTCATCTATTCTTAGAAGAGGTTACTTATTTTTTTCTATGGCCTTGTTAAACTGACGGTAGTCAAAGAACATACGCAAAGAACTATTTTTATTCTTTATGAATAGAATAGGTGCACCCCAATAAGAAATACTAGGCCTTCTGAAACCTTTGTTTAAATGATCTTTGAGTTGCTCTAAAAACTCTTTAAGCTCAGTAGGTGCCATACAATATGGTGGAATAAAAATGGGACGAGTGTCGAGAAGAAGGTCAATCCAAAATTCTATCTCTTTATTGAGACGTACCCTTGGGAGAGCTTTTGAATAAACATCTCAAAACTCATTAACAATATCGACTGACTGAATAGTTGGAGCCTCGGACATATCATCTTTGACTCTAACTAGGTGAAAGATGCAGCCCTTGGGTATTAGCTTTTTGGCTTTGAGATAGGAGTTAAAATTACTCTTGAGAGATAGCAAACTCTCGGACCACTCACAAACTGGCTCATCAGGGAACTGAAACTTGACTACATTGGTACGAGAGACTATAGATGCATAACAAGAATGAAGCCTATCCATACCCAGATGAATGTCACAATCCACTATGTCTAACTGTATCAAATCAGTAAGTATGAATCTATGAAGAACGGTAACAGCATAATCTCTATACACTTATTTAGTAACAACTGACTTACCTACTAGTGTGTAGACTAGGAAAGGCTTAGGAATCTTTTTAGGACTCATTTTGAAATTCACAGCCATATGTGGGGTCATATAGGAGAGACTTGACCTGGGTTCCAACAACACATAAACATCAAAAAAATGATCCGGAGCATGCCAGTAACAACATCGGGAGAGTCCTCTTTCTCCTGAGGGGATGGTAAGGCATAGAATCGATTTTGGCACTGAGTGTCAGCAATGCTAGATGAAGCACTATGATCAGGGGTGGGAAGTGGTCCAGGAGCTGGTTTATTAGTAGTCTATGCCTGAGGTCGGGAATCTATGATCCCCTACCTAGCATACGGACAATATGTAAGTTTGTGGCCCAGTTTTCCACAACCAAAAGAACCCCTCAAATCTGTGAAATACTCACTAGGATGATCCCTACCATACTTAGCACAAGAAGGATAAAGGGGCCTGTTACCAACACTGTTCTACAACCTAGACATAAAAGACTTGCTTCTTTACTCCTGCCTGCCTCTATGCACGAGAAGACTAGCTGGTGAAGGTGCTGGAATAGATAGATATTTCTAAAACTTAGGGCAGTTTCCTACATGGAACCTAGGCTGACTATACTCATGCTGCTCAGATCTAGCCCTCTTGTTAGCCCTCACTCTATCTCTATCTCTAATCTTATCCACCTCTATATACTGAGCATGCATCATCAACTTAGACAGATCCAAATTCTTATGCAGTATTGCAGTCCTATACTTTTTCAGCACCAAACCAAAAACACCTGTCACAAACTTACTCATACAAGATCGGGTGTCTGAAATCAAATTAGGAGAATACTAAATCAAATCAGGAGCATACTTGGATAACTGGTTAAACTTCAAGAAATACTCCTTAATAGTCATGGAGCCCTGCCTCAACTTTATAAATTCCTTAATTTTTGCTTCCCTTATATCTAGCGGAAAGAACTTATCCAAGAATGCATCTTGGAACACCTGCCAAGTCATAGGAGTAGAATCCTCACCTCTACCCTTTTTCCCGATACAACCCAATTATAAGCTATTTGCTTCAACCTTTAAGACGCTAACTCGACACTCCCTTCCTTGGAAATATGCATTACCTGCGTGATATTTCTTACCTTCTCAAGGTATAACTATGGGTCCATACATGCCTTGGACCCATAAAACTCTGGCCGATTCATCCATAAAAAATCAAAAATTCTAGAAGAAGCTACATCACCTCTTTACTGATTTGCTACTGTAGCCTAGTTATTAGCCCAAACATTAGCGGTGACTGCTTGGGCTAACACCTAAAGGGCCGGCCAAAACTTATCATGAGACAGTCTCATTCAAAGGACTAGTAGGTGGGGCTTACTCATCATTGTTTTTACGAGTATTCTCTCTTCAAAGAGGCATTTTCTGAAATAGGAAAGCTTGAATTATTAGATGAGAGGGACAGCTGCAGGTATGATGGAATCTAAAAGAAAGAAATAAATTTTTCATAAAATTACTTGTAGCCTCTTGCTCATAGATGTGGTACGCTACATACTAATGATTAAGAATCTACTCAACATGGCTTGTCAGACTCCCTAGGACTCCTTTAAAATCTTAGGCTCTGATACCAAGTTTGTAATGACCCAAAATCACCTCCTAGAATGTCACACAATATTTAGGGATACAGGTAGCCCCAAGCTAACCCTTTGTGTCTATCACTTCTCATAATAACTCATTCAAGAAGAAATATATAAAACACTGGCACTATCATATCAAATTAAAGGAAATACAAAGGTAATACTGAGTCCAAACGATCATAATACTGGAAATCACAATACAACCACAGTCTAATAACTAGTCTGACAAAGCCTCTACTACTCTATGAACTCGAGAGCCGTTTGATAGGTCCCCAACTTACTTAAACTAAACTAAAAGTAATAACATAAAGACTTAAATACAGAAATGTCTGAAGATACGACCTTGAACTAGGAGGACTCATCACTGTAGAAATTTAGACGAAGGTACTCAGGAATCACTGACGAGATTGAGACTGAGAACCTAAACCTATATTATAAGATAACATATCACATAGACGTATATATGGATCAACATTTGGGAATGTACTGAGTATATGGAGGTGTATGCATTTACATAAAACAATATCAATACTCCTTAATCAAATCATGTATCCAAATAGAAATGACTCATATGGCTTGAATAAGTCTAAAATATAAAGCTCATAAAACATGTAGAATGAAAAATGTAACACAAATCTTGTGAGTCATTATACTTTGTCTTTAAAATCTGTGCTATCCTCTTAATCTCATTACTCATAGGATAAAGGAAGCTTTAAACAATACTTTTAACTATGTGTATGTGTCATGGAGAGTAAAGCTTCTTTATTGCTCAAGAACTCATAACTCTTTTGAACTCAAACACATAGAACTTGGAATCATATCACTTTGGTTTAAAAACTAATGATCAACTATTATTAGTAGAGAAAACTACTTCCTTCTTTTGAAAATACTCAAAAGCAATTCGTTTACTTTAGAAAATATCTTATCTCAAAGCTTTAGGAAAAATATTCTACCTCAATAGAAAATACATTAGTTTAGGGAGTTTCTCTTAAACTGACATAAATCATGAGAGCTACATGCAGTCCAACGTCTTAACCTCCTAAGTAAAAAACCTCACGTTAGGGAGAGGCATCATACTATTCCTAAGGAGTATAGGCTTAATTCTAAGATAACTTATCGCAGCCTCAGGCCCAATCATCTCGGCCTCAGCCCAAAATCTCAAACCTACAGTGGCACGTAGTTCTGGGGAAAAAACCTTAGTTAATTAGCCAACTCGGTGCTAAATACTACTCCCTTTAGTTTATCTCTCTTATCTTATAAAAATCCCTTTAAAAATAATCTCATAGTTCATAAGAACCCAATAATAAAATTTATAATCTGATATGGTACAGTGGATTTCAAAACTCTATGGCTATTAGGTCAAAATATTTCTGAATAATGTCAAAATACTCAAATCATGGGTGCTTGTAGAACAATAGTTCATAAAATTTCAACTCTCAAGTAGGTCTTACTGACCCATAATTGAATCATAAGTTAAAACTAATCATAATGCATAATAGATAGCATATAGATTCATATTTCATGTAGAAATCTAGAATTTACAACAATTTATCTAAAAATCTCAACATACTCATAAACTTCAATTTCTCAAACATTGAAACTATTAACTTCTCAAGGATTAAAATTATAAGGTCCTACAAAGTTCCCTCATAGTTTGAGTCGTAGGGCATGTCGAGTGAGGCATGATTCCAACCCTAAAATTTCCCTAATTTTAACATTTTATCATGTGAGAAATCTGATAAGCTTTCCATCGATATAAGATTTGCCCAAATCGGGCACTCAAGTAAAAAGTTATGGCCAATTTAAGCCTTCATCATAATAACTGCATCATTTGAGAGCCTAGCGCATCACGGAGAGGGTGCATTTATTAATTTTCAATTTCCAGTGGGACTCAATGACAATGGTGCATTGTTGAGGAGTCCTAGGTCCCAACCAGTGGGAAAATGCATGGCTCTGTCAATTTCCCAATTGTCTTGTTCCAGAGAGCCAACGCGATTAGTGGCGCATCGCGGAGCCCTTCTAAATCGGGTTCCAGTTCTATTTTTTTAGTTTTGCACAGACATTTAAAAGGGCATTTTGGACTTTTTCCAAGCCTATAAAACTGTGGAAACACTAAATCAAAGCTATTTGCAAGCATCCTGTAAGGCTTTTATCAAGTTCCCTCAATAAGAACCCTAAATACTCAAATCCTCTTCAAAGAATCTCAAGCATCCACCATGGATTTTCTATATTTAATCAATATTCAAGGTTTCCAAGTCAAGGACCTCAAGAACCCTTATTCTAGAGTAAGAATAGAGTTTCAAAAGTTAGAGCCCATCCAAAGCTTCTAAATCTAGGTATATGGGATTTTGAACAAGGGTAACCCTTTCACCCTTGTGCCAAAAATGTTTATTTACATCAATATTTTGCTAAAATTATGGGGTTTTACATGAGTTTGAATTGGGGTATTCACCCATATTTATTGGATGCATTATATTGATATTTCTCATGAATTGAGAGTTAAATGGCATGATTTCTGTATGTTTTCTTGACTTTTTACAGCTAGATAAACCCCATGACTTTACTCCTTGAGAAGCTTATATTTGAAACGTTGTTATATTGAAGCATATGACTACATTGAGATTTTGAGATGAAATCGCTGAAATTCCCAGATTTCCATATGATTTATGACTCTATATGCTATATATATTGCCTTTGATAAGCGTTAACTTGATATTGAACTACGGGTTAGTAAGCCCTATTAAAGACTTGTGAAATTATGAAATATTGTGCTATAAGTACCCATGATTTGAGTATTTTGTGATGATTGAGAAATGAATTGACCTAATGGTCCTTGAGCTTTGAAATTTACTTCACTATATAAGATTATCAATTTGATTATTGGGTTTGTGGTGAACCATGTGATTGTTCTAAAAGTGGATTTTTATGAGATAAGGGCAGATAATCTAAAGGGAGTTGTATTTAGCACCGAGCCTGTAATTTACTATGGTTTCTTACCCCAAAACTACATGCCACCGTAGGTTGGGACTGAAACCAAGTTTATGATAATTATGATTGGGCCTCAGGCTGAGTTTCATTTAGTCATCACTAGACCTAGGTTATACTCCTTGGAAAAAGTGTGATGCTCCTTCCAAATGAGGGGTCTCCTCCTTATGAGCACAAAATGTTGTACTCTATGTTTCTCGCATGATTTATGTCATTTACGAGAATCTCCCTTGCATTTCAAACATCAAAATTAAATGCTTATTTTTCTTCCCTATAAGCTATTTTCCTTAATGGTTGAATTGCAAAGATATTCCCTAATCAAGGTATTGATTTGAGATGAGATATTTTGTAAAGTGAATGAAATTCCTTCAAGTATGTTTTCAAGTTATATGATTTTGAATTCCAAGTATATGAGTTTCTAAATTATTTTGAAGTGTTGAGCATTGCAGAACTTTTACTCACTTGAGATATATGTATAACTTGAAAGTGTGATTTGAAATTCCTTATTCTTTGGGCATTGAGAGTAAGAGAAGGTTTCTGATTTTGAAGTTAAATAATGATGACTCAAGAGATTGCGTTACATGCTTCATTCTACGTGACTTATGAGTTTTATATTTTATACTTGTTCAAGCTATGTGAGTTATCTCATTTTGCATACATGAATTGATTGAAGTAAATATCGTCTCTACTTTATGAATATGCATACACCCCCGCATACTCAGTACATTCCAAAGTACTGATCCACATATATATCTATGTGCTAAATTGTGTCATAATGTAGGTTCAGGTGCTCAGTCCCGGCGTTGCCCATGATTTTTTGAGTACTTTGCCTATATTTTTGTATAATGCTGAGTCCTCCTGGTTTGAGGACCGATCTACAGATGTTTTAGTGTTTGACAGACTATATTTTATGTTCAATTCATTTAGAGTTAGTTGGGGACCTGTCCCAATGGCTCTCTATATTTTGATTCATAAAGGCTTTATCAGACTAGTCTTAGACCTGTGATATGTCGAGATGGATCAGTATTATGGTTTTGTTGAGAATTCTCTATGTTGTTGTCATATGAACCAATTATCCTATCTTATTTCCTTTCTTGTGATATGGCTAGGAGATTGTTAAAGTCTATCCTTATCTTGAATTAGGTGTGTTTGGGTAGAAATCGGTTCTAAGGGATAGCTTAGGGCTACTTGCAGCCTTAAGCATCATGTGACATCCCGAGAGGCGATTTTGGATCGTTACAAACTTGGTATCAGAGCCTAAGGTTTCTAAGAAGTCCTAGGGAGTCTGACAAGCTGTGTTAAGTAGAATCTTGATCATCAGTGTATAGTGCTCCACACCTATGAGCAAGAGGCTACGAGACATTTTAGGAAAAAGTTGTTTCTTCTGTCAGATTCTATTGTCCCTATAGTTGTCCCTCCTATCTAATGATCCATACTCTTCTATTTTTAGAAAATAACTCCTCAAGGAGTGAATGTTCGTGGAAATAATGGTAACCAACCTTTTCATATATATCCTTTAAATTAGATGGTGTCCCATACTGAGTTTTAGGCGGCCTTTTAAGCATCAGCCTACGCAGTCACCACAAATGTTAGGGCCAATAACCAGGCCTGAGTTACTAATCAGCAGGGTGGTGACATAGCCACGGATAGGATTCGTGACTTTATGGGAATGAATCCGCCTGAGTTCTTTGGGTCCAAGACAGAGGAGGAACCCTTGTTATACTTGGAGGAGGTAAGAAAGATCACTAATGTGATATAGCTTTTGGATAAATAGAGTGTTGTGTTGGCATCCTACAGATTGAAAGATATTGCTTATGATTGGGTTGTATCATAGAAGAAGGGTAGATGTGAGAATGCCGCTCTTATGACTTGAAAAATTTTCCCAGATGCCATCTTGGATCAGTTCTTTCTACTTGAGATAAGGAAGGCAAGGATTAAGGAATTCATGAACTTGAGGCAGGACTCTATTACTGTTAAGGAGTACTATTTAAAGTTCAATCAGTTGGACAAGTATGCTCCTGATTTGATTTCTGACACCTAGGCTAGTATGAGTAAATTTGTTACCGCTGTTTCTGGGATGGTGCTGAAAGAGTGTAGGGTCACAATGTTGCATAAGGATATGGACCTGGCTAGGTTGATAATGCATTCCCAATAGATAAAGGTGGATAAGCTTAGAGAAAGAGATAGAATGAGGTGTAGCAAGAGGGAGAGATTTGATCTGCATGAGTTTAGACGGCCAAGGATACATGGAGCGAATTGCCACCTAGTTTCAGAGACTTCCATCTATTCCAGTTCCTTCTTTAGCTTATTCTCTCGCTCCCAGAGGTAGGACGAAGCAAGAGAGAAGGTCTTTCATGTCTGGGCCGCAGAATAGTGTTGGTAACATGCCCCATTATCCTTATTATGCTAAATATGGTAAGTATCACCTTGGAGAGTGTTTTGGAGATGTGAGAGGTTGTTTTGGTTGTGAAAACTAGGGCCACAGACTTAGAGATTGCCCCTATGCTAGACAGGGGAATAGAGATACCCTATCTCAGGCACAAGCTGCTAGTGCACCAGCTTCGGTACCTCGTCCCAGCTCTACTCAGGGCGCTTCTTCTAGCACAGTTGGCGATCAGTACCATAATAGGTTCTATTCTTTGACACCCCAATGGGAGTAGGAGGACTCCCCTCATGTTGTTACTGGTATTCTCCATGTCTTTTGTCTTGATGTGTATGTGTTGTTGGACGCCGGGTCAAGTCTCTCTTATGTGATCCCATTTGTAGCTCTGAATTTTAAAATGAGTCCCAAAAATATTTTTGAGCCTTTCTTAGTTTCTACACCACTCAGAGAGTCTGTTATTGCTAAACAAGTGTATAGGAATTGCCCTGTTATTATGCTTCATGGAGTCATACTTATGGATTTGATAGAGTTAGACATGATAGATTTTAATCTTATTCTGGGTATGTATTCGCTTCATTCTTGCTATGCATTTATAGATTATGGTAACCTTGTGGTCAAGTTTTAGTTTCCTGATGAACCAGTGTTTAAGTGGTCCAGGAGTTTGGTATCTCCCAAGAGTCATTTTATCTCCTATATCAAAGCCAGAAAACTTATATCCAAGGGTTGCATATATCACCTAGTTAGAGTCAAGGAAACTAAGCTTGAGACTCAAAATATTCAGTCAGTCGATATTGTAAAAGAGTTTCCTGCTATCTTTTCGGAAGATTTCCCAAGGGTACCTCCTAATAGAGAGATAGAGTTTGGAATTGATATTTTTCCCGACACTCGGCCTATTTCTATTCCAACATATCGTATGGCACCTACAAAACTCAACGAGTTAAAGGAGAAACTCAAAGATCTCTTAGATAAATCTTTTATTAGACCTAGTATTTCTCCTTGGGGCATATCTATTTTGTTTGTGCGGAAGAAAGATAGATCTTTGCGTATGTGCACTGACTACCGTCAACTCAACAAAGTCACCATAAAAAATAAGCATCCTCTTCCAAGATTTGATGACCTGTTTGATCAGTTGCAAGGTGCAAGTTATTTTTCCAAGATAAATCTTAGATCCAGCTATCATCAGCTTAAGGTGAGAGAATATGATATTCTAAAGATAGCCTTCTAAACCCGTTATGGTCACTTTGAGTTTCTAGTTATGTCTATTGGGCTAACCAATGTCCCAGCAACTTTCATGGACCTCATAAATCAAGTTTTTTTAAGAAATACCTTGATATGTTCGTCATTGTCTCCATAGATGACATCCTTGTGTACTTCTATGATGAGAATACCCATGCAGCTCATCTTAGAATTTTCTTGCAAGCTCTTAGAGATCACCTGTTGTTTTCCAAATTCAGTAAGTGTGAATTTTGGCTAAGGTCTGTAGTCTTCCTGGTTCATGTTGTTTTAGCCGAGGGTATTAGAGTTGATCTCCAAAAGATAGAAGCTATGAGAAACTGGCCTAGACCTATCTCTCTATCTGACATTAGGAGTTTCTTGGGTCGAGCAGGCTATTACCATTGTTTTGTTGAGGATTTCACCTCCATTGCATCTCCTATGACCCAGTTGACACAAAAGAAGGTTAAATTCTAGTGGTCTAATTCTTGTGAGAAGAGTTTTCAGGAGTTGAAGACTCGACTTACT
The DNA here is from genome assembly GCA_026120095.1 of Capsicum chinense. Taxonomy (NCBI): domain Eukaryota; kingdom Viridiplantae; phylum Streptophyta; class Magnoliopsida; order Solanales; family Solanaceae; genus Capsicum; species Capsicum chinense. The sequence continues at coordinate 60,733,817 of JAPEIP010000011.1, forward strand.
TCAGCCCCTGTGTTGACTTTGCCTGATGGTACTGATGGTTTTGTGGTGTATTGTGATGCATCAAGAGTTGGTTTGGGTTGTGTATTGATGTAAAGTGGTAAGGTTATATCCTATGCCTCTAGACAGTTAAAGCCGCATGAAAAGAACTACCCGACCCATTATCTTGAGTTAGTTGTTGTGGTTTTTGCTTTGAAAATTTAGAGACACTATCTTTATGGTATCCCTTTTTTATGTGTTTACAGATCATAAAAGCCTATAACATATTTTTACCTAGAAGGAGTTGAATCTTAGGCAGATGAGGTGGTTAGACTTGTTGAAAGATTATGATATGAGTGTGTTGTATCACCCGGGCAGGGCCAATGTGGTGACGGATGCCCTTAGCAGATTGTCCATGGGCAGTGTTGCACATATTGAGGAAAGTAATTGAGAGTTAGCTTATGATGTTCATTGTCTAGATAGGTTGGGTGTTAGATTGCTTGATTCTACGGAGGGAAGTACATTGGTGCAGAGTAGTTCCGAGTCTTCTTTAGTTTCGAAAGTGAAAGAGAAGTAGGATAGGGACCTAGTTTGGTCAAACTGAAGGAGTCAGTTAAAGTTAAGGTTTTCTTCTAAGGGGGGATGGTGTGTTAGGGGTGTATAGTAGGTTGTGTGTTCCATGTGTTCATAATTTGAGGTGGAGGATTATGGGTGAAGCGGATGGCACACATTTTTCCATTCATCCAGGTACTACCAAGATGTATCGCGACTTGCGAGAAATCTACTGGTGGAATGGCATGAAGAAATACATTGCTGAGTTTATAGCAAAGCATGGGACGTGTTAACAGGTTTAGGTAGAGCACCAAAGATCGGGTGGTGTGATGCAAGAGTTTAATATACCCACTTAGAAGTGGGAGATGGTGAATATGTACTTTGTCATTGGGTTTCCTCTTTCGCGTCGTCATCATGATTCTACTTTGGTTGTTCAGGATAGGTTGACTAACTCTACACCTTTTTTACCCATGCATACATCTTATACGTCGGAGGATTATGCTAGATTATATGTTTGGGATTTTGTCAGACTATATGGAGTTCCCTTGTGTATCATTTTGGATAGGGGTACTCAATTTAATTCTCAATTTTGGAGGACATTTCAGCAGGGTCTTGGCACCCAAGCTCTTTTGAGTTCAGCTTTTCACCCGCAGACCGATGGTCAGGGTGAGAGGACCATTCATACCCTAGAGGATATGTTGAGGGCATGCACTCTTGATTTCAAAGAAAGTTGGGATGAGCATTTACCATTGATAGAGTTCGCCTATAATAATAGTTTCTATGCTAGCATTAAGATGGCACCATGTGAGGCTTTGTATGGTAGGAGGTGTAGTTCGTCTGTAGGTTGGTTCAAGGTAGGTGAAGCTGCCGCGTGTAGGCCTGATGCAGTGTTCGAAGCTATGGAGAAAGTTAAGTTGATTATAGAAAGGCTGAATACCGCTCAGAGTTGTCAAAAGTCTAACGCTAATGTGAGGAGGAGAGATCTTGAGTTTAAGGTAGGTGATTTGGTGTACTTAAAGATTTCACCCATAAAAGGGATGAAGAGGTTTGGTAGGAAAGGGAAGCTTAGTCCCCAATATATTGGCCCATATAAAGTCTTCAGTAGTGTTGCTAAAGTGGCTTATGAGGTTGAGTTGCCCTCAGAGTTGTCCGTCGTTCATCCTATCATTCATGGCTCCATGTCTAAAAAACATATTGGTGATTCTGTTATGGTTGATCCTTCAGAGAGTGTTGATATTCAGGATAGCCTTTTCTTCGATGATATTCCTATGGAGATCCTAGATTTTCATATCCGAAGACTAAGGAACAAAGAAGTTCCCTTGGTCAATGTTTTGTAGCCCAAACATGCGAGCCAAATACCTGTACCTCTTTTCTTCAAGTTCAGATCAATCCAAAGGTACCACTCTTCCTTGATCAAGCTTTTCTAACCTAAAGTTTAGTTATGCATCTATCTTTGTATGAGTTCTTCCGATATCTGGAGTGGTCATGAGTTTAGGAAGCTCTTGAACCGTTTAGTAATTTTTTCAGTTGTTTGTACTAAATTTTTCATGTATTCCGAGCCTAACTAATGACATTTGGGGATGAATGTTCCCAAAGGGGAGATATTGTAAGGCCCTGCAAAGTTCTCTCGTAGTTTGAGTCGTAGGTCATGTCGAGTGAGGCGTGATTTCGGCCCTAAAAGATTGAGAAGTTGCTTCCTAAGTGAGTAACATATTAACCATGGAGAATTTCCCTAATTTTGACTTTTTATCACATGTAAAATCTGATAAGCTTTCCATTGATATAAGATTTGCCCAAATCAGGCACTCGAATAAGAAGTTTTGGCCAATTTAAGCCTTCATCATAAAAACTACATCATTTTAGAGCCTAGCACGTCACGGAGAGAGTGCATTTAGCAATTGTCAATTTCCAGTACGACTCCACGATAGTGGCGCATCGCGGAGGAGTCCCAGGTCCCAACCAGTGGGAAAATGCATGGCTCCGCATTGCGAAGGCTATCAATTTCCCAATTGTCTTTTTCCAGAGAGCCAATACGAATAGTGGTGTATCGCGGAGGCCTTCAAAATCGAGTTCCAGTTCAATCTTTCCAATTTTGCACAGAAGTTTAAAAGGGCATTTTGGATTTTTTCCAAGCCTATAAAATCGTGGAAACACTAAATCAAAGCCATTTGCAAGAATCCTATAAGGGTTTTTTCAAGTTTTCTCTCAACATGAACCCTAAATACTCAAAATCTCTTCCAAGAATCTCAAGAATCCACCATGGATTTTCTAAATTGAGTCTAGATTCAAGGTTTCCATGTAAAGGACCTCAAGAACCCTAGTTCTAGAGCAAGAATAGTGTTCCAAAAGTGAGAGTTCATCCAATGCTTCTAACTCGAGGTATGTGGGGTTTTGAACAAGGGTAACCCTTTCACCCTTATAGCCAAAGCGTTTATTTACATCATGATTTTATTGAAATTTTAGGGTTTTACATGATTTTAAATTGGGGTTTTCACCCATATTTATTGAATGCATTATGTTGATATTTCTCATGAACTGAGAGTTAAATGGCATGATTTCTACAAGTTTTCTTGAGTTTTTATAGCTGGATAAACCCCATGACTTTACTCCTTGAGAAACTTATATTTGAAATGTTGAGATATTGAAGCATATGACTATATTGAGATTTTGAGATGAAATGGCTAAAATTCCTAGATTTTCGTATGATTTATGACTCTATATGCTATATATTTTGTTTTTGATAAGCATTAACTTGAGATTGAACTATGGGTTAGTAAGCCCTATTTCAGACTTGTGAAATTATGAGCTCTTGTGCTCTAAGAACCTATGATTTGAGTATTTTGAGATGATTGAGAAATAAATTGACCTAATGGTCCTTGATCATTCAAATCCACTACACTATATAAGATTATCGATTTGATTATTGGGTTTGTGGTGAACTATGTGATTGTTCTAGAAGTGAATTTTTATGATATGAGGGCAGATAATCTAAAGGGAGTAGTATTTAGCACTAAGCGTGTAAGTTACTATGGTTTCTTAACCCAAAACTACGTGCCACCATGGGTTGGGCCTGAGGCAGAGTTTATGATGATTATGATTAGGCACAAGTTCGAATTTCATCTAGTGATATCTAGACCTAGGTTATACTCCTTGGGAAAAGTATGATGCTCCTCCCAAACGTAGGGTCTTTTCCTTAGGAGGACAAAACGCTTTGACTCCATATTTCTCACATGGTTTATGTCATTTACGAGAATCTCCCTTGCCTTTCAAACTTCAAAATTTAATGCTCATTTTCCTTCCCTATAAGTTATTTTCCTAAATAGTTGAATTGCAAAGATTTTCCCTAATCAAGGTATTAATTTGAGATGACATATTTTCTAAAGTGAATGAAATGCCTTCGAATATGTTTTCAAGTATTATGATTTTGAATTCCAAGTATATTAGTTTCTAAATAATTTTGAAGTGTTGAGCATTGAAGAAATTTTACTCTCTTGAGATATATGCATGACTTAAAAGAGTGGTTTGAAATCCCTTAGCCTTTAGGCAATGAGAGTAAGAGAAGGTTTCCAATTTTAAAGTCAAATAATGATGACTCATGAGATTGTATTACATGCTTCATTCTACATGACTTATGAGTTTCGTATTTCATACTTGTTCAAGCTATGTGAGTCATCTCATTAAGCATACATGATTTGATTGAAGAAAATATTGTTACTACTTTATAATATGCATGCACCCTCATATACTCAGTATATTCCAAAGTACTGATCCGCATATATATCTACGTGCTACATTGTGTCATAATATAGGTTTAGGTGCTCAGTCCCAGCCTCGCCTATGATTCTTTGAGTACCTTGCCTATGTTTTCTACAGTGGTGAGTCCCCCTGGTTCAAGGACCGATCTACAGATGTTTCAGTGTTTGAGAGACTATGTTTTATCTTTATTTCATTTTGAGTTAGTTGGGGACTTGTCCCAATAGATCTCTAGATTTTTTTTTATAGAGGCTTTGTCAGACTAGTATCAGACTTGTGATATGTCGAGAGGGATCAGTATTGTAGTTTTATTGAGACTTCTCTATAGTGTGGTCATATGAACCAATTCTCCTTTCTTATTTTCTTTCTTGTGATATGGCTATACGAGTGTTTAAGTTTATTGTTATCTTGAATTGGGTGTTTTTGGGTAGAAACCAGCTCTAAGGGTTATCGTGGGGCTACTTATGGCCTTAATCACCGTATGACGTCCTAAGAAGCGATTTCAGGTCGTTATAAAAATCGTGAGGTATAAAACCAAATTCAATTTCTTAAGAAAATATGTAAAAATCATGTGATTAGACTCTCAATTCATGGGAAACATCAAAAGCTTGCAACAAATAACAATGGGTGAAAAATCCTAATACAATTTTATGTAAAATATCATAAGTTGCAGAAAATTAAAGTTTAAATAAGCCTTTGGGCCCAAAGGAAGGAATACCCATGTTCAAAACCCAACATACCTTAGATTATAAAATTGGATGAACAAGTTTTCTTTAAAATCTTCTTCATAGTATTGAGAGAGTTATTGCAACCCTTGAACTTGGGGAACTCAAATCTCAACTCCATATGTAGAATCTATGGTGAGTTCTTGAATTTCTTGGAGAAGGATTTTAGATTTGATCTTGAGGGATAAACCCTAGCTCTCTTGTGTTTTAGATGATGAATGAAGCCATTTGCTTTATTTGGAATACATCTGGCTGATAAAAAAGTGGAGAAGACCAAAAAACTCTTTTTAAAACGAGTTAAAAATATTGAACGGGGGTTGCGATTGTCCGTCGCTAGTCTGACGATCCATTGGATCGTTCGTCATACGTCTTTCAAAAAAATAATAGACTACCTTGGTTTGACGATTGAAGCAATCGTTCATCATAGTCTTGATGGTCTGTCTGATCATACGTCACATATTGGACAGGATGAGACCATACTGCCTCAGTGGCGACGGTGTCAGCGATAGTCCATCGCAGCCTTGACTGTCTATTTTACTGGCCATCACACTTGGGCCAGGAAAAGGAGTTACTACCTTTATTTTGACGGTCTGTGTGATAGTCCATCACAAACTTAATAGTCCATCAGATCATCCATCACACCTGGGCAGTTTCGATAATTCTTAGTAAAATGGCCATAACTTCTTACCCAATACTGAATTTGGAAAAATTTGTAATCATTGGAAAGCTAATTCAATTCTCTACATGATGAAAAGTCAAATTTAAGAAAACTCTATATGATTTAAACACCAATCACTTGGGAAGTCACTTCTCAATCTTTTAGGGCCAGAATTACACTTCACTTGACATGCTCTAAGGCTTAGACGACGAGGGAACTTTTTGGGGTCTTACAATATTTATAGATTGGTGTTATCTAGTTAGACATTCATTCTCTTGTGTTATTATTCAGTAGCTTGAGCAGATTTAGCTTGATTTGATGATTTTTTTCCCCTATCATGGTGAGGTTGACTATGTTCTTTATTAGTTAGTTGTATTAGATTTATTTGGGTATGTATTGTGATATTGAGAGGCAAGTTGACATTTTGTGGGTCTTCTATGAACCTAGAGTTAGCAATTTAGTTGTACTTTATATTATTGAGTCTTAGATCCTTAGATTGGCCTCCTTGGTTATGAAGTCTTTTTTTGACTATCCCTTCCTATGTAGACTGTTTAAGAGATGATAAATTTTTGGTCAGTTCTGTGGTTGTGACTATTTCATCGCCCGATAGTAGTTATGATATTGATATTAAAGTGTCGTGGATTCAACTATTAGATTATTTTGTTCGTTCCATTATGATGGTTTGCCTTTGTTACTAATATGAAGGTTGGATTCTCCTTTTCTATGATTCACTTTTTCCTTAAGCAAAATTAGAGAGATAGAGGTAGGTGGCCTTTCTTATGATCGCTTCTTGGGTTAGCAATTTTGAAAGTTCCTTATCTTGAGTAGTTCACTTTTTGGTAGTGTGATTAACTTTGACCTGGATTTTGAAATTTTTATTTTTCTTCTTCGATGATGAGATCGTGATATGGATTTTGAAAATCCTCATTTCAGAGTTTGTATGTCCTAATGAGTCTTGGTGAAGTGCTTTTTCTTAATAATATGTACCTGTGGCTACTCTTTGGTGAGATGGCGTGTTAGATTGATTATTTTTAGGCTAAAGTTGCATTTCTCTAGCTTGCTTGAGTTTTTGCCAATACTAGTGTGTGTTTGTCTTTAGGAGTTTTTGAGTATATTTGGATAGTTCATCCCCTCCGGTAGATATATAGTGGATTATGTGCATTCTCAACAAGTGATTTATCCATTTTTATTTCTATTTGGCAGCTATATTCCATGCCTTCCAACTGATGTAGAGTAGGTTGCTTATGTAATCAGTCAGTGATTACCCCTCTAGTGATTTTGTTCTTTAGTCATGTCTTACTATGGCTTGGTATGATTTATCTCGAGTCTGTCAAGTATTGATAAAAGAGTCAATTTGATATAATTGACATTGATATAGCCTCATCGGACAATTTTTTGATTTTACTCTTAGGAATAGTGATTTGAGAGTATGATAGATTTTGAGCATTAATGCCTACCCATTTCTAGTTTTTGTTTAGATATGTGGGAGTGAGCAATTTAGCATTGGTATTGAGATTTCAGCCTGGTGTGGTAGAGCTTGCGAGAAGCTTTTTTTTTTAGACAGTCTTTGTTCAAATTTCATTAATAGGTTATTGGTCCTACTCTATAATTTCCTACTTGATCATCTCGACATTGGTTGGATTCTAGTTGATAAGTGTTCAGATGAGAGCCTATGGACCTCATATTCGCTACATCAGTATTGACATACAGTTTTTATTTTTCTTTGGGAATTTTTGATGATTTACTAAATGGAAGAAATATACTTGAGTTGGATTCGGTGTGACTTCATTCCCGGAGGATACGGCATACTGGAGCGGAATATTCATTCATTAGTAGTTATACCTTAGAATTCAGGATTTTTGTTTGATTGTTATTTGGACTTGTTGAAGCATTGTCATGGATTACATTCTTTAATTTTATCCATTGGTATGCTCCGACAGCACTTTATGAGCTTATTCTCTTGTTTTCCATACGAACTTTCAGTGGATCAGCTTCACTTCTTTGAGTTCTCCGTGATATGAATATCTGGGCTAGACTCTAGTGATTTTTCTTTTGGAATGGAGTAGATAGCATGTACTTAATGGTAAATAGAACGTATATTTTTATTTGGTGAAATGACTCATGACTTGGGTTGGTTTTGACTAGAATGAGGCTTTGTTGATTTAAGAGGTTATAGAGATTGTATCAGTATGGCGTGGTTCAAATGTGCATGCATCAGTCTTCTTGGTTTAGTTCAAGGCCAGTCAGCGGTTATGTTGAATTTTGGCTATTTGGAAGAAGAATGACAATATTCGTTTAAAAAGGGATACTCATGGTAAACTCCCTAAGAAGCATTTTCTCTTTGCTGAGGTTATCTGGAAGACATGCTCGAAGCATACAGGACCAGTACTTCGCACTTTCTAGCTCTTGAGATTCTTTATCTTCGTTAACTTTCAAGGATGAAAGTTCTTTTAGTAGTGGAAATTGTAATGACCTTTTAGGTTATTTTCTACACGTATGCTTATTTTCATGGTTTGAGCTTCTCCATAGGAGTCCCACGTCATATATGACTCGCTGGGGCCGATGATTCGGTTATCGATTAGTTTCTTTGGGTTTTAAAACCAATTCTCTATTTGAAACTCTTTTCTAGTTCTATATGGCCACTAGGCAGAAACATTAGTAAAATGACCTCAGATTTAAAATTAAACTCAGGCCACATGTCCAGAACGTCAAATATAGTGTGGTTACATGTCTCATTTAAGAAAAGTTGATTTTGGATACATCCCAAGGACTTGGTTGAAACTTTGAATCAAATTCCAAGTTTCACCCTTCGTCAAGTGTAGTCGGATACTATGATTACAGAGGGCCTTTTTGTGATCACCATGATCGTGATCGCAACATGTATTGTTGTGTGATCTCACCACCTGAGTGCCTGGGAAGGGTATTTAAAAGACCTAATTTGACCAGCAATTCGCCATTTGCCTCATTGTTTTGAGTCCCAAAACCATAATAGAGAGTGTAGACCTTAGAGGGTGTCTTGGGAGTTGATTGGGAGCTTGTATTTCTTGCGTAATATTTATTAACATCAAATCTAAAGTATGAATCCTTTAATTTTAGTGTTGAATTCTTTATTTGTTGGCCCAAAACCCCACATGGCTTGAGGCTTGATTGTAGCCAAAAATATGGGTGACTTACACCAATTTTCTTGAGGGATATAACTCCCTAATGGAACTTGAAGAGTGGGTTGGTCTCAGAAATTCATTTTCCATATAAGGGACCCATTTGGTATTTTGGTGTTGTTTTTGGATTCGAAGCACAATAGTGAAATATGGGTATTGATAAACTCGCATTTATGACTAGATTATGATTTTGTTAGTGTGATGAAATTTTGGGGATTGTGACGTTAAGACAAGCATATGGTGCATGATGTGAAGTTTTGTGGTTCGGATTTAAGTTGGGCCTCTATTTACTCATCTTCATAGATGATGTGTGATACGTATTGCATGTGAATTTTGATGTTAGGATTGATTATGCATAGAGTATCTTAGCCTTTATTGTTGATGCTTTAGGAATTAGATGAGGACTTTGGACCCGTAAGAAGATATATTTATAAGCCTTTTGAATCCTAGTACCCACCCTATCTAGTTTAGAATAGTTGAAGTGTGGCTATGTTTTAATTCTATGTTTGGTTTGTGATTTTAGCATTTGAAGCATGAATTATAGATTTAACCTTATTGGAGTACTATGTTCGTCTTGAAACCATAACTTAGGTAAAGTAGACTTGAGTACCCTTGTTTCTAGTTGAAACACCTATCCTAAGCTTGAATATGGCTTACTTGACATCTAGAAGTCGGACTAGATACCTTAGCCTAGTTTGGGGCATGGTGTGCCTAATTATGGAAATTAAGGTTGAGAAGTGGGACAGCCCGGCACACTTAGCCAAGACCCGTGCTAGCTTTATAGGTTTAGTTATGGATATTAGACATAGATGGGTCTAGTAAACATTAGAATAAGGTTACTTCATGACTTGGTAGCTTGTATTCGTGTTCCTTAAATTGTGGGCTTTGAGCAATGGATATGATACTCTTTGTGGAAGTGATGTTCGCCATTTAGAGATGATATTCCACTTAGGTACATTATGTCACCTATAGAGATTCTATTTTCTATTATATTTGATGATGAGCCTATAGAGATGCTATTTCCTCTTAGATATTATTGCTTTACCTATAGAGATAATATTTCCTGTTAGACATAATGATTGGCCTATAGAGATTCTATTTCCTCTTTGATATAATTGTTGTGCCTATAGAGATGCTCTCTCCTTATTTGTTATGATTTTCAGGCCTACAAAGATGATAATCCTCTTAGATATGAGAATTGCCCTTTAGAGGTTATATTTCTCATTGTTATGATGTATGATATATTGATATAGGATATCCAATATGAGAGATGATTATATTCTGATTGATGTTATTCCTCCTAGAAGTGACACGCCTCCAATGTGAGAGATGATTACGTGCTTATTGATATTACGCCTCCTATATGCGAGATGTCTTCTATATGTGAGACGACTAGCTATATGATATGACTTACAAGTACGATTATTGATATGAGTTCCAGATATGTATATGGTTTTAAGGCTGTGATTATGATGTTGTGATTATTCTAAATATATTATTGGGCCAAGTGTCGTGTTATGATAATGATCGGATATTCAAGAAGTGTTTATCTTTGTAAAGGATATGATTATTGTTTATGGATTCATATACATGTTTTATATATACCTCTCTCTGGTATTGGATGTATGAAGATGTGGTATGTTGCTTACGACTTATTTGATTAGATACTGGTGATGGCATGCATAGATTTGGTACGTTCATGATTATTGTATCAGTAACTTATGTGATGCTAGATAAAAAATATGATCTTATGATTATTCTTCTTAATTAAGTGTTAAGCTATGTGGTAGTTAGTTGTCTATTGGGAGACTATAGCACTTGCTGGCTATGAATCAGATGTATTGTCAAGGAATCTTTCTTAGTTGAAATATAGTATTTAGAGATGGTTGATATGTGACTAATGATAATGTCGGGCTTAGCATAGGTAAATATTAGTGATATTGATGCCTAAGATAATAATCTTGAATAGTTGTTTATAATCTTGAATAGTTTATAAATGAGAAGTTGTGTATTAACGAGGCTAGATATTTAGTGATGTTGGTAATAAGAGGTCGCTAGTTAATAATGAAGATTAGTTTCTAAATGGTTAATTAATGAATAGTTAAATGAGGGTGGGTTTGTTATCGATGGTTAGTTATTGAATTACGTAAGTTAATAAAAGATGGTTAGATAATAAGAAGTTATGTGTTGTCGAATAATGGTTAACGGTTTTATGATTTTTAGTTGATAATTTGGAATAGTGAATAAATGGAAATTATTTTCTAGTGATGAACCTTGGAAAGAAGTTAGATGTCATATATATAATAAATAATGGTTAGTTGTTATCCCTTGAATAAGGATAATGTTTACGCTAATAACTAAAGGTGATATTATGACTTGCAAACTAGTGGTTTCATTATCAATAGTGTTGATTACATAATAACCAGTAGTTGGAAAGTATTTCCCAGATAGATACTTTGTGGTGATATGATTATGTTCATGAATACATTAGTATATGTTATTCCTTAATGGTAATTGTGATGATACTGATATCCAGCAAGGCCAGAGATTACTATTGTTATTATGTTGATACCCGACAAGGCCGGAGGATATTATTTTGATGATACTGATACCTTGAAAGGACGGAAGATACTACAGTCATGATATTGATACCCGACAAGGCCCGAGGATGCTATTATGATGATATTGATACCAGACAAGGTCGTAGGATGTTATTATTATGATTTTGATACCCGGTAGGGCCGAAGGATAGTATGATGATACATTGATAACCGACAGGGCCAGAGGATACTATTCTGATGATATTGATACCAGACATGGTCGTAGGATGCTATTATTATGATTTTGATACCCAGTAGGGCTGAAGCATAGTATGATGATACATTGATAACCAACAAGGCCAGAGGTTTGTTACGATGATGATTTTCATAATGATGACAGTAAGGCCGAGTTGTGATTTTGATTGTGTACCTTGCATTCATTCCTGCATGCACATCGCCTAACACCAGTATGCACCTGTTTTTATAAGCATGTATAGGATGCTTGTACATTTATGGTTAAAGAGTATTCCTTGTGTTGTTTTATGTTTATTGAACCTTTCGAGGCGGGGCGATGAGTGTAAATATAGGATCGGCTTGGTATTAGGTATTTAATCGACCTTCTAGCTGTAATATTTGTTGATATATTCCTTCAGGTCTCATGTGCTCACCATTCACTTGTTGACATACCATACACTTGGCCACAAAATATGTCACATCCCTCTTCATACCTTTCCACCAATATATCTCCTTGAGGTCATGATACATTTTTGCCAAACAAGGATGTACAACATAACGTGAATTATGCGCCTCATCCAATATTATTTCTTGCAAACCATCAACGTTGGGATTACATAATATCCCTGGGTACAGCAACGTACCATCACCGCTAATCATAAAGGACTTCACCTTCTGCCCACCTACATGTCCCTTGATCCTCAACAAGATAAGATCTAACATTTTCTTCTCCTTAATATCAGCACTAAGAAATGACTATACCATCTTTTGAATGAACACACCACTATCCTCAGTGTCCAAGAGGCAAACTCCAAGGTTAGCCAATCGATGAATTGATCAGTGGTGATTTTATCACTCATTCGCACTCATTATTAATGCACATTACCTTATTTTGAATGAGTAAACGAGACATATTCATGTTTAGATTCACTCATATTCACTCCTTGAAGGCATATAGTTGATGTGATCAAAAGATGTGGATCAAAGTGTAAAATGATCTGAATGGAGCAGGAAAAGTGCAGCTAAAGGCTTGGAGAATAAACTAGCCACAGGTATCGCGGTTGCACTCTGCTAACCGCGACTACGGTAGTCAAGCAAAGGTCATTCACCCATGGTCGTGGAACTTAACAACAGTCACGTATCCGTGATCGCAGCCAGACTTGCGTGATTGTGGTTTATCAGAAAATGTTAGCCCTAGGGAAAACCTATAATTGCACAAGCTGATCCCAATTTAAAGAAAAAGACTCAAACCCTAGCCTGATAGGGGATTCATTTGATCACATCCTTTCTTCCCCAACTTTTATAGGTTTTACCTTGAGACTTTGTAGCGTCCAGTTTTTTAGAAAAAAATATTGTATAAATATTGGGTGAAGAATATATATTAGAGACTTTCTAAGTGGAAGATTTTCTCACTTCCATTGTTGATATTGTGCGAGAGTAAAGTTTGAAGTAACATTTGCTTAGGTATTCTACAAATTTGATTCAATGGAGATTATGGGTATATCTATGCTTATTTATCTTATGTGCAGCTAGATCTCCCTCTTGAAGTTATGTGTGAATAGGGGTTAAAGTGTGCGTAGGCTGTTATTGTTAAACCCTATTTGGTAATTTATGTAAATGGGTTCTATTATTGCTATGTTGTTTTGGTTGGGATTTGATGGGTGAAAGCTCTAAATACCCACATGGGGTTGACGAGTGAAAGCTCCAATACCTAGAAAGCTCACTGCCATCTTTGAAAGAAGGGTTTTAAGTTAATTTTAGGTATCCATATCATTCTCGAAAGAGGGATATAGGAACCAAAGCAATAATAGATAATTACGTATGTATTTTGCTAAATTTTAACTATCACAGACATAAGGGTCAATATGAGGTTGACTATGCAATGGGTGTCATCCCAGAAATAGGAATTCCTTGATTGAGGTTGTAGTTGTTAATTGTTGAACACACCCATTCGGTATTAGAAAGGATCAATGGGTAAAAGTTTGTTGTTTTGTTGAAAGACTAGCATCAAAATCTATAACCAAGCCTACACATATTTGACTTACTAAAGTGATGTTGATGACTAACTCACAAATGTCACTCTATTAGTAATTCATAGTCCAAGGATCCGTGCATAATTTATAAAAATCTAATTATTCGTAGCCCCGAATTTATACTAGAAAATCCCAAAAAATAAACATTAGTGTAGGAACTCACCTCCCCCATTTTATCTTTTTGTAATATTAGTTTGAATTTGACTTGTATTTATCTTTTTGAATTAATTTATCACCACTCATATTGTTCCTCATTGATTTGACCATGACTCAAAAGTTTATAAATATATTGACGACGACCGCCTTGTTCTTAATTGACTTGTAAGTTTACCGTTATCAAGAATGGCACCATTATGGGGAACAATTTGGCATAATGAGTTAGATTGGAATTTTAGCCACTTGCTTGAATTCAAGCTAGTATATATTTGTTTGTTATTTTTCTTTCTATGTAGATTTTTTTTTATTTGTACTTTTCCTGATTTCATCTTTTAGCATTTATGAGTTGAATAATTAGAAGTCATATCATGTCCCCCAATGTTTGTATTGTTACGGACCACATTAAAGGAGAGATTGTAAGTATGCTCCTTGGGGGAGAGATTTCACCATCTCAATCCAATTAGGAGTATGGTTGCCCCATGTGTAGAATTCTACAAGGACATTAAGATGAGTGTCCAAACACTCCCTCCCCCTATTATACTAATCAAATTGGTAGATCTTTTTACGAGGTTAATAAGGTTTCAAATAAGAAGAATGATGGGAGAGGTATCGAGTCTTATAGTTATGACCCAAGTTTATTAGAAATTTTGGATTGGTTAGATACAACTGGGGAGAATCTATAAGACATGCTTGATGAAAGGACTAGTGTCATGGAAAAGACAATGGGCAATGAAGAAAAGCTTAAACCTAGCATCACCTTTCCTATGACCCAAGAGAAGAATTGTCAAGAAGAGAAACCAAGCTATGATGATGAGCTTAGTAGTGAAGATTCCTCAATGGATTCCAAATTATCCAATCACATGTGGAAGAAGAGGCCTAAATAAAAGAAATGGTACTTGTGTCAAAAGGATAATCAAATCAAACTTCTTATATTGACTCTAGTTCATTTTGGTGGTGAGATGCCCCGGAGGAAGATAACCAAGAATTAGGTGTGGGAACTCGGTCAACCCATTTCCCAACATTATGTGTAGAGGATATGATGAAGATCCATACCATGGAAAAAATGAAGGATTGTGGGATGACAAAGTCTGACTCCAATATTTTGGCATTTAGCACTCCAATAGATTGTATGGAACCCTAACATCAATGACCAAGAAACTCAACTTTCCAAGTCCAACAAATGAACTATTGATGCAAACTCTTTAACCCAAAGCACCAAACCACAAAATGGATACAAAGTTGGGTAAAACGTTCAAGACTTCAAAGTAGCAAGATAGAACATTCATCATCATGATGCCTTTACATTTTCCCAATGCGCCTCAAAGATGTAATGACCAAAAACTGGGCAAGAAATTCAAATCCTCTAAGTGAAGACACAAATCAGGATCGAAAAGGTATCGTGCTATAACATTAAACTAAGCACTCGATGGGAGGTAACCCATCATTCCATGAAAAGTGGCATGCATCCTTTCTAGTCTATTCATGGTAGAGTAGAATAAATTTTTGATTTTGTGCATGCATAATGGATAGAATTTGTGTACTACGAGGAATTTATATTGACTTAGAAGAGGGGACGTGTGGAATTGGAAACTTAGAATGAGTAGGAAATGTCGAAAACCTGGTTGTTTTGTCTTTGCTACCGCAACCGTAACCTAAGCCACCACGATCGCGGAGGCCTTGTGACTGCGATCTTGATGGAGCGGACCACGACCGCGGTCTAATCATATTAAAGTGACCATTCAATTCCCATCTTATTACTATTTATCTCTCAAATTCTCTCTAATTTTATCTATCTTTTAGGCTTTGTGTAGCATCTAAACTGCCAATTTAATCCACTTGGATATCTATACGTGATATGTAGTCCTTACATTCTTTATATGAACATAATGCAAGCATAGATTGTGTTGTGTAGAATACGGCCTACAAAGGTACTTTTAGTTACTAAATACATGCATAGTTTGAAATTGTACTGTGGTAGGTTGTTGTAGGTTGTGTATGCACGAATTGGGGAAGTCTTAAGTACCCAAAATTACGCCTTAAGTTTCTTATACTGAATTGTCCACCATGTGTTCGATTAAAATCCCCTATGAATATCTTGATCAATTCTTTTGTATTTGGGGCTATGACCACACAGTCTAAGCTTAAATTCACTATTTCAATTGGTTTTATGCTTAGTTATAATGATGGACTGGGATTAAATTGTAATTCAAAATATGTACAGAACCTATAAAATTTAGTCTTGGGCAACAGGATCACGGTTTCGATGACAACAATTACATTAACGTGATCGTGATTTGTAGTCCGCAATCACCATACCTAAGAGCATGATTTGATAGGAAGTAAAAATTCTGCATAGTCCTTGTTGACCCTAAAACCCTCCATAATCCTTTCACATGATCTTATATGTTTGTTATAGCATGTTTTTGATGTGATTGTACTCATATTGACCTGAGTTACATTGTTTATAGATTCTAAGCTATACAAAATAAGAGATTTCAATGATACCTAATTCATATCCACAGAATGTCAACACCAATATCTTCAAATTTCCATAAAACAAAGTTACTCCTTAAAAGGGGTATCAGCCTAAAAAATATGGAAGAGAAGTTTCCAGAATTTCATGTCTGGCTCACTACTACACGATGGATATATTTTGCCCCTGAACCCTACTTAGCAAATGAACAATGGGCGTGTGAATTCTACACAAAACTATATGTAGTTTCACTCAAAGACCTCACAATGAAAATCGGAGGTAAATTGGTCAACTTAGGAGTAGAAAATATTAATGCACTATACGAGCTCCCAAATACTTACATGGGGGAAGTTTTTGCCAAAGGGCGCTAGCCAGGGACTTGGTTAGCTGATGTCTTTTGACCTTGAAAAAAAGCCCCATAGGCCAACACTAAGCGAGATATTTTGTTGAAGGACTTCAGGGCTAAAGCCATCTGTAGCAGAGTCTCACCATGCATACACTTTACTATTGTTACAGACTTGAGAGCTCGGATAGTACCTTGCATCTTATCTATAAATACATTGAATGTAGGTGAGATTGCTCTCTCAGAGTGGCGGCACTTCAAAAGATAGAGAGGCACTAATTTTCTCCTTCCTTCCCTAATCACTAAGCTATGCATGAGGGTGGGAGTGAAGGCTTATGATACAAATATTTGGGTGCGCCCTGGCTCTCTTATCTTCCCCCTTATATTAAGAGACAATGGCACACCAGGTTAGAGTAATAAGAAGAAGATGGACTCGGGTAAATACATCCAGGTGAACACGAACTCTTGACGACCCTCATTATCCTCTGCCTTCAATGATATATTTGTTCAGATCCATGGGATTAAAGAGCTATTTTCTAGACTGCCTCAAGGACTAGGAGATTCCTCCGTTTCTCATCTTTCGTATGTGGAAAAATCAAATTATAATAAGTATATAGTGAAGCAGTAGAAGCAGGGTTTCACCATGGTCATTCTAGAGAAAGCTTATTCAGCCCTAGCTGAATCTCGCAAGGACCTCAAAGTCTTACATGATTAAATGGTAAAGAGAGAGAAAATGATAGATAACTTTTTTAGAAAAATATGGAAGGGGGTGAAAAGCATCTTCAAGGTGCTCAAACCCAACCGACCATTAACTTCACATAGATTGGATAGCAAGGATAAGGCACCTGCAGAGTGGTCAGCTGATGATGCTGAGTTAGTAGAAGTTGATGCTAGAGATGCAGATTCAAGGAGTCCCATTTACTCTTGCCTTCTTACCTATGCAGTGAGGACATTGCATTCATTTCAATGGTGGTGGCCCCAAATATATATTATGTTGGCTTGTGGTATTGGATATTTCTATTTATTACTATTTTGGATGATTTTGTGGATATTTCTTCTTATGTTTTTGATGATACATTCCTAGGTACCTGGATAGTGCCCATGTTTATGAATTATCATCCTTTTCTTTTATTTCTAGTTTTAGTTTTCTATACGTACTTTAAATTTTGTTATGAATCTTAGTGATGTTGGGACAAGTGTGCAGGGTAATTTTTACTACCCATAATACAACTATCAAAGACACAAGGGAATCCTGAGTACCTATGGAATTTTAATTTGTTTTGTAAAGTTGGGATCATGCTATACACCATTGGCAAAGTTTGAGTATCCATATGGTTAGATTGCCCACTTTTGGGCCAAGATGTAAGACTAAGGCGTAGATTGTAGCCATAGTTTTTCAATGTGTGCATGGTG
>JAPEIP010000011.1:60751930-60779991 GCA_026120095.1 Capsicum chinense
TTTTCTCAAAAAACATCATGTGCATGGACGTGAGAAAAGTGCAACAAAACTTGTTCTCATTTTGTGTCTTCATAGATTTTGACTTGTATATAAAAAATAGACATTCAATGTTTGTTTCCACCGGGAGGTACATTTGAGCTCCCTTCACGAATTTTGCCTGCCATGTGTGGTTAGAATATTTCATTAGTCTCTTGTATACTTGTGTTATCTATAACTTTCCCCATTAGTCTTTAAAACTAATTTTGATTGTATTCTGTTGGAGAAATCATCTTAGGCCATCCTTGTTATTTTGAAACCCACTCTAGACTAAAATGCCTTCCTATGTCGAATTATAGTCCCTAGTACCCGCTTTAAGCCTTTAAAATTTTCTTTGGCTAGCTCATTACAAGTCATGAACCCTTCTATTTATCCGTATTTTAAACAATACCATCCTTGAACTTCGAAATCAACTTAAGGCTAAAAGCCAAAGTTATGGGTGGTAACTATCGACGAAAGTAAGTTTAGGGTCACGAAGTATTAGTGAAATGTCATTTGTGCCTAAGTGTTGAAAATAAATGTTTAGAAAATGAAAGGATCCCTTAAAAGAAAGACTTGCACGAAAATGCAAGAAAATAAAAGTAAGAGGACAGTGGGGAACAAAGGAAGCAAAAGAAAATAAAGAAGAATGACCCTTAGTCGAAAGGAGAAGTGTTGTAAAGTGTGATGTAGATGTTCAAGGTAGGGTGTAATCATGTTCCCTAAAGATATCATAACCTAACACGAACCTACATTACAAGCTTAGAAAGTCCTTTGAGATCTCATACCATTTACCTTCTTAGGTAGTGGTTATTGAAAATAGTGGCAAGCCTATGGTATAACACTTCTTGCATCGAGATTTCTTTTGTGTGATACAGAATTTTTGCACTTAAATTTCCTTGTTGCATGATTAGTAGTTTGGTCAGCGGAAAATCTTCTTCTTATAAGATTATCATGTGAACAAGTTGATGTGGGTGATGTTATCACCTCTTGAACAATGAGACAAATAGAGAATATCTTGATGTTTTTAAAGAGGATGACACTTCTAGAGTATTACCCTTTATTTCTTGATTGCTCTTTAAACGCTTATGTATTCTTTAAGTATTTCATTTTATAATGAGGGATGTTGTGAAAATTTTTCTACCACATGTTCAATGAACTACTTGATTGCGATTCAAGTTGAAGTCGTTATAGAACTTAAGGCATGAAATTTAGGAGTAAATGATTTTGTCTCATGGTAAGAGGTAGTGTTGCTTGAGGACAAGCAAATGCTTTATGTTGGGGGTATGATGAGTGGTGATTTTACCACTCATTCGTACTCATTATTAATGCACATTACCTTATTTTGAATAAGTAATTGAGACATATTCGTGGTTACATCCACTCTTTGCAGGCATATAGTATTGTAGATAAAAAGATGTTGATCAAAGCATAAAATGATCACAGTGGAGAAGGAAAGGTGCAACTGAAGGATTGGAGAAGAAACTGGCCTCAGGTACCGTGGTCGCGGTCTGTTAACCGCGATCGTGGTAGTCCAGAAAAATCCATCCACCCATAGTCGCAGAACTTAACAATACTCACGTAGTCGTGATAGCTGCCAGACCTATGTTATCGTAGCTTATCAAAAATAGTCAGCTAAAGGGAGAACCTATAATTGCACAAGTTGATCCAAATTTGAACAAAAAGGCTCAAAACCAAGCCTCGTAGGGGATTAATTCCATCATATCCATTCTTCCCCAAATTTTTTATGTTCTATCTTGAGACTATGTAGCCTCTATTTTTTAAAAAAGAAAATATTGTATAAATTTTGGGTGAAGAATATTTAGGAGACTTCGTAAGTGGACAATTTTGTCACTTCCATTTGTTGATATTGTGGGAGAGTCAAGTTTGAAGTAACATTCGCTTACATCTTCTACAACTTTAATTCATTTGAGATTATGGGTATATCTATGCTTATTTATCTTATGTGCAACGAAATCTCCCTCTTGTGGTTATGTGTGAATAGGAGTTAAAGTGTGTGGGGGTTGTTATTTTTAGCATCAATTCGGTAGTTCATGTTTATGGATTCTATTATTGCTATGCTATTTTACTTAGGACTTGATTGGTAAATGCTCCAAATACTTGCAAGGGTTTGATGAGTGAAAGCTCTAAGCTCTAGAAAATTTAATATTAATACCTTCTTCGAAAGAAGGGTTTTAGATCAACGTCATGAATACATATCATCCTCGAAAGAGGGATATGGGGACCAATGGAATGATAGATAATTACGAATGTAGTTTGCTAAATTTTCACAATTTAGACATAAGAGGGAATGTAAGGTTGACTATGCCATGGGTGTCATCATACAAATAGGGATTCCTTGATTGAGGTTGTGGTTATTAATTGTTGAACGCACCCATTAGTAGTCGAAAGGATCAATGAGTGAAAGTTTGGTGTTTTCTTTAAAGACAAGCATCAAAATCTTTAACCAAGCCTTCCCATATTTGACTTTGTAAGGTGATGTGAATGACTAATTCTCACATGTCACTTAGTAATGTATAATCCTAGGATCCGTGCATATTTGCAAAAACTCTAATTATTCGTAGCATCGAATTTATTCTAGAAAATCCCAAAAAGAAACATTAGTGGAGGAACTCACCTCCCTAATTTTATCTTTTTATAACATTTGTTTTAATTTTACTTTTATCTATCATTTCTAATTTATTTGATCGCCACTTACATTGTTCCTTGTGGATTCGACCCTCACTCAAAATTTGAGTAAGTTTATTGGTGACAACTGTCTTGCAATTAATTGACGTGTAAGTTGAGCGCTATCATAAATGTCCTTCACCAACTCCCACTTTTCCCTATGCAGATGAGCTAGACTCCCCATGGATAACATTCTAAGATCATTAGTAACAACGTTAGCTTTACTTGGGCAGTAGTGAAGACTCATGTCATAGTCTTTGAAAAGCTTAAACCACCTCTTATGCCTGAGGTTAAGTTCTATATGAGTGAACACATACTATAGGCTCTTATGATCTGAAAAGATATCCACATGGATCCTATTGAAAAAGTGATGCTAGATTTTCAACGCGAACACCACAGCTGACAATTCCAAATAATGAATTATGTGATTCCTTTTATGCACCTTCAACTGTCTAGAGGCATAATCTTTCACCTTACCATGATATAGTATAATACTAAAAAACCCTAAACGAAACACATCGCAATAGACCACAAACCCATCTGTGCCTTCAAGCAAAGCCAAAATCAGAGCCGAAGTTAGCTTATCCTTTAGCTTCTCGAAACTACCCTCACAAGCATCAGACCACAAGAAATTTACCTTTTATTGAGTCAACTTAGTTAATGGGGAAACTATAAAATAAAAACACTCCATAAACAACTTGTACTAACAAGCTAAATCGAAGAAGCTCTAAATGTCGATTGAAGTCGTGGGTGAAATCCACTTCTTAAGCATTGCAATCTTTGGTAGATCTACCATGATCCCCTCGCTATAAATAATATGATCCAGAAAAGAAATAACGTTCAGCCATAATTCACATTTTGAAAAGATGATATTCAACTATTATTCTTTTAGAGTCAAAAATGCAACACAAAGGTGATCGGCATATTCCACCTCACTCTTAGAGTATACCAAAACATCATCTATAAACACAATGACGATTAAATCCAAAAACAAATGGAATACCCTATTCATCAAATCCATAAATGCCTCTGAGGGATTTGTCAACCCACAAGACATGAGCAAAACCTCAAAGTGACAATACTGGGTACGAAAAGCTATCTTAGGGATATCCACCTCCCTAATCCTTAACTAATAATACTTAGATGTTAGGTAAAACTTAGCACCCTGCACCTGATCAAAAAATCATCTACCCTTTGAAATGGATACTTATTCTTTATGATCACCTTATTCAACTATCGGTAATCAATACACACCTGAATGGAACCATCCTTCTTACGGATGAATAAAACCTACACACCCCATATGGACATACTCGAACGGATGAAAACATTATCTAAGATATCCTTTAATTACTACTTAAGCTCTTTTAACTCAGTCGAAGCCATTCTATAGTGGGAATAGAAATTTGATGAGTGTCCTGAATATGATAAATCCAAAACTCAATCTATATATATGGAGGAAGACCAGAAAGGTCATCAGGGAAGACCTCAGTAAATTTACTCACCACCAAAACCAAATGCAAAGAATGACCCTCCTAGTTAGAATGTTTAACCCAGACTAGATGATAGAGACACCCCTTGTAAATCATTTTCTTAGCTCTAAGATATTATATAAACCTCCGCGTAGGAGTTAGGGAACCACCCTCTAACTCAATCATAGGGTCATTAGGAAATTTAAAGAAAACCTTACGGGTCCTACAGTAGGGAGATGCATAGCACGAGTGCAATAAATCCATCCCCAAAATAATATCAAAATCCACCATATCATGTTTAAACAGATCCTCCAAAGTCTCTTTACTACCAATAAATACCACACACCCCCTATTTAGTCTTTTAGAACTCACAGAGTCACCGACTAAGGTAGAAACAAAAAAAGGGTTTAAATACTCGATGCCAAAACCAAAATACACAACCACAAATGGGGTCACATAAGAGAGTGTGGACCCCAAATCAAGTAAATAATACACATCATAAAAATATAGTTACCACATATCATTGACAATATCAGGTGAAGACTCGTACTCCTATCGTGTAATGAGAATGCAAAGACAATTCCAACCAGTGCCAAAACTTTGTGGTGCACCCTTTCGTTCTTGAGATGAAGACGAAGAAAATGAAACCATATTTTCTCTAAAGAAAACCTTACGAACAGGAAAGGTTCTAAGAATATGTCTTGGTTGACCATAGTTGAAGAACATGTTCCTTCCCTCATTATTGAAACCCTTGTGCAAATGACCAAAAACTAAATTGGAAGGATATGACTTCTTTGGCCACTTACCAATATTCCTACAACCTTGTTGTTAGCCACCACCCTACTAAGAAAAGCTAAACCTATTTCCCTGCATTTTCCCTATTTTAGCTTGCTTTTTTTTCTTTCTCCATCCATTATATGTAAACAACCATCCTAGAGATATCTATGTCCTTATAAGCATAGGGGCCTTACTTTCGAGGATTAACTCACGAGACAATCCCAGAGTAAACTTCCTTATTCAGGCCCTCATATTAGACACAATTTTCAAAGAATACCTAGATAACTACTAAAACTTCAAGGAATATTCCTTGACCAACATATTTCCTTTTTTCGGATTAAGAAAATCCTGCACTTTTGCTTCCCTCAACTTCAGATAAAAGAAGCAGTCTAAAAATTTTTTAGAGAAATTATCCCACAGAGATGACTCATCGTCATCACCCCTTGACCGGTCCCATTCCTCATACCATCGATGTGCCATATCCTTCAGTTGGTAGGCAAAAAAATCTACCCCTTCAATACTGGTGGCATGCATAACCTTAAAAATCTTTTCCATCTCATCCTACAAAACCTGAGGATCCTCCTCTAGCTTAACACTGGTGAAGTTCAGAGGGTTCAATCTTAAGAATTGGCCAACCCTCGTTGCCTCAAACGATGAACTAACCAGAACACCACACTCAGACTGACTAAGAACAAACTGTGCCCATACATGAATAGACTCACAAAACTTTGCATTCATCATGTTAGCCTAAGGAGTTTGAGATAGACTAGAGTGACCTGGGAGAACTCTAGAACAATTTACAACTGCACCCCTAAATCGAGTATGGATCTCATAAGTAGAGCATGTCTCATAAACATTATCCTCGGTTCGGATAGAGGATTTTCCGTGAACTTTATATCATTGAGGTGATAACAAATAGAAAAGAAGATTCTAGTAGTTAGACATAAAGATTTAATATAAAACACAAGAAAGAGAAAAATTCCTAAATGTATTATAGCCTCTCCCTTATGAGTGTGGCGCGCTACACACCCTTAAAAAACACTGTACTCGACATGGCTTGTAGAATAAGAAGTGACCCTAAACCTAGGGCTTTGATACAAATCTTATATGACCTGAATAAGGGCCTAGTCATGCCGGCTGCCACAAGCCCAACCAAGATTGAAGACCGCCCCTGATACCCCAAACATATAATCACTACACCTTATATTTGATAAAATTCTGAATATATATAAAATAACCAAATAGAACAAACTAGAATCAAATACAATCAAATGATGTCAACCATAATAACAATACCAATGTCAAGACTGACACCAATACCGACATCGCCCATACTAACCAAAAGTAATCCCATAAAGGCTTTATCAGAATGTAAAATATTATCCATTATGACATTCCCCTGACAATAGTCAAAACCATACTCTATGACATGGAAAAAGTATGTTAAGAAATTTATAACATAAAATGGAGCCTTTCGGAGTGTGGAAGCTCACCACTTTAATCCTGCAAAAAAATTTATCCCCGAATCCAATCACTGAGCAGTAGAAGTAGTATGGATTGTTTTTGCATTACATGGGAATACAACTTCAGAAGATGGTTTAGCGGGTGAATGCTAGCATGTAGTCAGGATAAGGCTAAAATAATGTCTACCTTTTCAACACAATAAATAATCATATGCAAGAACAACTATACATATACATATATCATCCATCTCGTGAAAGGGAATCGGGTTTAGCATGCATTTAAAATATTAGCTAGGGTTGTATATCTTGACTGTCCAAAAACCACCTATGGTCTATATGGGTCTAGTGTTATCCCTTAACAGCCTAGTACATGTAGCCGCATGAACTTGAGATATTATAAGGGCCAGGGATTCTCATGTACCCATCACCCTCCATGTAAAAGAATAACTTATGAGATTCCCATATGCCCTATAAGTATATGGTCACCATGAAAAATCCCCATGTTCGAAACATGAGTTTCAAGTGTTCATCTATTGGACACATACCTTCACATTTAGTTATCTCAACCTGCATTATTGCCCAACTAAAACCATTAGTACACAACCAAACTAGTAATTACATATATTATTAAGCATGGCTATAAGAAGTGGTAGTGTTATACCGACTATAGCTTCCAAGCAATGACCTTAGACACTTACTTAGGGGATTACAATGTAACCCATAGTTTATATTATTAGATTCACTTGGGAGATTCCCATCTACCACAAAAGGTTTTAAAATTAAAGACATGGCCACCTAGGCCTTACTGTTAAGCTATTAAAACCATTTAACCTATTTAGGTTCTATTACCATATTATACCATGCATAATTTTCAATTAAATTCCAACTATGTAATAAAAACATTCCCTTAGAAATATTCAAAAACATGTTGAGCTCCAATTGACCATTACCATTATAATGTGGAAACAATAAGTAGAAACACGTCAAAACATAAATCAACCATTAGTAACCAAAACCACCAACATATAATTCAAAATCATAAACCATTCCACCACTACTCCATGAAAACCTTTGTTAAAACATGCCTTAAGTTGAACTAAAAATGAGGGAGGAGTAAAATGCCTTAGATAACGAGGAAGATAGAGAGAAGCCACCCTTTAGAGCCTTAATTGATTGCTTTGAAGAAAATCCTAGCCTTTTTTTACCCTATATATTATGAGATATTTAAGAGTGATTTATGAGTGTTTAATTGGGGCAATAATAGGTTTATAAAGTTCAAAGAGTGTTTTATGTCATGGAGTCAAAACAATATAAGAGGGGAAATATCCAAAATACCCATGACTTAAACTGTAAAAATTCTTGCAGGTGGGTACGGTTAGATCCCTCAACTCATACCATATCAAAAGAGTGGTACCACCCAGTTGTACCCAGAATAGAAGGTTGGACATCCACATACTTTCCACCATTCGACTCCCATTGCCCCACTCATACTTATACCATATGACTAGTACCCATAAGTAGTATCTAAGATAGAATCAAAGGGGTTGGACACTAGACAAGGTACGACTGAATTATACAAATCATACCCTAGCCTTACAGCTCATAGTGAGTCACTCATACTCAAAACCAAGAAAATTTAATAATTTTTATATTAAGTGAAGGATCAACCCAACAACCCTTCACAAACAATATGACCTATACAACCAAATCGTATCCATGATAAAAAATCGATCACCAAGCATTGTATATCCTATGTGATGGGTCACCTAACCTGTACGCTCATCCACTGACCTATATGGTGAGTCGTATGATCCACAGAAGGCTAAAAACATAGGAAATTTCAAAATACCAAAACCCAGGGTGTGTTAATTCTCCCCTACTTGGATCATTCATCCTCGAATAATGAAACAAGAAAATACAAGCACTATTTACACCCCAACACATCAACTATGACATTTAATAAAGTTAGATAACAAAGATGCAAGGAAGTCAATCTTTATTTTAACAAGGTTTGAATATAAAAGTATGATAAAGTACACATACCTTTAGCACGAATTGTTAGAGAAAAAATAGGAACAAGTACTTGGAATTCATGTCCTCTTCTACTTCCCAAGTAGCCTTTTAAACCTTTTTATGTCCTCTTTATGTCCTCTTCTGCTTCTAAATTGGTATTAGGAGCTTTAGGTAAAATTACAAATTTGACCTGGCGTTCCTTTAATTAACTAATGTATCCATGAAATTGCTAGCTTTAGGTAAATTATGATTGAAAAACCCTAGAACGAGAAGGGAATAATTATGAATTTGACCTTAGGAGTTGGTAAGAGTTATAAATCCCAACATGTTAGTTCATTTCCTTAACTTTTCATTTATATGCATGTCCTAGACCATAAGTAAGCAAAAATTACTCAGATAAGCAAAGCTCCAACATAGAGGAGTTGTTAGAGCTTGGTTCGATGTTGGTGATCGTATTGTAGTTTATTCAAAATTTTGTTATGTGTGTATTTTATCTAGTTTGTAGTATGTCTTGTTATTGCATGTTGGCCTATGAAAATAATTTGTGGTTGTTGTATGATTTTTACCAACCTTACTTGCTAAATTTGGAATATTTAGTATTTAGAATGTTTTCATGGGGTTTTGGTGGAACAACATTTACAGGCACTTATGTCTTCGATTTTAGTACATAGATGGTAATTGTCCTCTACCATTCATGGATATATGGTGGCTGTATATTCCTTAGAAAGTACACATGATGGTCAAGTAAGTTTGATGGTTCTATGAGTGGACTAGGGAATATATTTATATACTTAATAAATTGTCCTAGATTGTTTTTGTTTTAGCTTAGATAAACTTGACATGGTGATAGTATATTGATTTTCTAGTTTGGTTCCTAATTATTCATTGTTTCTCATTAAGCTAAGTGTATATTTGTTAAATGTTAATTAACTTATTATACTATTACTTAGTTATATGTTCATATTCTCATATTTGGTTTGCTAAAAGACCCTACCAACACACTGTTATTCTTGCATGCTGATACTAGGCCTGCATTTACTTTTATTAGTTCAGCGTATATTCTAGCAGCTACTAGGATACCTCTTTTTTTATTCCAGGGGCTGATTTCGAATTTAAGGTTGAGCAGCATATTAAGGCTACCATAACATCTTTCTTTTATGACATAGTTATTATTGTTGGACTTATTCTTTCCTTTGTTTTGGGGTTGCATCACATTCTTGAAAATCTTTAGTATTTTCGGTATGATTGCCTTTTAGTTCATAGGAATTGTTTTTAGTTAACTACAATGTTCCACCTTTAAATTATTCTTATGTTTTGTTTCTTTAGACTTGATATGTTTTATTGATGGATTATTTCTATAATCTCTTTTAAGTGTTCATTTTGAGATTTTATGTTGGGGTAGATAGTTCTCCCACTATGTGAGTAGCATCGGTGCCACTCACGGTGGGTTTGGATCAAGATACTACATTAGAAAAATAGTTGTTATAACTTGGCAAGGAATAGGGTAGATATCTCAATTGAGATTAAAAATTGGAAACCATGAGCTTGCATGCAACATACTAGTTGTAAGAAACTCCCTATTTAAAGGTTTCATATTATTTTACTTTGAAAATTGTTAAAATGATTTTGACTTACTTTCTAGACATATTTTATATCGAAGCCTTAGAAATAGATTTAAAGTTACAAACTTGAAAATTGACCTCAAATGATCCTTATATACTCATTTTGAGATGTCTTTCCATCAAAATCATTTAGTCAAGATTAATCAACAACTTCAGTCTTTAAAAGTATGTTGTTACAATAATTTTTAACCTTTAATCGTACATTCTTAGTATTGATCACATACCATTTTCTTTGCTCTATTCTAGTATTGATGTATATTAAAGTGACGTTCCCAAACTTAAGGATAGTAGCTATTGCAGTTATTCAAGACCAAATTTGGTGAGTCTTTCTCATTCAGAGACTATATGGAGTAGTTAGTAGCTAGATTTATATTTTAGAGAATTATTTTGTTTTGAGGGTCGCTAGGGGTCCGTGTACCAACAAATTTATTTTATTTTTGTTAGTAGAGGCTTTTATTCAAACATTAGTTGTTTAATTTTTCCATTTTGTTATAAATTAAAGTACTATTGTCCAGTTAACCATTTTTCAACTTCCACTTGAATTATTTAATAGTCAATTAAATCATTAGCAGCATGCCATTACCAAGGATCCATTTGAAATCACTTGTGGTCCTAAGAGATAGTCATACCTAATTTGCAGACTCAGACCGCGACAATATTTATTTATCATGGTTAGGAATCATACAAGTGGAATATTTCTAAATTAAGACCTTTGTCAAATTGAATGAACTTACTATCGACTTTTATTTCAAGAATATATTAATATAATAAGTTCCTTTTATGCTCTTAGTTATGTTATCGCTATGAAAGAGTAATTTCTTTATACCCAACCTTCATATGGTTGATGTTTATTCTTCCTATAAAACAACATACTATCATTTCCCGTGCAGTTCACCAGGTTAAAATACATTTTCTTTACTTTCTTTGATATAGTTGATGGTAAAGGCCAGTAAGTTGTGACACACTATAAAGATATTCAGGGTAATTTTTTACTTTTAGTCTCTTTTTCATGTTTGATCCTTCTCACGAAGTTATTTATTTATTTATGACTTTTATGAATAGGTGGCATGATTCAAAAGGTGATTAGATGCATTTTTATGAAAAAAATTTACTTTTGAAATTTGAGAATTTGGAGAGTTTGATTAAAGCCAATATTTAGAATAAGGAGGTTGAATTTGATTTTTTAAAATTTTATTAGGTTTGGAGCGTGATTGATGTTTTTGATAAATTCGTTTTCATGAATTCTGAGACGATCAAGACTAATTTATGGTATTGATCAAATTTTAGAAATTATTGAAAATTTGGTTTGACCATGATTAATATTAGGTCAAGCTAATTTAGGATCGCTGCTTTGATAGTTTAAATAGGTCCTGAATGTATACTTGGATTGTCGCTGAAGGATTTTGAATGAATTTATAGCATTGGTTTGATTTTGTGTTTTGAATGAATTTCAAGGATTAGTTTTGATGGTTTGATCATATATTTTCCATCTTTACTCTTAGATTTTTTGAGTCCCTCAATGGTATACGAAGAGGAATGGGATAAATTCAATGATATTAAAATGAGACAAATCACTATCCCGTAGAAGTGGTTCATGGGCCAAATTAATGTTCTTTATAACTCGCGTTCATGTAGGGTCTCAGTCATTCTTGCTTCTAGGTAATAAAAATTCAAACAAATTGGATTATTTGTTCTAAATTATACATAGATAATTCACCCTTTCCAATTCATTGAATCTGCTAATATTTGTAACCTATAACGTAATTTGATACAATTAATAAAATTCAAAGAGCACAAGGTATAACCTACTTTGAAAGATAAGAAAATATATCACGAGCACTCACAAAATCTTCACTTACATTTCTTGACTTCATGTAAGAGAAAGCAACCTTGTAGTTGTGAAGTTGTTGTTTATCTTTCTTATAAAAGAATATATCATTGCATAATGCACCCTTTGTCAAAGCGGAAGAACATATGCATGTGCGATGTTACACAATGGCATGCACCTCGAAGAAGTGGGCATGCTCGAGTCCCCTTTTGTGCGATCGGGAGATTTGAGTCCAACTTATTATATGATTGGGAGTTTTGAGTTCCCCATCTTACAATACATGATTGGGTGTTTAAGTAGTCTTAGTATATAACTGTGAAGTTCAAGTTCCCCATGCGTATATGTAAGATTATTCTCCAGTTCGTGCAGCTGCACGCACTGGGTCCCGACCAGGGGTGAGAGATGGGTACTATATAGCTCGTGGGTACTAATATATTACGGTTTAGCTTTAAAACCCAGGTTAATATTATAAAAATTCATACTAATCATTGTTCTCGATCCCAACATTTTAAGCAAGAGTGTGTATGTAAATTTATATATATATATACATACATGTACATGAACATGTACATTGAGATGAAATAAATTTTTAATTTTCATTACTTTATCCTTATAATTGAGTTACATGCTAGTTCTCAACCCATAAACTATTTCTAGACATTATTTCCCCTTGCAATAAAGGGTCTTAAGGTAATCTTACTTTTACTAAAGAGTATTAAGTGGATCAGCTCAGTTTGATGGTCATTTGTGGTGAAGTGGTGAGCTTCCATTCTTTGAAAGGCTAGATCATTCCATCAGTTTCCTTTCATAAACTAAAATTAAAGTGTTCACAATAACATTAGCATTGTTGTTGTTATTATCAGGGTCAGGGTAATGTCCCGACTTAGATTATTGTCGGATTAGTAGGGGCTTTGTAATACCCTGTATTTCCCTAGCCTAGAATAACCCTAATACATAGGTTATCCTAAATAAATTTTTTGGAATACTCAATAATTTTAAAATTTGAGGTTTCCATTACGTAGGAAATTTAATTAGTTTCCAACGATATAAAATTTGCTTAAATTCGACAACTGGCTAAAAAGATATTGCTATTTTCAGTTTCAATTGTAAAACATCATCATTAAGGCCAGTAGCGCATCGTGGAGTATGTCAAAATAGTAGTTGTAAATTTCCAGGGTTGCTCCACTATATTGGTGTGTCACGTTATAGACCCAGTTCACAATTATCAATATCCAGTATACCAATGTGATTCCACTGCATTGCGGTACACTTTTAGTTCACAAAAAAAAGTGGCAACGTAATACCACCACATTATGCCACCGTGCAATTTCCCAGTTGCCATTTTCCTGTTGCGCCACGTTGCATCAGGGTTGCATATCGGTAAAATTTCACAAAAAATTAAAGTTGCGTTCAGGTTTAAAATAGTCATTCCCATGATTATTATTCCACATAGATGTGGGATTTAAGCCCAAAAAATATGCAAAACCCTTCATTATTCACTTTCCCTAAAAATCAAAAGATATTTCTCTCTCGAGAAAACAAACCTTAGCTTTCAAAAATTAAGGTCAATCCCAAGAATCTTTCCAAGAACTCCAAGAATCTCATGAACTAAGGTATGTTATATGTTCATCCATGGATACTTACCATCCATGGAGCCCAAAAATCCTTTTATTCAAAATACAAGAGTTATGATTTATGATTTCCATGTTTGAATTAGATTGAATTAATGTTCGTGATGTTGTTTGATTTTTAATCTATGATTCAATTTACAAGTTCAAAGAATTGATTCTAGTATGTGTTGAATTACATGATATTCATGATAAACCCTTCAATTTTCAATTTTATTGGTGTAACCATGTTAACTCTAAGTTTTTATGATTTAATGAATCAAGTATGCTTCTTAGGTGTTTGATAAATTGTCTTTGAGAATGAAATAATGCCATTATAGCATGCCAACATATATTCCCCATCCATGTACAAGTTAATGCATTACAAGTGTTTGATGAAATGTCTGTTTGAATAAATTATGACCAAGTAAACATTGTTATGTTATTCAAGACTATGCTTTGCTTTAATTTTCATGCTATCGAGTACTAGGGGTATTTAATACCCAAAAATCTAGTTGTTACTCAAAGCCAGTGTCAGTTATAGAATAGTATCAGTCATGTCACAGTCAGTAGTACTCTCAGTCAGCTACCGAACTTAGGAGAAACTTAGTAATCTTGATATCTGTCTAGTCCAGTTGAGTATACTATATTTGGTGTCTTTCAGTTGGGAGTAGGATTCAGCACCGAGTGAACACAACGATGAGGGATCACCTACCATAAAGGGTGTGATCCTTAGAAGCAATCCTTGCCTTCAAAAAATACGTAGTTGGCGTAGGTTGAGTCATCAAACCTGCAAGTTGAGGGTTGATGTCGTGCTCTACCTGCCAGTAAAGGGTACCACCGTTTTCATTTTGGGAACCTACCAGTAGAGGGTTACTCTTTAGCTTATCTTTACTCATGGAACGGTACTGGACCCCTATTAGTATAGGTTGGGGCATCTTGGTTATATAATTGCCTCTCATAGTTTCAATTTCAATTTAATTCTTCAGAAGAGAAATAAGTTCAGTTCTACAGAATCAAGACTGTCAGATACAGTCACTCTATTATCAGTAATTCAGATTATTAGTGATCTCAAATTATTAGTATATTCAGATATCAGTTATTCGATTTAGTTCTAGTATACTTAATTACAGTATGCATAGAATGTTCAGTAGTTACAAATGCTCCATGTATGCTAATCCATCTCTTGCATATGATTCAGTTAGTTGTTGTTCATGTATATGAACCCATGCATTAAGCCTTACCTCATTTAGTAAACCAGTACATTTTTATGTACTTCTCGCACACCCATTTCTTGCGCTATGAGATTTTATATAATCGGTTCAAAAGCTCAGGTTCCTGATCGTGCTTAGCCAGATTTAGCCTTCAGTTGCAGATTTAACAGTGAGTCCTCATCTATCAGGGATATGCTTTTATGTTAGTACTTTAGCCTAATAGTATTTTAGTAGATTGAGTTATTTGGGGGAATGTACCATCAACTACATTTTCAGAAAGTTTCAGTTAGAGGCTTTTGAGACTTGATTTTTAGACAGTATTTCAGATTCATATGTTATTATTCATTATTGGTATTTTAGATATTTTGAACCTCATGGAATTTCAGCCTATTATTCCATAATTATTTCAGTATTATTTTTCAGTGCTCAAAGCAGATACAATTCATGGGTTAGTTTGTAGTCCTTCGGGATTGCAAGCATCGTCTGACGACTAGGGGTAGTCTCAGGTCATTACAAACTTTGTATCAGAGCCTATGCTTTAATAGGGGGTAGTCTCAGGTTGTTAAAAGCTGCATCGCATATAGTCTTATACATGGGTATGTAGGGCACCATACTTATGGATAATAGGCTATGAGATATTTAAAGAAAAGTTTTCCTTCTTTAAGTATTCATGTCGTGCGAGTGAGCATGAGCTGAAGTTACACTCTCAATCTAATTTGCTTCTTCATTTCATTTAATAAAGATGCCTTCTAAAAGGACTAATGAAACAAGAACCAGAAACCAGTCAACCCCTCAGCCCGTTCTAGAAGATCCACTGGATGAACGTGTCGTTTACGCAAAATTCAGAGTTGCATTCACTACTCTAGCTAATTTAGTCGTAGCTCAGAATGAATGGCCAGCTATTGTTCTGGCCATCCCAGTGGCCAATATGGCTGCAACCAGAATTTGGGACTTCACCCGAATAAATCCTCCTTTCTTTATGGGATATAAGTCTGAAGAGGATCCACAGGATTTCCTCGACCAAGTTCATAAAATGGCAAATATCATGGGAGTGACTTCCAGTGAGAGTGCTAAGTTAGCCGCCTATCATCTACAAGATGTAGCCTATACGTGGTTTAAGAAGTGGAAGGTAGATAGGGGTATAGATGAAGAGCCCATAGATTGGGAAGAGTTTGCTACTACCTTCCTAGATAGATTAATACCCTTAGAGCTGAGAAAATCTAAATTGTTATAGTTCATTTATCTCAAACAAGGTAGTATAAGCGTAAAAGAGTATTCCCTCAAGTTATTCAATTAGTAGGGTATGATGCCTATGTAGTATCAGACAATAGGTCCAGAATGAGAAAGTTCATATTCGGGGTATCAGTTAGTATAGTTAAGAAGTGTAGAATAATAATGTTAATAAAAAAGACAGACATATCTAGGCTTATGGTCTATGCTCAAATAATTGAAGAGCAGAAACTTAAGGAGAAGGAGAGAGAGAATAACAGGACAAGAATAGGTATCTTTAATTTCAATCAACCTAAGTTAGATGGGGGTAATCATTCCTAGTTTTATCTAAAGTTCTCAGTCCTAGATCCATCCTTATCCAGTGTACCGATGACCCAGGATAGCATAATCAATGGTCGTACTAATCCATTTTACAGAGAGTGTGGTAAGAATCATAAGGGTGTGTGCAGAGCTGGTAGTGATATTTGTTTCAGGTGTTGCAAGATTAGCATCAAAGTTAGAGATTGTCCACAGTAAGGTTCTCAGGTTCCGTATATTCATCCTTCAGCTCAGTCAGGTCACCAAAATCAATAAGGTGTCGCTTCCACTGCCACTTGTGGGCAACACCTAAACAGATTTTATGCACTTTAGTCTCAACAAGATCAGGAAAGTCCTCCTGATGTGGTCACTAGTAAGTTACAAATATCCCACTTATATGTTTATTTATTATTAGATCCATGAGCTTCTCTATCTACTATAATTTCTTACATAACAGTCCATACCAAGGTTAAACCTTGAAAAAGTAGTAGGGTTATTGACTTATGGACCTACATACAAAAAAAATGACTTTAAGCTAAGGGGAGATAGCAGTATAGTATATGTTAGAGAGACCATGCAAGCTTACCGTTCCTAGCATAAGGAATTACAGTTCACTCTGTACAACGAATCAAGTTCCATAAGTTCAGAAATTCCAAACTTAGGTCATGTAGTTCAGGACACATGTATTCATGTTTCCCACAATGCTCAATTCTCATGACTCACTTTACACTCTAAATAGTTTGTGAAGTTTAGTTTATACCATGTGTTCCTCAGGCCTCAGTAGTTTGTCGAAGTCATTCATTCAACCTTCAGTTAGATGGTATCTTGTATATCATCACAGTCTTCTTTAAACCTAATCAGTACCATTATGAACTTGGTATCAGTTACCATCTCATATCATCCTTATGTCAGTCATGTATTTCATAAATTGATTTTAGCCATATAATCATTCATCAGATATGCTTGTTTAGCATGTAATTTCTTTCTAACAAAAAGTTATGTAATCATGCTTTAGTTATACATGTCTATTTTAGTACATAAAATTAGTCTGTCCGTACCCTCTCATCTTAAATAGCCACATTCGAGGACGAATGTTTCCAAGGGCGAGATATTGTAATACCCTATATTTCCTGAGCCTAGATTAACCCTCAGTACATGGGTTATCCTAAATAAATTTTTTTGAATACTCAATAATTTTCAGATTAGAGCTACCATTGCGTAGGAAATTCAATTATCTTTTTAATGATAAAAATTTGACTAAATTCAACAATCGGGTAAGAACTTAGGGCGATTTTAAGTTTCATTCGTTAAACATCAACACTTAGGCCAGTAGCGCAACACAGAGTATATCAAAATAGTATTTGTAAATTTCTAGTGTTCCTCTACAATATTGGTGTATCGCGCCATAGACCTAGTTCAAAATTATCTATTTTCAGTGTACTAATGTGATTCCACTGCGTCGCAGTGCACCTCCAGTGCACAAACAAGGTGGAAAAGCGATACCACCATGTCGTGCCACCGTGCAATTTCCCAGTTGTCATTTTCTACCGCGTTAGCACCAGGTCACGCCAGGGGTCCAGATCGGGAAAATTTAACAAAGAATTAAAGTTGCGCCCAGGTTTAAAACATTCTTTCCCAGGATTTTTATTTAACCCAAATGTGGGATTTAAGCCTTAAAAAAGTGTAAAACCCTTCATTATTCAACTTTCCCCAAAATCAAAAGGTATTTCTCTGTCAAGAAAACAAACCCTACCTCTCAAGATTCAAGGTCAATCCTAAGAATATCTTCAAGAACTCTAAGAATCTCACGAACTAAGGTATGTTAGATGTTCATCCATGGATCCTTACCTTCCATGGAGCCCAAGAATATTTTTATTCAAAATCTAAGAGTTATGATTTATGATTTCCATGTTTGAATTAGAATGAATTTATGTTCATGATGTTTTTTAAGTTTTAATCCATGATTTCGATTACAAGTTCCAAGAATTGATTCTAGTATGTGTTGAATTACCTGATATTCATGATAAACCCTTTAATTTGAAAGTTGATTGTTGTAACCATGTTAATTCTAATTGGTTATGATTTAATGAATCATGTATGCTTCTTATTTGTTTGATAAATTGTCTATGAGAATGAAAACATACCATTATAACATACCAACATGTATTCCTCATCCATGTACAAGTTAATACATTACAAGTGTTTGATGAAATATCTCTGTGAATGAATTATGCCCAAGTGAACATTGTTATGTTATTCAAGATTATGCTTTGCTATACTTTTCAAGCTACCGAGTCCTGGGGGTATTTAATTGCCGATAATCTAGTTGTTACTTAGAGCCAGTGTCAGTTACAAAATAGTAAAGGCATGTCGCAACCACTAGTACTCTTAGTTAGTTACAGAACTTAGGAAAAACTTAGTAATCTAAGTATCAGTCCAGTCTAGTTCAGTATACTAAGTTCAGTGTCTTTCAGTTGGATGTAGGATTCAACACCGAGTGAACCCAAGGATGGGGGCTCACCTGCCAGCAGAGGGTGTGATCTGCAGAAGCAATCATTGCATTCTAGAACTACGTATCTAGTGTAGATTGAGACATCAAACCTGCCAGTTGAGGGTTGATGAAGTGCTATAATTGCTAGTAGAGGGTACCAACATTCTCATTTAAGTAACCTGCTAGTAGAGGGTTACTCTTTAGCTTGTCTTTACCCATGGCACGGTACTGGCACCCTTCCAATTGGGGTTAAAGATTGGACCCCTATTAGTTTATGTTAGGACATGTCAGTTTGATGATTACCTCTCATAGCTTCAGTTTCAGTCTCAGTCTTCAGAATAGAACTCAGTTTAGTCCTACAGAATCAGGACTATCAGATACAGTCACTCAATTATCAGTAATTTAGATTAACAGTAATCTTAGATTATCAATATATTCAGCTATCAGTTATTATATTTAGTTATAGTAAGCGTAGTATGTTCAGTACTTACAAATCATCTATGTATGTTAATCCAGCTCTAACATATTATTCAGTTAGTTATTGTTCATGCATTTGAACCCATGCATTCGGCCTTACCTCATTTAGCATACTATTACATTCCCATGTACTGATCAAATACTCATTTCTGGCACTATGATGTTTCATATAATAAGTTCAAATGCTCAGGTTCCTGACCACGCTTAGCCAGATTCAGCAAGCAGTAGTAGATTTTGTAGTGAGTCCTCATCTATCGAGGATATGATTTTATTTTAGTACTTCAACCTAGCAGTTTTTTTAGTAGATGGAGTTAGTTGGGGGGATGTCCTATAAACTCCACTTTCAAACAGTTTCAGTTAGAGGCTTTTCAGATAGTATTTCAGATTTAGATGTTATGATTCATTATTGGTCTTTTACATGTTCTTATCTCATGGTATTTCAGTCTATTATTCCATAATTATCTCAGTATTATTGTTCATTGCTCACAACAGATATCATTCATAGGTTATCTTGTAGTCCTTTGGGGTCGCAAGCACTATGTGATAACTAAGGGGTAGTCTCAGGTCGTTATAGGGTTTGTAAATATTACTATGGATTGTGTATTATTGTTGACATTCTTAGATGTTTATGAGTTGATTACCTTTCTATCATGTTATATGTTCTCATTTCAGCTACCGGTAGGGGTGTTATATCCCGTTGACCTAGTTTGGGTCATGATAAATTTATAGACTATGATTTGAACATAACTAATGTCTACAGTGACAAAGTGATTTTACATCCATGTAATGTGTTGCCAACATACTCTAATACTAGGATCATTTAAAGTTTGTTCAAATGTAGCCTATTCTTTCTAGTCCTCATTATCTATGTCTACTCCATGTCTTATACAACTAAAGGTATCTAACGACCAATCCGTACGATCATTTTATGATTTTTGCATATCTTGATTATGTTTATACTTTATATAATTTAAGTATGGTATTTGTGCTATAGAGGTGGGTGACACAATATTTTAAGTATTTGTATGAGTATTAAATGAGTTTTTAGTTTAAAAGGTTGAAAAGTTGGTAGGTTCAATTAAAGTCAACTATTGATGAAGACAAACTTAGAATGGCTTTTTTAGATATTTTTACTAGGTTACAAGATAATTTTTAGGTTGGCTGGACCTTAGTTTGGTACCCAAAGAGTTGACATGGATTTTGTGTCCTTGAATATAGAACTGAAAAGTCTTAAATTAAGGGATAACTTTAGTCAATAGTTAGTCAAAATAACCTATAATCAGTATTTTGATAGGGTTTCAAATGAATTTGAGGGTACGCTTAGGAACTTGAAGTTTGAATAAAGTTTTTGTCAATTTTCTGTTGCAAGGTTGTTTAGCCTTTTAATTAGGAAAGGCCTAATAGTGATTACATAAGGTAAAAGCTATCATGCATCGTGGTAATAGTGATCTAGGTTACGATCATGAAGATGGAAAGGGGAACTGGCTCCAAGTCAGTCCTCTAGACATCATTAGTGAAACCAAACCATAATAATAATGAATAGTCCAGGTCAGATAGCCACACAATCATTAAGGAGGGTTCTACGATCGACAAATACAAATCACCTGGATAGATTTAAAATTCTATTTTCTAACATATACATCATAACCCAATTTGGGAGCTTGAGAACTCATCTTTTGGTTATTTAAAAGAGAATTTATTAAGATTTCTTGATTAAGTATAATTCAAAACTATTTTTATGCATTCAACAATACTTTATAATGATTTCAACTTTCAATCAATATTTAAAATTGGGAATTTTAGGGCTAAAGTTATGAAATTGTATTTTAGTGAATGTCAATTTAAGTGCGTTTTTCATATAAAATTTCATATTTCAATTTCTTATATTATGGGTTATATTCTTTTTAAATAATATATTAGTTTTATTTTTTGTGTCTTGGGGTTTACTTTTTGGGATTGGGATATAAGCATTGCAATATATGTCTCAACTGATGCATTTACATTTGTAGAGTACATATTTAACTAGACTAGAAATGTTTGAACTCTCTACAAATGGGAAAAAATAAAATTTGACTTTTTAGATATCATTTAAAATATGTTGAGATTTTCTTTGAATCTTTTTCAAAGTATTATTGTATTACGTGGTTATTGGTATTTGAGACAGTTTTCCTATTTTGTTGATTTATTTTCTTATGTTAGCCTATATATAGTTTTAGAAATGGTAAAAATGCTTGAGTTTTATTGATACTTTTCCAATGTTTTATGTCATCAAGTAAGCATAAGAATTGCTTATTTTTTCTTGTTTTCTCTGTGTTTATCATATTGTTGATCATTCCGGGTTGTTATTTATATCTTTACTGATGGTTTTAACCTAATAAATGATCGATATATATTTTTATCATGAACCAAAAGTTGAATTCATAATGGCACCTGCCTTGATCCAGACTTAGTAGGTAAGACGAAACAGACAAAAGAAAGGAAAAATTACAACATATAATAAATAGCACAATATGAGACTTCTAGAATTAACTCTACCAATAATATATAAATAACACAAATCTCCAAATGAAATACATTAATCTCCAAAACTAGGGTAATAATTTTAAAGAGAATCTAATACAAATTTTGAAAAAATATCATACATAATTCTGTCTTTGAATACAGATATTGATAGATAGTATAGGATGAGGTGCACAAATCTTTCCTGAACTCTTCAGCTCACTAGTACTTTAGAATTTCAACCTCTCACCGCACTAATCAGATACCGTACATCACACTCGTACTGGGATCTGGAGGAAAAGGGAAAAAAGATAAGAGTGAATATGGTCCACTTTTACTCAGTAGGTATCAAGGACAAAATATGCAAAGTAGAAAACTAAATAAGTAAATAATATTATGACCATGCCTCCATGTGCATACAAAAAAGTTAAGAAATGGTAGCTCACAAAAATAAAAGGACAATGATGTACAAGATATGAAAACATAAGAGGATACAATAATGTGATGCAATGCAATGATGGATGGATAATAATGATGTAAGGCATCACATGACTTTTTGTATACACCCTCTGAGCACCAGCATTTCAAAACAGGGCCCATAGGGGGTTTGGAAATGATATGCATTCTCAAATATCAATCTCATAACTCAATCACCTTACTGGCATAATACAAAGTCAAGGGTTTTATAAAGTGTCTCATTTTCTTTCAAAATAAGTGTTTCTTAGTGGTACCAGTATTCGATAAATATGTAGGTATGAAATAAGGATGTAATGCTCACAACCAATCAGAATAAAGATGATAACCAATTCAATACTAGTATAAATGATCACAAAATCAACACACAAGTCAATAATTCATGGTTTAAGCCCTCACACAGCACCATTGGA
Organism: Capsicum chinense; assembly: GCA_026120095.1. Taxonomy (NCBI): domain Eukaryota; kingdom Viridiplantae; phylum Streptophyta; class Magnoliopsida; order Solanales; family Solanaceae; genus Capsicum; species Capsicum chinense. The sequence goes on from JAPEIP010000011.1 coordinate 60,774,511, forward strand.
ATAAATAGTATTGTAAGACATTAATATTATCATTTCAAGCCCCTCGCTCGGGCATCACTATTATGATAGAGGAAAATACTACTCAAATATGGCCTATAATATCTATCTAAGACCTGGTAGAGGTATCACAATGAATATAATAGCAATTAATGCTCAAATATATCCAAAAATATCAAATAAAGCCCCATCTCGGGCATCACGACAAAAATATCTCTCTAGTCAGCAACAATATGCAAATAAGACCCCATTTGGACATAACAATAATGATAATAATCTTCAAATGCAATTCCCATAGTTAATTCCCTAATTTTCAGCATGCTTTATGTGAATGGATAACTACCTAGGAAAATCTAAAAACTTAAGCCATAACCTACCTCGACGAGTCTAAAATCCACTCCAAGAACCTTCTATGTGGAGTCTTTACTTTAAAAGTAGTTTAGGAATGGACTAAATCTATGAAAAATGTAATCTACATATCATAAGGGAACCAATGATACCCATATCAGGCATATCTAAATTAGGTCCCAAAATAGTTTGATAATGGGAGTGAAATCAGAAGCGTAAATCTGAAATTTTATTTTAGAAATATGTTCCTCATACCAAGAATGTTCTTAATTTGAAAACCCAAGTAAAAATAAAATGAAATCAACCTTCCAATCAAAAAAAAAATTATTTAAAACTTATTAGGTATCCAATTTGAAATCATGTTCTTTAAGTTATTTAAAGATAAAATACATGGGAAAAGATTAGAATATGAGTTATGGATGTTACCCACAAGAAATAGTGAAAATATCTCTACAAATTGCCTCAACCAGAGCACCGATATGTTAACAATGGAGAAAAATTATGAAATAGAGGGTTTCTACTATGCTGGTTCATGTTGCCTCATGATCGCGGTCACCCCTAATGATTGCGAGGGTTGATGATTTACCAGAATTAATAATCGCCATCTGGACCACGGATATTTTATCGAGATCTAAAAGAGACCAAAACTTACATCTTCAAAAATATCGGTAAGAAACGGCAAACTTGATTAATGAAAAAGTCTCCCTTCAAATATGTAGTCCCATCATTGTATTAGAAAAGAATTTTTTCCTTCTCCATTGTTGAGACAAAGGGCCCATGAGTGAGAAAAAAAATTTCTTCTCTACACAAGATACAAAAATTAAGATTTTGGGATGTCACTACCGTATTAGATGAGTCATTATGGCACCTACTAAATCTCACCAATAGGTAAGTCAACCTGTAGCTTGGAACTAGAAGTAATGGGCTGGTCGATGGAAATTAGCATAAATGTTGAACTCACACAAGTAATAAGGTTAAAATCCATAAAATATACAGATAACAACATACCTAAAGATGAATAAGGAAAAGAGTAACAATATCCCACGACCTAATAATGATGGTTAAAGAGCCTTTAGCGAAAAAATAGGAGAACTATATGTAGAAAATACACAATAATCTCTAATTGAAAGACCATCCAATATGGAGTAAGGAGAGAATGTCAACTCCGGCTTTGAGAACTCACCCTATCTAATAATTCTAAACAACACTAATACAACATCATCGGCGGCAGCTAGTACTCAAATGTGCATCAGAAAAAGGATACAAAAGTGTAGTACGAGTACCAAAGCAATGGGTACTCATTAGACATTATTGTTTGACTAAGCTAAATCATAATATAAACCTAGTAGAATTATGCTTCAAATACTGAACGTAACCAACCCAGTAGATAATACAAAAGATGACGTAATTATCTATAGTATAACTGGGCCTTCGTAGGTCCAAGAAATGGAAGAAAAAATAAATAATCCCACGTGAGCCCATATAAGCTCAATAGAGGCAATCAAGAAAAAGTAATGACAATAAATATTCCAAACATCCAAATCTATAAAATGTAACACCGGACATGAAAAAATTCCATGACCACCAAAAGTAATATCTCAATATCGGATATGAACCAAAAATAGTATCTTACATACTAGACTTGGACTTGAAATAATATCATAAATACCAGACTCAAATTAGAAGTATGTCATCAAAGATTTTAGACTTGAACAGGTATTAGCATCATAATTTGACAAACTTGATTTGATCTTATTGTCAAAATTTGTAGAAGCTAAACCTGTCTTGATATCTACCAAGTAAAATCCTAGAATGAGTAAAATTATATCTAAATCCACCTCAAGCTCAAGAATGTAAAAAGGATGGCGTATAAAGTCATATTAAGTAAATAAGGAGATAATTGTAACCTTTGACTAAGGTGAATCATAAGGGACCATTTCTTACTCCTAAAGTCCATTCAAATATAATTTCTACCATGATATAGACTAAGGTTCCAAATCCAACTACATAGTGATACATCGGTCTCATTAATTCCTAGGATAGCAACCCAACCTAACAAATTAGTAGTTAGGTTAAATATGCATAATTATGATTCACTAACCAGCTAAATAATCAGTTTTTACTAAATATACAACCAAGTCGTAATTCCCAAACCAAAACAAGCATTGTGTCATACTGATACTATAATTTAGCTCAATCTAAGAGAAAAGTAAGCCTAACATACCTAGATGCAAAAGAAAGACGGATAAATTTCCATATGCTACCTTATCAAATTTGACATTTTGGACTCAATGGAGCCATTAAAATTTATATATGAAGTTGTTTTGATGAAAGTTAAGCCTCGCAACCAAGGACTACTTTTACGAAAATCTGTCCAATAGCCCATAAAGAGTTTATAGAAGCCTCGGGACCTAAGACAAAGGTCCCCATACCCTATAATTGACTAATGAGTTGATGGAACTATCAGAATTGGGATATAAGGTTGTTAACTTAATTTTTACATATGATAGCTAATTTGTACCAGTAAACACATATTAATAGTTAATTGGTTCAAAAAACTAAACAAACTGCCTAATAACTAAATTATCAGCTTAAGCAAATTATAAATGTCTTGGGGTAGCTATTGAAATGCTTTAAATGACAAAAATAGTGGAAAATCAAATAATGACCATGAGTGTTATTATAATATCCACTACAAAAGGGACTTTTATCTGTGAAAGTAAACTATTAAGATGTACCTAAAAGCTTGAACGTGTGGGGATAGTTGGTCGCATCACGCTCTCAATCTCCTAAATATCCTTCTTTATTAGGCGGTGTCTCTACTGAACCTAAACTATTACAATCTCCCAAGGGAACAATCGCCTAACATGCCTGGCTAATATGAGAATTGGCTTATCCATAAAGGTCAATCCCATATCCAAAGAATCGATTCCCACCAATTACATATGAGTTTTAGAGTTGTAATGCCACAATATAGAAACATAAAAAATTAGATGAATAATGACAAAATAAATGGGCAAGGCTAACTCATAAGCCACCTCTAATAATGTGTGAAGTACATTAAAGGTCTAATATGTCTGGGGTTGAGCATTCCCTTCCTCTTGAACCTCATCACACCTTTTGTGGGCTTTACTAGAAAGAATACCCAGTCTTAAACACTAAACCTCAAGTTAAAAATTCTTTAATCTTCATAAAAATTTTGCCTACTCTCTGCTGCCCTTAGCCTATCCTATATTATCCTGACTCTATCAAGTGACTCCTAAAGGAAATTTGTACAACAAGGTCTAACCTCAAAGTTCTCAAACTATACTATTAGAGATCAACGGTGTATACCATATAGTGCATCAAATGGTTCCATCTCAATATTTGGATGGTATTTATTTTCTTATATGTGAACTAGGCCAATGCTAAGTGATGCTCTTATTGACCTCTGAAATCTATAACACGGGCTCAAAGCAAGTCCTCAAAAATCTAAATAGTTTGATCCAACTGCCCACTGGTCAAAGGGTGAAAAAACGTTCTAAGATCCATTGAGTACCCATCTCATCCTGAAAGGCCCTCTAGAATCTAAATATAAATACCAAGCCTTGTCTGAATTAATAGATTTGGGCACTCTATGTAGACAAACTATCTCATGAGCATAGTTTAGGCTAACCTCTAGGCACTGATGAGCATCAAAATAGTAAAGACGTGGGAATTTTTTTAACTAATCTATAATAACTCAAATGCCATAGTAACCATGCTAGATATGAGGCAAACCATTTATAAAGTACAATGTGATCCCCTTCCCCTTCCACTTGAGAATGGGCTAAATCTGAATTCTGCCACCAGTCATCAGATGCTTAGCTTTTACCTACTAAAAATACTAGTTATGAATAATAATGTCTACTATATCTTTTTTCATGCTGTTCCACTAGCAGTGTTTCCTCAAACCCCAATACATCTTAGACATCCCAAGTGATTAAAGCATCTAGAGCTGTGAGATTCATACAACATCATATGAATCAAGTCACAAACCCTCAAAACACAAATACGACTATCATATATCAATATACCTTTAGTCTGTATGGTAGCCCTTATAAACTCACCCTTCATCACCTACTCACAGATGATACAAAGTCCTATGTCCTCAAATGAAAGAATTTGAATCTTCTCAAAAAAAGGTAGATCGGCCCTCAATACTAGCAAAAATCCTCCTAGAGTCTAAAATATCAAGTCATACCATAAATTTGAATAAGGATAGGATGTCTCATGCCAATGGCCTCTCAGAAACTAGAATAAAATCCAAGCTACCCATACCTACAATATTTTGTATCAAAGAACCCACTAGCACATTCATTTTTTCATAATGGTATAGAATAGAGATGCTTAATCCTACATTAACTCCATCTATCTGCATTATCTAGAATTAAGTTCTCTTTGTGTTATAGGTATTGATGGCTATATGATCGAGGTATATCGCCTAATAAGGACAATATAAATAATGTCTCTAAATCTTTAGTGAAAAAACTACTGCTGCCAACACCAAATCATAAGTAGGTAGTTGCAATAATGCACCTTCAAATTTCTCAACACATAAGACATAGCTCAACCCTACTCTATCGACACATAACCCAAACCAATATTAAAAGTCTCACAATATATGGTAAACTCCTCGCTCTCAATAGGAAGAGCTAATTTAGGGGCTGAAGTGACAAAAACCTAGAGCTTCAAAAAACTAAACTAACAATCCTTAGACAATTAGAAAGGAACCTACTTGTTGGCCAATTTGTCATCAGCGTTGCAAGAGTAGCAAAACCTTCAACAAATGGCTTGTACCAACCTACCAAACCCATAAAGCTATGAACCTTAAACGGAGAGGCAGTTCTGCCACAATCATAACTAGCCTCAGTTTTTTCTAGATCCACCATATTCCTATCCTTAGATACCATACGTCTTAGGAATATAACTGTCTCAATCCAAAACTCTCACTTTGAGAATTTGGTAAAAAGACTATGAACTCGCAAAGTTTGGATGACAAACCTTGAATGTTGCATATGATTCTCCCTATTTCTCAAATACACAACAATTTTATCAATAAAAATAACGAGGAATAAGTCTAAATAAGGTTTGAACACGCGGTTCATCAGATCCATA
>JAPEIP010000011.1:60780091-60792987 GCA_026120095.1 Capsicum chinense
CCTCAAAACACAAATACGACTATCATATATCAATATACCTTTAGTCTGTATGGTAGCCCTTATAAACTCACCCTTCATCACCTACTCACAGATGATACAAAGTCCTATGTCCTCAAATGAAAGAATTTGAATCTTCTCAAAAAAAGGTAGATCGGCCCTCAATACTAGCAAAAATCCTCCTAGAGTCTAAAATATCAAGTCATACCATAAATTTGAATAAGGATAGGATGTCTCATGCCAATGGCCTCTCAGAAACTAGAATAAAATCCAAGCTACCCATACCTACAATATTTTGTATCAAAGAACCCACTAGCACATTCATTTTTTCATAATGGTATAGAATAGAGATGCTTAATCCTACATTAACTCCATCTATCTGCATTATCTAGAATTAAGTTCTCTTTGTGTTATAGGTATTGATGGCTATATGATCGAGGTATATCGCCTAATAAGGACAATATAAATAATGTCTCTAAATCTTTAGTGAAAAAACTACTGCTGCCAACACCAAATCATAAGTAGGTAGTTGCAATAATGCACCTTCAAATTTCTCAACACATAAGACATAGCTCAACCCTACTCTATCGACACATAACCCAAACCAATATTAAAAGTCTCACAATATATGGTAAACTCCTCGCTCTCAATAGGAAGAGCTAATTTAGGGGCTGAAGTGACAAAAACCTAGAGCTTCAAAAAACTAAACTAACAATCCTTAGACAATTAGAAAGGAACCTACTTGTTGGCCAATTTGTCATCAGCGTTGCAAGAGTAGCAAAACCTTCAACAAATGGCTTGTACCAACCTACCAAACCCATAAAGCTATGAACCTTAAACGGAGAGGCAGTTCTGCCACAATCATAACTAGCCTCAGTTTTTTCTAGATCCACCATATTCCTATCCTTAGATACCATACGTCTTAGGAATATAACTGTCTCAATCCAAAACTCTCACTTTGAGAATTTGGTAAAAAGACTATGAACTCGCAAAGTTTGGATGACAAACCTTGAATGTTGCATATGATTCTCCCTATTTCTCAAATACACAACAATTTTATCAATAAAAATAACGAGGAATAAGTCTAAATAAGGTTTGAACACGCGGTTCATCAGATCCATAAATAAATTAAGGGAATTGATTAACCCAAATGACATCACCACGAACTCATAATGGTTGTAACGTGTCTTAAAGATTGCCTATACGATGTCCTCAGCCTGAATCCTCGACTGATGGTAATCGAATCTTTAATGATCCTCATGGTAATTTTCCTTATTTTCACATATTTTTTATCTCTAGATCTTTTCTATAACTGCCTCAAGTTAATTATGACTGGTTAGGATAGATAGTTTATTTTTTTAGCAGTTCATTTGAGAATTTTAATGTACTAAATTTATATTGTGGAATATTTAATCTAAATTTGCATTTGGTAGAAATATAATTTATTACCATTCCAAAGTATTTTTGATGTTGATAAATTGCTTTAGCTATGATATATTTACATTACTTCATAATAGCTTTTATAATTTATTAGTATTTTAAGTGGAGATAGTTAATCTAGTTATGTCAAAATATTACAATTAGATAATAAAGGCTTTATTAGAAATAATTTCTATTAATAAGATAGTATTTAAAATATAATATTTATTTTACTACAAACCTATGCAATACCCGAGTGTATAGATAATTAAATTTGGTAATTGATATATAAAGATGGGTATATATATGTAACTTAGGTGTCCAAATATGTGTTAAATGTAAAACTTTGATAATTATTAATAGTTAGTGGGTTAGGCCATAATCAAGTAATATCCTTATCCTTAATTCACCTAACCTATATATACTTAGTAGGAATAGTATACCCTTTTAATTTGATATATATATATATATATATATTTCTAAATCTAAACTGCTTCTATATTGCAGTTCCATTTACCAATTTCAGTGTTGTCTTTGATATTTGACTTAAATCTCAATGCATAAAAAATTATTTACGTCATGTTGTTCAAACACGGGTTCTAGTTAGGCATTATTCAGAGGCTTTTCGGAGAGGGTTTTAGCTTTGGCTTCTCAGCAGGCTAGGCTTATCCTACCGTTAGATTGATCTTAATTTCAGTAACTGTGTACTATTATACTAGTTTTGGACAAGTACTTATAGTTTGGATAAAATATGATATATATATATATCATGATGTATTTATCTGGTTAGGACACCATTATATTAAATTTTTGTATCTTATATTTTGATATAATATAGCATCTATCACTTTAGGATATGGAATTAAGTTGCAGAACCTTGGACTCTTCCCTTTTTAATTAGTATATGTGAATGGTTATTTGAATGTATTTTTAGTTTTAGTGTAGGTTTAGTATATTCTTTATTTCTATCATTGATTGCGAATTATGGTTCAACTTTGGCATTGGTTATGGTTTGGTTTGAGTTTTAATTTTATAGTTCTGTATAGTTACTATGAGTTTCAGTTCGAGTCCAATGCTTGGTTATGATGATTTAGGAGTTCTGGTACTGATTACTGTTGTTCTGGGAGTTGTAGTTCCTCTATGTTTTGGTCTGAGTCTGCCATATGATTATGAGTTTTATTATATATCAAATATGTGGTCACTCGATATTACCCACTATTTCTTAGTCAAAGTTATCATTTGGACTTATGTTATTATCCACCACTACCGGTTCAAGCCCAACGTCTTGCCTCTCATTACTACCCATTGGTATTAATTTAAGCCCGGTGCACATCTAGAAGCCTACTAAGGCTTCAAAGGATTGGTTTAGTTATGGATTATTTACATGCCCATTGCACATCTTGATGGCTACTATGGCTTCATAGGATTGGTTTAGTTATGTATTATTTACACTTTTCTATAATTTACTTCTTGTGGGTACCACCGTCTTATGGGGGGCACGATTAGGTTAGTTGTCTTCTTTAGTGTTGCTGATGGGTTTATGGGTGCCCAGTTTTATTATGTTTGGATTATCTTTTATTACAGTGTTATTTATCTTTCTATATTTCTTTTACTTATTAGTATATTGCATTTGTGTAACTCAATTTAATTTTGACTTTTAGTCCCTATTTACTGTTGACTTAGACTACACCATCATATTTTAGTTATGTTTTTCATATATAGAGCTCAGTCAGCTCGATGATGCCTACTGAGTACCTGTTACTTTGGTACTCATACTACAATTTTGCATCATTTCTTTGATGCAAATCAAAGCATTTGCACTCAATATGGGTGTGGTTCCAAACTTTTAGTACAAATTTAGGGCAGGGTGAGCTTTATGTTACTGTAGGCTGATCCTCCTCTATCTATTGAAGTTTAGTCTTTATAACTCGAGACTGTTTATATATATTGTATGTTTATTTTTCATTCAATCAAGTACTCTAGGTTTCTTTTAGTTGTGACTCTAGTGTAGACCTTACCAGGTCTTGGGAGGGATTTATTTGTATATTTGGTCCTTTTGTCTCACTCATTTTGATATATTATATATGATTCCTCCTTATTCATCACTTATCATTACTACTATTATCATTACCTATAGTCTTTTTTTGGTTTTCTCCTATTAACCAGCTACCTATCTTTCTAGGGTATGACTTGGCTTCCCTAGCGGTTGGATGGGTAGTTGTCATCATTACTAGAGAAATTGGTTCATTACAACTTAGTATTAGAGAATTAGTTTTCACTGGTATTGCTGGTACTGGAGCCAATGTTTAGTAGATTCCTGTGAATCGGTATAGGGACATCTGTATCCTATCTTTAAGGAGCTATAGAGTATTTTTAGTAAAAAAATCTCATTTTCTTGATCCATTTTCGTTCATAATTCTGAGTAGTTTTTTAATTTTTATTGGTGTATTCTTTAATTAGATGTCTATGATGTAAGGCTTGGTGGTTGGGGATTAGGACTCCAAGCTCGGTACTAGAGTTTTAGTTAGAGGTTGAGGTCGACCCATAGGTTTGGGGCTGGATAGAGTACCAGCCAATTTCGCGATCAGTCAAAGGATCCGTCACCTGATCCTATCATAGCTCTTGATACTGAGAGAGCTCTAGATATTCTCCCAGTACGGTAGCAGTTGGGCTAGGGGGAAGCCCAGGATCCACTTGGCTTTATATCTTCTTTGGTCCTTCAGGATACATTGGTATAGTTATTGTGGTCTGTTGGTTGTCCACCGCCTTAGGGATCTAAGCCAGAAACAGATGGTGGTCTTGATTTAAGGCCACTACTTACAACAACTGTGCCTAGAGTAGAGGTTCCTATCTAAGCCAGAAGCAGAGGGTTGTCTTCATAGGAATAGATGATACTAGGATAATTTTTTAGATAAACTCCAATAATACTTGAAAGGACCCTAGGAGAGGACAATTATAAGTTCCTATCAAGTTGTAGGGAGAGATTTTGAAATTTGGGTTTGATCGAGTCACGAGGAGTGGACATTGTGTCTTATAAACTAGATGCCACAGATAAGAGGCGGTGGAGAGGTTATCTTGATTCTTGACTAGCTGGACTCCACTAGCCACTTAGGCTTTGTTCTTCGAGGCTTTTTTGGGGAATTATATGCCTCAAAGCATGCACAAGCATCTTCAAGATGAGTTTTCTTCTTTGAGACAGGGTTCTATTATTGTGACTGAGTATGAGACAAGATTTTATAAGTTAGCCAATTAGGCTTTTTAAGGGATTGATATTATTGTTTTGTATGGCTGCATAGAGTTTGGTCACTTTAGGGAGTTTTTTTTCTGAGATAGTTGAGCATGTTTACTCTATAGAGAAGATGGACCATGAGACCCATGAGGGAATAAAAAAGAAACCTCATTACCAGGGTAGTTACAATGGAAGCCACTGCGGTTCACAGTTCACAGGATGAGGATTTAAGGGTAGGTACCCCTAGCAGTAGAATTCATAACATTAGGGTCAGCCTAGTTGTCCAGTTCCGGCATTACTTCATAAATTAGATAAAGGTCAGCCCATATTTAGTGGTTCCAATGGTTAGAGCAATAGTCAATAGCAGAGTGGTGTTCGGTTATCCATCGAATCTTCTAGAAAGAGTAAGGTGCCAGGGAATGTTATAACTGGGGTCGTTGGTCACTTTTCCCATGAGTGTCCCCAGCATAGGATGATTGATCCTTCAATTCAAACTGCACCACCGATCAGATAAGTGTCGATGCTAGGTAGGGGTGGTGTATAGAGTCATGAGGGTAGTCCCCAGGGTTCTGGAGGTGGTCCACCTGGAGGTAGGATAGGTTGACAAAACAGAACCCAGTGTTATGACCTGATTTACGAGTCATGATGGCACCTACTAAGTCTCGCTAGTAGGTAAGCCAAACCATAACTCAAAGATAAGACAATGGGTTAATTTTGTAGGAAATGCCAAACATAGGCAAAAAGAAACAACACACATATAAAAAAGAAGAGAGCTATAAATAGATAAAAGTAGTCAACACATGATACCATCCCATGACCTGGTAGTGCCAATACAAAAGCATATAATAGTATTACAACTTAAAGATTTAGAAAGGTTAAAAACATTTATCTCGCTATTAAAAGATTCAACATAAAATATAGAGGTAAATGGGAGAGTCGAATTCAAAGAGCTCACCCTATCTCAAAAAATATCAACACAGCACAATCAATGATTAACGACAATAGCTACTACTCGAATCTGTACAAAAAGGTACAGAAGTATAGTATGAGTACAAATATAATGGGTACTCAGTGGGCATCATTGGTCGACTGTACTAAATCATGATATAAGTATGATAAAATGAATGATAACATAACAAAGTCAAGGTACAAAAATGAACCTGAATCATCTCCGATACTACTGTATATAATAAATAATTTAATCTAAATTATAATATACCATAAAGTATCAGCACATATCAATATCATTGTGCAATATAGCAGGTAAATAGGAATAATAACGCATCACAACGCATCACACAAACAATCACAAACTATAAATATGCTCTCATATGCCAATTGTTGAGGATAGTAAAAATCTCATCAAGGACTCCCATATTCCTGGAGAGTACAATCAAAGATAGAATAAAGCAATCATTCATTGCTTAAGATAACAAACTCATTATTTAACAATCATTTCACAATTTATCATCAATTGATCATTTATCAATATTCGAAAAAGTCACCACATGCCACAATTTAACTAACATATAGCAACCTTATCATCATTTATGCACTAGTAACCATTTCTTAGCTACCCTTCTCTTATTAACTAATCAATATGATTACTTGTCAACATATAACCTCTAGTCATCATTTAACAACTATTCACCAGATGTCCGCTAATAACCATTTATTAGATACCAATAATTTATCAACTAACATTATTAGTTAACTAATCATCCTTTACCAACTAATCCTTTATTATAAAAGAGCCATTATTTAATCACATAGACCATATTCACCTCTAATCATCAATTATCACAAATAATCAATTATTACTAATCATAAACTATATCACCTCTTAATTATTTATATTTAACCAATAATTATGACTAATCCTCACAAGTCCACTAGTTATCATATTTAGCACATTTGGGTTACATTTGACACCCCTAATATTGACATCATACCTAACTACATATAAGAATATATATACATATAATAGCCATACATAGGGTATAATCAAACTCGAATCTAAGATGTATAGAGGCACATCAATATAGTCATCCTTTGGCCTTGCCAGGCATCAATATATCATCATAATATCTTCTGACCTTGATGGGTATCAATATATCATCATAATTATCCTTCGTCCTTTTCGGGTAACAATATATCAACATAATATCCTCTAGCCATGCCGGTTATCAATATATAATCATAATCATCCTACGGCCTTGTCAGTATCAATATATCATTATAATCATTCTCCGGCCATGTCATGTATAGTGAATATCAATATCATCTTCTGGAATTAAAAAGAATATACAATCAATGTCATAAGTGTCAATATGGTCAAACATCAAGATTTCTAGCATAATTAATATCATAATTTCCCATATGATCAATAATCATAACTTCTACGACAAATAATAAAACAATTGCTAGCATCATTAATAAAGATTCTTTTTAACATAATTACTAGCATATTTAATTAGCAAGATCATAATCATAAGCAATTTCATGAGCAATGACTTATAAATAGTATTTTTGATGGCTAATCATTGTCATAAAAGAAAGCTTATCAATATCTTGAGCAATAGTTAATCCATGGCATGATCTATAGCTTATGCATAGCATAGTCAATAGCTAAAACAATTGTATAATAAATTTCTCATCATAAACTTAACCAATAAATCATAAATATTGCATAATCATTAAGGCATTACTTCCAAGTTCATTCAACATAACCAACAAATACAATGGTTCATCAATATTGCTTCAATAGGGCATTCTCTAGGAATTTAATAAGTGTATAGGTGTTACAAGAAAACTAATCATCAAGCTTGGCTTAAGATGGGTCAAAGAGCCAACATCTAAATCCCCAAATATACCCCAAACTAGGATAAGGTATCTAAATCCACTCTTAGATGTATAGCAAGCAACAATTATCCCTAAGGTAAAGATTCTTCTCAAGCACTTCAACTAAGTCAAAGGGGAGCTAAGGTAACCTTTATATGTTTAAGCAACTAAGGACAACATACCTTAAGTATGAGTGTGTAAAGAATTCTTAGCTAACTTTAGTAATCTAAAGCATTCTCTTGCTAAACATGAGTAATGAAGTCAAATTCACCAAAGGCATAAGAAAAACAAGCGAAGTGTATCAACTCTATAATTTCAAAATAGCAAAAATCGTCTAACTGACCCAAGTCTTGCATTTCATCAACCAACACAAAAAATCCATTGCAAATATAACAAGATGTCATAAATATACTATGGCTTAGCTCAATCTAACAAGGGATCCACCTAGCCAACCTCAATGATGAAGAAAGCTTAATAAACTGCTAAACCACTGCTTTTCACTTTTGAGAATCCTCCTCAAGATGACAAGCTATAACAAACACGTTCTACTCATCAATACGAGAATAATAATACCTATATTGAACTAATATGCTTCAAGTCCAAAAATATCCTCAAACTTTATATGGGTCCCATTTACAGAAATTGAGCTTCTGAATCCAACCTAACATTCTTACAAGCTCAAGGAGTCATTACGCTAAAAAATTGGGTGAAACACAAGCTAAATTGGGGCTAAAATTAAACCCTCAAGGTTTTGTGATTTTGAGCAATAAATCAATAACTTTCACTAGGAAAAGGATGAATTCTTACCACGAATCAGAAAATAATCATGAAAATAAATGTTATCAAGCTTGCAAGTCACCTATATGTCTCACTTTAAAGATATCACTCTATTTATTTATGCTCTAGAGAAAGGGGTGAGAAATGGTTGAATTCGCAACTTTGGGGTCAATTTATACCTATACTAGGTCCTCAGGTCCCAGTATTGCAGACCCAAACCTGTAATCGCGCCATTCTTAGTGACTGCACAAGGTGTTATTATCACAACACCTCTTCCCATAATCGCATCACTAACAAAACCAAGGGTATCGCGATCACAAACCTTGGCTTGTGATTAGTACTGCACCAGATGATAGTTGAAACTTGAAAATTCTTCCATGTTTCTATCAAGCCGTCGGGATTAATCCTGAAAGCTGTATATGTAAAAAAACTATGTAACCACATCAAATTTAATATTTCGAACATGATGGGACACTCATAATTTCCATTTAAGGATGTTTCAACCAAATGTGGGTCCCCCAATACATTCAGTTTCTTAACCTTCCAACCAATAGGTTAAAATAAGCCTGGGTGCCTCTGAACACAAACCAAGGATCTACATATCCTAAAATTGCCATTTCAGAGTAGTTGGCATAATTAGAATTTGCATATGAGATCATTTTAGTCTTTGTCCGGTGTCCATTTTGAACCACTAAAGAGTTCCAAAAAGGGAATTTGCTCTAAAAACCAAACGACCTGCCCGGTAAAAAAACTATCAGTTCCAACAATTACTAAATGACTTGGGCAGCTATTAAAAAGCTCTAAAAGAGAAAATAAGTGAAAATATAGAAAATAACCTAATGGCACATTACAATAATATGTATTAAAGAAACATTCCCAAAAGTAAAGGATTAAGATGTACCTAAAGTCTCAAACAGGAAAGGATACTGGGTCCGCATCCGCTCTTAATCTCCTAAGTTTCCTCTTTAATATTGTGGTGCCTCAACTGAACCTTACCTATAGGAAACACTCTAGTGCGCAATCGCCTGACAACACCTGCCAAAATAAGCACAAGTACCTCCACAAAAGTTTGACGATCATCTAAGTGGACCAAGTCCCATCTAAACATATGTGAAGGATCTGGAATATCTCACACTACATGGAGACATGGAAAAATAGATGAACTGTGGAAAATATAGAGTTAGAGCTAGCTCATAAGTCAGCTCCCCAACTGAGTAAAAAATCTCAAAAGGTCCAATATATGTAGGACTAAGATTGCCCTTTCTCCCAAATCTCATCATATCCTTTATGGTAAATACATGGAGGAATACACGATCACCAACCTCAAATTTCAAGGCATGAAGCCTATGGTCTGCATAGGCCTTCTTCCTACTTTGATCTGCTCTTAGCCTATCCTGAATCAACTTGACTCTATCCAATGACTCCTAAAGTAATTCAGTACCACAAGGCCTAACCTCAAAAGTCTCAACCAACCCAATTGGAGAACAACATACCCTACCATACAAATCATCAAAAGGTTTCATACCAATACGCGAAGGATGACACTTATTATATGTAAACTCTACCAAAGCTAAGTAATGCTCCCACTATCCTCTAAAATCAATAACACCATCTCAGAGCATATCCTGAAGAACCATAATAGTCTTATTAGACTAGCCATTGGTCTGCAGATGAAAGGATGTACTAAGATCCACCAAGGTGCCCAACTGTAATACCCGTACTTTTCCTAGCTTGAAAACTTTTGCTAATAATGTTAGAGGCTTCCTTCAAAAGTTGAATCCACTCTTATAAATGTGGTATTTTCAAAATTTTCACTTTTTATAATGTGGGAAATTCTATAAGATTTCCATCGATATCAAATTCACCCAAACCCGACATCCGGGTGAAGAGTTAGAGCCTTTTTAGTAAGACAATGTATTACCTAAGCTTTCAACGCATCATAGAGATAGATCAAATGGAATTTGTTAATTTCTAGTGTTTCTCCATGATAGTGGCACGCCTTGTTAAACTTTCAAGTTTCAAACAAGGTGACAACACGATAGCTCCACATCGCGCCACCGTGCAATTTTTCATTTGTCATTGTCTAGTAATGTGGCACGATATTGGTGCGTCGTACCAAGGATAAAAATTGGAAAATTTTCTCAAAAATTAAAGATGTGTCCTTGGGTTAAAAGGGTCAATTTCCCACCCTATATAAGCCTTATAATACAATATTTAGCCATAATTTAGCAACTTATACTCAATTACTCTCAAGAATAAGCCCTATGGTTTTCATAGAAAGTTCAATTCCAAGGGAATTCACCATAAAATTTCAAGAATTTCTCCATCAATCTTCATGGAATCACAAGCTAAGGTATGCATAGTGTTCATTCATGGGCTCCTTTCGTCCATGAAGTCCAAATTAAAGTTATGGATTTTTTTTTTGAATTTCATGATTGGATTGCTCTTATTCATGTTCATAATGACTAATTGCATTCTAATCCATGTTTGGTGATAAATTGCATGTGTAATCGATTAGTAATGATGTAGATTCATGTAAACCTAGGATTAAAACCCATAGATGATAAAATTAGAGATGAATCATGATGTTTGATTGTTGTATAATGTTGTTTACACATTCTACACTTATTATGTGTTTGATTACATGCCTAAATGAAGGAAACATTCCAAACTAGTATGATATAATAAAATCCCCAAATATTTACAAGCTTATGCATATCATATATTTGACAAAATGCTTTAATATATAAATTATAAATTATGTTATTGGTCATGTATTCATGTAAGTCAAGTTATGTCACTTTCTTCTCATCGAGTCCTGGGGGTACTTGTACCCACTACATTAGCTATGTACCTAGATCCATGTCATGTTCTCATGATACTCTCAGTCAATCCATGATCCGTAGAACTCAGTCAGTAATGTGACTCAGGAAAACCTAGAAATCTCAGTAATCTCAGTAGTTCAGTAATCTCAGTACTCAATAATCTCAGTAACTTCAGTATTCCCAGTCAAACTCAGGAACTTCAGTATCCACAGTCAATTCTCAAAACTCAGTACATTTTGTAATTCAATGCAACTTAGTAAATTTAGTTTAGCTCTGCTAAACAATACCCCTAGGGATGGGGGTAGAATTCAATTCAATGTTTTTCAGTTGGGAGTAGAATTCAGCAGCGAGCGAGCCTAGGGATGGGGGCTCACCTGCTAGATAGAACTGAGATCCCTTGAAGCAATTCCTAAGATCCAGAACTACATGGCCAGTGTTGGTACGAGATCTCACTCGATAGATAGGACTGACAAACTCAGGGATCACCCATTAGAGAATTTATATATATAGGACTGATCCCAAGGGTCACCCACTATATTAGGGTTAACAACATAATAGTTGTCTTTACCAGAGGCATGGTACTGACGCCCTTCCTACTGGGGTTACAGGTTGGACTACAGTTAGCTTAGTTTGGGGCATGTCGGTTAGATGAATACATCCCATGATTTTAGTTACAAAATTAGGACTGTCAGATACAGTCAATTCAACTTAGTAATACAGATTTAGGAATGTTAGATACAGTTAGTCCTTGTCATTATAAATAGATTTCGAGATCACCTATTAGTTAGGACTGATCTCAACTATGGTCAATCAGTAATAGAATAATTATACTCAGAGATCACCCACTAGATAGGACTGATCTCAGACTATGTCAAATCATCTTTATTATGAGTATACTAAGAGATCACCCCCTACATCGGACTGATCTCAGGTTCAGTAACTAAGATATAGTATGGATCTCGATTAGTTCCATCAGCTTCAGGACTATCTAATCAAGTCAACTAGACCAGTTCTTCATAACTAGAACTATGAAACATAGTTATTCATTTGTCAGTAGTATATAAGTCCCTCAGTATTCAGTAATTCAGTATTTAGTCCAAATACAATCTCTGTTACAGTTAAGTAGTCATGCATGTATTCTCACATTCATGTTAGTGAATCACTTATTATTATTGTTCTTGCATTATGAATCCCATGTATTTAGCCTACCTCACATGCATACCAGTACATTAAAAGTACTGACGCATTCACACTATGGTGTCTTATACCATAGGTTTAGAAGCATGATCTCTAGATCCACAGTAGATTCCAATATCAGCAGTTAGAATTGGAAGTGAGTCCTCATCTTTTAAGGATATGATGATTTCATTATTGCCTTAGTTTTATGTTTATTTTAGTAGTTGGAGTTAGTTAGGGACATGTTCCATCAACTCTTTGTTTAGACAGTTTAGAGGCTTTCAGACTATAGCATGTCAAGTAGTTATTTCGGATTTTCTTTGCTATTCTTACATCGTTTTCATACATTGTTTAATTAGATGTTTATCCAGTTTGAACCTTATGGCCTTTTAGTAGATGTTTCCGCATTTATACCATATATTACATAGTGTTCAGGTACAGATATCAGTCATGGGTTAGCTTGTGGTCTTTCGATATCATGAGCATCGTGTAGTATTCCATTTTAGCAAATTAGGGCATTACAAACTTGGTATTAGATCCAGGTTCAACAGTGTCCTAGGAAGTCTAAAAAGCCTCATCTAGTAGAGTTTTGTACATGTGTGTTGTGCACCACACTTATGTGTAGGAGGCTA
>JAPEIP010000011.1:60793304-60812777 GCA_026120095.1 Capsicum chinense
ATCCACCATCCTTTCTTGGGTCTTACACACACAATGACCCTCAGGAATTCCTAGTTCAGCTTCATATGGTGACTAACATCATGGGGGTGACTACTGTTGAGAGTTTGGAGCTAGTTGCATATCAATTGTAGGATGTGGCTCATAAATGGTTCAAGCAGTAGAAGTCATAAATGGAAGATGATGCAGGGCCTATAGAATGAGATCAATTTTTCACTGCATTCTTAGAAAGATTCTTTCCCCTAGAGCTTAGAGAAGCTAAGGTGCTAGAGTTCATCAACCTCAGGCGGGGCAATATGATAATGAAAGAGTATTCTCTTAAGTTTACATAATTATCCAAATATGCCACTCATGTGGTTACAAATAGTAGCACCAAGATAAGTAAGTTTATGTCTGGGGTAAATGATAGTATGGTTAACGAGTGTAGATCTGCCATACTGAATAGTGACATGACTTTAGCCGGACATATGACCCATGCTTAACAAATAGAGGACCAAAATATTAAGATGAGGAAAAAGCAGAATAAGAGGACAAGGACAGGTAGTTTTAGCTTTGGTCAGCATAATTCAGGGGGTGGTAGCCGTTCTTAGTAAAGTCATAAGTTTTTAGTTCTAGCTCTATCTTTAGCTAGTGCACCACTTACGAAATTCGAGAATCACTATCATAATGGGTTGCCAGACTCTGAAGCTCGGGGTAGTGAGACTAGGAGTCTTACCTATCCGCCTTGTAGAGAATATGGTAAGAATTACCTAGGTGTATGTAGGCAGGTAGTGAGGTGTGTTGTGGACGTAGTACGCTGGGCCACAGGCTGCATGAATATAAAGTAAGGGCTCATAAGGAAAAAGAATTACGCCAGCAAGGTGTCACTTCCAGTACTACTAGTGGTCAGTATCTGAATAGGTTTTATGTTCATCAGACTCACCATGATCAAGGAAATTCCCCCAGCACATATTTAGGTAAGTTATAGGTACTTCATACTTATGATATGCATGTTAGACCTCTTTCTCTTATTTTTAGCTTAAGATTTTCAGCATGAGTTATTCAGTCATTAATCTATCCGTTGATGCCTTGTGTATCGCCCTAGTATCTCAGTAAGGTAATAGTTCTTGTAGGGACATAGTGTCCCAATGAAGAGATACCCCATTATTCCCTAATGCTCTCAGTTTGTCTTCATATCAAGAACCCAGTATAGAATATAAGGTATTCATAAGTTGACCCTCAAAGTCCCAACCTTAACTGTGGGCCAGATATTTAGAGGTTCAGTTCAATTCAGGATATTTAGTTCGTATGTCACGTATCAGTCAGTTAGGGTCTTGTGTTTCCACTCATACATGTTTAGTAAAATGATCTTGGGTTCATTAACATTTTCACCTAAGATATCAGTTCCCCTTAAGCTTACTCAGTTTCATGTTCAGTGTTTGTTACAAACTTGGTATCAAACTTGGTATTCAGTTCATGGTCAGATCCCCATTACAAAATTGGTACTAAGTACCCCTTCATATTCAGCCATGCATTCGTACATCAGTTCAGGCATGTAATCATACATTGGACATGGATTCTCACCACGAGAATCTCAGTTCATCAAAATATTCAGTCATGTATTAATGAGTCAATTATCCATGTGTAACGATCAGAGAACCTATCCCGAGATGCCACATGGTACTTAAGGCCACACGTGGCCTCAAGTTAACCCTCTAAGCCTATCATCACTTTTAGAACTCTCTACGATGAATATCAAGATAGAGTAAGAAAGAATAATCATGCCATGAACACACTTGAATATGAAGAGATACTGTCCTATACAATCAAAATACTAAAGTTCTGCACATACTGGTACTCTAGTCTGACAAAGCTTCTACTACATAAGACTAAAGTGCAATTGGGACAGATCCCCCGACTGACTCGTGTTGATATAAAAGGGAACAACCATCTATTAATAAGACAAAATTAGGGAAATAGGTCCTCGAACCATGAGGACTCACCAACTGTAGAAATGTAGATGAAGGTACTCAAAGATCACTATCACTACTGAGACTGAGCACCTAAACCAACATCACGAGGAAATATAGAACACAGAAGAGTATGGAAATCGGTACTTGGGAATGTACTGAGTATGTGGGGGTGTATGCAACATTTTTAAATAATATCATAAATGTGTAAGAAAATCATGCATGCTGACAATAAGGACTCTCTTCGCTTGAATTATCTGAAACATAATTTCCATAAATCATCAATAGTAATACATGCTTCATATATCTCATAAATCATTGAACTCAACTCAAAATCTTTGACTCATGACTTAAAGTGACTTGGTAACTCGAGAAACTTAGACTATAATGGACTTGGGAGTTTCTTAAAACCAACATATATCATGTGAGCCACATGGAGTCCAATGTTTTTCCCTCCTAAGGAGAGAACCCCACATTGGCAGGAGCATCGTTCTCTTGCCAGGGATTAAAACCTCAACTTCATGATCACAAGCTCATACTCGGCCTGTGGTCCACAATTATCAATATCAATCCTACAGTGCCACGTAGTTCTGGGGAAATACCATATTTCCCGCCTGGTACTAAATACTCCTCCCAGACTCAGATCAGAACACTTTAGGAAGTCCATCTTAATCAATATCAACTCATGGGTCTATTTAAAGACCAAAACATAAGCATATATCATTTGTAAATCATATATAACTGTGGATTCCTAACTCGACTCAAAATCAAAACAATCTTTCTCATCTTCAAGTACACTTGCTTATCAAATCATATCAAGTATCAAAACATTAAGAAAACATCATAGAACTTGTTCTTGACCCTCAAGATAAATATCAGTATATATTCAATAGTAAAACTTCACATGGAAATGCATAAATTCTCAATTTAAGAAATAGGACAATAAAGTAGTCATATAAGCCAATTTTTTTATAAAATCTAATAAATCCTTGATAAAGTAATTTGGGTATAAACCCACTTTGCAAAATCATGAAATTCTATAGGAATTAAATCTTTGGACACAAGAACGAAAGAGGTGTTCTTGTTCAAACACCACATACCTTGGATTATCATTTTTAAGATGAGCAAGCTTGATTGAAAACTCTTATTTCCACTTTTGAGCTAAGTTTCTTGATACCTTTGACTTGGAGAACTTAATTATTTAACAACTTGGTGAAATCTTTGGAAATTTTTTGAATTTCTTGGGAAAGATTTGATTTAAGATTTTGGAAGAAACCGTAGTTTATAAAGGGTTATGGAAGAGAAAAGAGAAAAAGTGAACTTATCTTCTCTACTTGGATATATATATATACAAGACCAAAATGTCCTTTTAAAAAAATTTGAAAATTACTGATCAGGATTTGTGATTGTCGAACTGACGGTCCGTCAGATCAACTGATGGTCCGCCAGATCGTTCGTCACTCGAGTATCAAAATTGGGACATTCTGCCTCGATGTAATGGTTAAAGTGATGATCCATCAGGAAAAGAAAGGTCCACCAGATCATCCATCACTCGAGGACCAGAAATGGGACATTCTTCCTCGACTTAACGGTCCTTTTGATGGTCTGTCAAATTTTTGGTGGTCCACCATTTTAGATGATGCGCGATGGCCAGAAAAAGGGGTTACTGCCTTCGCTTGAAGGGTCAATTGTTGGTCTACCAAGGACTTGGTGGTGCTTCAGGTCTACCATCAGGCCTGGGTGATTCTGACATCGCTTAGTAAAACAACCATAACTTCCTCATCCGATGTCGGATTTTGATGAGATTGGTATCGATGGAAAGCTTATTCAATACTATACGTTAGAAAAAGTAGAAATTATATAAATAAACACAATATAAACATCAATCACTTTGGAAGCCAGTCCTATCCACTCAAATATAGATTTAGGCTTAAGGAACGATCGGGGTACTACACCATGCATCAGATATGCATAATTCAGCTTATCAATCATGCATTAGACATGCATGTTCAGTATGTTGTAGTCAGCTCTTCAGTAAAGACAACCATGAGATCATATTTCAGTTATTAATGTTCAGTATGTATGTCAGTTTATGTTCTTCCCCTCACTCTCAGTCTCATTCGAGGACGAATGTTCCCAAGGGAGAGATATAGTAATACCCGTACTTTTCCAAGATTCAATATTTTTTCCAAGAATGTTAGAAACTTCTTTTGAAAGATGAATACACTCTTATAAATATGGTATTTTAAAGATTTTTACTTTTTATCATGTGGTAAATTCAATAAGATTTCCACCTATACAAAATTCGCCCTAACCCGACACCCGAGTGAAGAGTTAGAGCCTTTTTAGTGACATAGTGTATCACCTAAGCTTTCAGTGCATTGCAGAGATAGCTCAAATGGGAATTGTCAATTTCTAGTATTTCTGCGCGATAGTGGCACGTCACGCCAAACTTCCAAGTCTTAAACAAGGAGGCAATGCGATAGCTCCGCATTGCACCACCATGCAATTTCCCATTTTTCACTTTCCAGTAACTTGGCACGATAGTGGCACGTAACTCCAAGGATGAAAATCAAGAAATTTTCTCAAAAAGTAAAGGCGTGTTCTAGTGTTAAAAGGGTCAATTTCCCAACCTATATAAGCCTTATAACATAAGATTTCGCCATAATTCAGCAAATTATACTCAATTACTTTTAAAAACTCTCAAGAACAAGCTCTAGAGGTTTGGTAGAAAGTTCAATTCCAAGGGAATTCACCATCAAATTTCAAGAATCACTCCATCAATCCTTATAGAATCATAAACTAAGGTATGCATAGTGTTTATTCATGGGCTCCTTTCATCCATGAAGTCCAAAAATCTCTTTTCTAAATTCAAGTTATATATTTTCTTTATGAATTTCATGATTGGATAGCTCTTGTTCATGTTGATAATGACTAATTGCATTCTAATCCATGTTTGGTGATAAATTGCATGTGTAATTGATTTGCAATGATGTATATTCATGTAAACCTGGGATTAAAACCTTTGGATGATGAAATTATAAATTAATCATGATGTTTGATTGTTGTATAATGTTGTTTACACATTCTATGCCTATTATGTGTTTGATTAAATACCTAGATGAAGGAAACATGCCCAACTAGTATGATATCATGAAATCCCTAAATATGTCAAGTTTATGCATATCACATGTTCAGAAAATGCATCAATATATGAATTATGAATTGCTTTGTTTGTCATGTGTTCATGTAAGTCACGTTATGTCAGTTTCTTCTCATCGACTCCTACGGGTACTTGTACCCAAAACATTAGTTGTGTGCCTAGATCCATGTCATGTTTCCATGATATTCTTTGTCAAGCCATGATCCATAGAACTCAGTATGTCATGTGACTTTGGAAAACCCAAAAATCTTAGTAATCTCAATAGTTCAGTAATCTCAGTAATCTCAGTACTCAGTAATCTCAGTAACCTCAATATTTCTAGTCAAACTCAGTAACTTCAGTATCTACAGTCAGTCCTCAGAACTCAGTACATTTCGTCAATCAACGAAACTTAGTTAATTCAGTTTATCTCTACTAAACAATACCCCTAGTATCAGTTCAGTTCAGTTAATCAGCTCAATTCAGTCAATCACTTCAGTTTAGTTATTCAATTCAGTATCTTTCATATGGGAGTAGGATTCAGCACCGAGCGAGCCTAGCGATAGGGCTCACCCGCTAGGTAGAATTAGATCCATAGAAGAAATCCCTAAGTTCCATAACTACGTGCCCAGAGTAGGTATGTGATATCACCTGATTGATAGGACTGACATACTCAGGGATCACCAGTGTATAGGATTAATCCCAGAGGTCTCCCACTATATTAGCACTGACTCCAAAATTGTTGTCTTCACCAGTGGCATAGTACTAACACCCTTCTAGTAGGGGTTACAGGTTGGACCCAGTTAGATTAGTATGGGGCATGTCGGTTAGATGAATACAACTCACAGTTTCAGTCACAGAATCAGGACTATCAAATACAGTCAATTTAGCTTAGTAATACAGGTTTAGGACTGTTAGATACAGTTAGTCCTTTTCATTATAAATAGACTCAAAGATCACCCATTAGATAAGACTAATCTTAACTATGGTCAATCAGTAGCAGCATAAACAGATTCAAAGATCGCTCACTAGGTAGGATTGATCTCAGACTATGTCTAATCATCTTTATATCAGTATACTCACAGATCACCAACTATATAGGACTAATCTAAAATTCAGTAACTCAGATACAGTACAGAACTCAGTTTGTTCTATCAGCTTTAGGACTGTCAGATACAGTTAACCAAACCAGTTCTTCATAACTAGAACTATCAGACATAATTACGCATGTGGCAGTAGTATAGTATAAGTCAATCAGTATTCAGTAATTCAATATTTAGTCCCAATATGATCTCAGCTGCAATTATGTAGTCATTCATGTATTGTCACATTTATTTTAGTTCGTCAGTGATTATTATTGTTCATGCATTATGAACCCCATGCACTTTGCCTATCTCAAATGCATACCAGTACATTCAAAGTACTAATGTATTCACGCTATGGTGTCTTATACGATAGGTTTAGAGGCATAAGCACTAGATCAGCAATAGATTTCAGTCTCAACAGTAGATTCCAGTCTCAGCAATTAGAGTTGGAAGTGAGTTCTCATATTTTGAGGACATGATAATTTTATAATTATTTCAGTTTTTAATTTATTTCAATAGTTGGAGTAAGTTGGGGACATGTTCCATCAACTCTTTATTCAGACAGTTTATAGGCTTTTAAACTATAGCATGTTAGATATTTATTTTGGATTTGCTTTGGTATTTTTATACCATTTTTAGACATTGTTTTATTAGATTTTTATCCAGTTTGAGCCTTATAGCCTTTCAGTACATGTTTCCGCATTTATACCGTATATTACGCAGTGTTCAGGTACAGATATCAGTCATGGGTAAGCTTGTGGTCCTTCGGGGTCATGAGCATCGTGTAGCATTCTGGTTTAGCAAATCAAGTTGTTACAAACTAGGTATCAGAGCCAGGTTCAACAGTGTCCTAGAAAGTCTAAAAAGCCACATCTAGTAGAGTCTTAAACATACGTGTGTTGCGCACCACACTTATGTGTAGGAGGCTATGAGATGTTTTAGGAACAATTTCCCTTCTTTTAGTACTCATGTTATGCTAGTGAGCATAATCTCACATCAATCTCTCAGTTTAATCCATTTCTCCCTTACTTCTACAGAACATGCATCCTAAAAGAAGAAATAGGAATCAGTCAGCCCCTCAGCCCGAAGAATCTTTGGGAGATCATGTTTCTCATGCAAAATTCAGAACTATATTTTCTACTATTACTTAGTCAGTTGTTTCCCATAATGAATAACCATATGGCATTTCATCTAACCGAGTGGCGAATACAGCTGCAGCCAAAATTTAGGACATCACTCGAATGAATTCTCCATCCTTTCTCGGGTATAACACAGACGAGGACCCTCAGGAATTTCTTGATCAGGTCCAGAAGCTGACTGACATTATGGGGGCAACTATTATTGAGAGTGATGAGCTAGTTGCATATCAGTTATAGTATGTGGCTCATACTTGGTTCAAGTAGTGGAAGTCAGAAATGAAAGATAATGCGCCTATAGAATTGAATAAATTTATCACTGCATTCATAGAGAGATTCTTTCACCTAGAGCTTAGAGAAGCTAAAGTGCTAGATTTCATCAACCTGAGGCAGGGTCATATGACAGTGAAAGAGTATTCTCTTAAGTTTACTCAATTATCCAGATATTCCCCTCATGTGGTTGCAAACAGTAGGGCCAAGATGAGTAAGTTTGTGTCAGGGGTGAATGATAGCATGGTTAACGATTGTAGATCCACTATGCTAAATAGTGACATGACTTTAGCCAGACTTATGAGCCATGCTCGAAACATAGAGGAAAAAAAGATTAAGATAAAGAAAAAGCAAAATAAGAGGGCAACGACAGGTAGTTTCATCTTTATTCAACCTAAGTTAGGGGTGGTAGCCGTTTTAAGTATAGTCATAATATTTCAATCCCAGTCCCATCTTTAGCTAGTGCACCAGTACCCATGTTTAGAAATGACTATCGTGATGGATTACCAGACTCCAAGACTCAGAGTAGTGAGAATAAGAGTCTTACCTATCTGCGTTATGGAGAGTGTGGTAAGAATCACCTAGATGTATGTAGAGCAGGCAGTGAGGTGTGTTATGGATGTGGTAGGCCGGGTCACAGGCTGTGGGAATGTAGAGTAAGGTCTAAAAAAAGGAAAAGAAGTACGCCAGAAGGGCGTCACTTCCAGTACCACTAGTGGTCTGTGTCAGAATAGGTTTTATGCTCTTCAGACTCACCAAGATCAAGGAAATTCCCCCAGCAGAGATTCAAGTACGTTATAGGACCTTTATAGTCATGATATGCATTGTTAGACCTCTTGCTCTCATTTTTAGCTTAAGATTTTCAGCATGAGTTATTTAGTGATGAATAATTCCATTGATTCGCTGTGCATCGCCCTAGTATCTCAGTAAGGTAATCGTTCTTACAGGGACATAGTGTCCCAAGGGGTAGATACCCCATTATGCCCCAACGCTCTCATGCTTCTACATTCTGTTTCTCTTCACATGAAGAATCCAGTATAGAGTAAAGGGTACTCATAAGTTGACCCTCAAAGTTCCAACCTTAACTGTGGGCCAGATAATCAAATGTTCAGTTCAATTCATGATGTTCAGTTTGTATGTCATGGATCAGTCAGTTAGGTTCTTGTATTTCCACTCATGCATGTTTAGTAAAACAATCTCGGGTTCATTAACATTTTTGCTTAAGGTAATAGTTCCCCTTCATCTTACTCAGTTTCATGTTTAGTGTTCGTTACAAACTTGGTATCAAACTTTGTATTCAGTTCATGCTCAGATCCCCATTACAAAATTTATACTAAGTACCCCTGCATATTCAACCATGCATTCGTATATTAGACCAGACATGTAATCATACATTAGACATGCATTTTCACCACAAGAAACTCAGTTCAACAAAATATTCAATCATGTATTCATGAGTCAAATATCCATGCATCAGGTATGCATAAATTCAGCTTATCAATCATGCATTAGACATGCATGTTCAGTATTTTGTAGTCAGGCCTTCAGTCAGGACAGTCATGAGATCATGTTTCAGTTACTCATGTTCAATATGTATATTAGTTTATGTTCTTCCCCTCAATCTCAGTCTCACTTGACGACGAATATTCCAAAGGGGGAGATATTGTAATACCCATACTTTTCCTAGCTTGAAAATTTTTGCCAGGAATGTTAGAAGCTTCCTTTGAAAGATGAATACTCTCTTATAAATGTGGTGTTTTCAAATTTGCCCAAACCCGACACTTGGGTGAAGAGTTAGAGCCTTTTTACTGAGACAGTGTATCACCTAAGCTTTCAGCATGTCACGGAGATATCTCAAATGGCAATTGTCAATTTCTAGTGCTTCTCCTCAATAGTAGCGCTTCCTGCCAAATTTCCAGGTCACAAAAAAGGTGGCAACACGATGGCTCCGCATCGCGCCACCGTACAATTTCCCATTTGTCACTTTCCAATAACTTGGTGCGATAGTGGCGCATTAGGCCAAGAATGAAAATCGGGAAATTTTCTCAAAAATTAAAGACGTGTCCTTGGGTTAAAAAGGTCAATTTGCCACCCTATATAAGCCTTATAACACGATATTTGGCAATTATTCAGAAACTTATACTCAATTACTCTCAAAAACTCTTAAGAACAAGCCCTAGGGTTTATACAGAAAGTTCAATTCCAAGGGAATTCACAATGAAATTTCAAGAAGCTCTTCGTCAATATTCGTAGAATCACAAGCTAAGGTATGTATACTGTTCATTAATCGGCTCCTTTCATACATGAGGTTCAAGAAACTCTTTTCTAAATTCATGTTATGGATTTTCTTTATGAATTTCAAGATTGGATTGCTTTTGTGCATGTGTAATTGATTATTAATGATGTATATTCATGTAAACCTAGGATTAAAACTCTTGGATTATGAAATTAGAGATGAATCACGATGTTTGATTGTTGTATAATGTTGTTTACTCATTCTATGCCTATTATGTGTTTGATTAAAAGCCTAGATGAAGGAAACATGCCAAACTAGTATGATATCATGAAATCCCCAAATATGTAAAAGTTTATGCATAGCACATGTTTGACAAAATGCTTCAATATATGTATTATGAATTGTGTTATTGGTTATGTGTTCATGTAAGTCACGTTATGAAAGTTTCTTCTCATTGAGTCCTGGAGGTACTTGTTCCCAAAACATTAGCTATGTGCCTAGAGCCATGTCATGTTTTCATGATACTCTCAATCAAGCCATGATCCATAGAACTCAGTCAGTCATGTGACTCAGGAAAACCTAGAAATTTCAGTAAACTCAATAGTTTAGCAATCTCAGTGATCTCAGTACTCAGTAATCTTAGTAACCTCAGTATTCCAAGTCAAACTCAGTACCTTCAATATCCACAGTCAGTCCTCAGAACTCAGTACATTCTTTCAGTCAAAGAAATTTAGTAAATTCAGTTTAGCTCTGCTAAACAATACCCCTAGTATCAGTTCAGTTTAGTTAATTAGCTCAGTTCAGTCAATCAGTTCTATTTAGTTATTCAGTTTAGTGTCTTTCAGATTGTAGTAGGATTTAGCACCAAGTGAACCTAGGGATGGGGGCTCACCTTCTAGATAGGACTGAGATCCCTAGAAGTAATCCCTAAGTTCTAGAACTATATGGCCAGCGTAGGTATGAGATGTCACCCGATAGATAGGAATTACATACTCAAAGATCATCCGTTAGAGCATTTATATGTATAGGACTGACCTCAGGGGTCATCTGCTAGATTAGAATTGACTCCATAATAGTTGTCTTTACTAGTGGCACGGTACGAACACCCTTCCAGCTGGGGTTACAGGTTGGACCCTAGTTAGCTTAGTATGGGGCATGTCGGTTAGATGAATATATCCCACAGTTTCAGTTACTGAATTAGGACAGTCAGCTACAATCAATTTATCTTAGTAATAAAGATTTAGGACTATTAGTTACAGTTAGTCCTTGTCATTATAAATAGTCTCTGAGATCACCTATTAGATAGGACTGATCTCAAGTATGGTCAATCATTAGCAGCATAATAAGATTCAGAGATCACCCGCTAGGTAGGTCTGATCTCAGACTAAGTAAAATCATCTTTATTATTCGTATACTCAGATATCACACACTATATGGGACTGATCTCAGATTCAGTAACTCAGATACAGTGTGGGACTCAGTTAGTTCCATTAGCTTCAGGATTAGCAAACATAGTCAACCAGACCAGTTCGTCATAACCAGAACTATCCGACACAGTTATTCATGTGTCAGTAGTAAAGTATCAGTCCCTCAGTATTCACTAATTCAGTATTTTGTCCCAACATGATCTCAGTTACAGTTATGTAGTCACGCATGTATTCTCCCTTTTATGTTAGTCATTCAATTATTATTATTGTTCATGCTTTATGAACCCCATGCATTTAGCCTACCTCATATCCATACTAGTACATTCAAAGTACTGATGCATTCGCGCTATGGTGTCTTATACCATTGGTTTAGAAGCACGTGCTCTAAATCAGCAGTAGATTCCAGTCTCAGTAGTCAGAGTTGGAAGTGAGTCCTCATCTTTCAAGGACATAATGATTTCATTATTGTTTCATATTTCAGTTTCTTTCAATAGTTGGAGTTAGTTGGGGACATGTTCCATCAACTCCTTATTCAGACAGTTTAGAGGCTTTTAGACTATAACATGTAAGACAATTATTTTGGATTTACTTCGGTATTATTATACCATTTTTAGACATTGTTTTATTAGATGTTTATCCAATTTGAACCGTATGGTCTTTCAGTACATGTTTCTACATTTATACCGTATATTACCTGTATTCAGGTTCAGATATCAGTCATGTGTTAGCTTGTGGTCCTTCGGGGTCATGAGCACCATGCAACATTTCGGTTCAGCAAATTTGGGAATTACACCAACTCCTAAAAGTATCTCCAAAACCTGAAAGTGAACACAAAACCTTGGTCTGAAATAGTAAAATTGGGTACACTATGCAAACTGACTATCTCCTAAACATATATATGGGAAAATCTCTTATCATTGAAGGATATCTAAATAGGAATGAAATGTGTTGACTTGGTCAAATTATCTACAATGGCCTAAATACTATTGGAGCCACGTGAAGTGTGATGCAATTCACTAATGAAATCCATTGCGACCACTCTTATTTTTTCTTGGGAATGCGCAACCTCTAAGTCAATCCATCTAGTTGTCAATGCTAGTTTTTTACCTACTGATAACATAGGAAACTAGCTACAAAGTGTATTATATCTCTCATCATACCACTCCACCTATAATGTTGTCTCAAATCTCTATGCATCTAATTGTGCCGGGATGAATGGAATATCCACATCTATAAGCCTTATGCAAAATTAACCATATCAAGTCATCAATCCTTAAAATACAAATATTACCATCAAATCTTAAAACACCATCATAACCTATTGAATTCCTCTAAGACTCACTACTCAACATGTAATCACGAAGAAAACAAAGCTTACTATTCTCTATCAGATGATTTCAAATCTACTCAAATAGAGAGGACCTTGCATCCACACAAGCCAAAATCCTCCTAGGATTTGAAATATCAAAGCAAACAATCAGGTTGACTAATGACTGAATTTCACGTGCCAATGGCCTCTGAGAAACTGAAATACAAACCAACCTTCCCATACTTATTTCCTTCTGAATGTAGTCATTTTCTACTACATTTGCCTTCCTCGGATGAGAGAACATAGCAATATCATAATCCTTAAGAAACTTCATCCATCGATGATGCCTAGCATTAGGTTATCATTACGTCATAAGATGGTGAAGTCTATGATGATTAGTGAAAATATCACAATGTATACCATAAAGATAATGCCTTTATATCTTAAATACGAAAGCTACTACTGCCAACTCCAAAATATGAGAGGGGTAGTTGTATTAGTGCACTTTAAACTCTCTAGAAGCATTAGAACTTACATGACCCTACTGCATCAATACATAACCCAAACCGACACCAGAAACATTAGAAAAATGGTGAGTCCCTCACCCTCAATAGAAAGAGTTAAAATAGGAGTTGAAGTGAGAAAACCCTTCATCTTCCCAAAGCTCGACTCACACTCCTCAAACCATAAAAAAGGAACCTCTCTGTGAGTCAATATGGTCATAGGGGCTAAAATAGTAGAAAACCCTCAATGAATTATCTATAATAAACAACCAAACCAATGAAGCTTCAAAACTAAATTAGAGTTATCGGTCTAGCGCAATCATGAATGCCTCAATCTTAGCTAAGTATACCACAATACTATCCTTTGATATCATATATACGAGGAATGTCACTGACTCAAGAAAAAACTCACAGTTTGAGAACTAAACAAAAAGCATATGATCTCTCTTAGTCTTGATCATGATCCTCAAATAATATGCATTTGTTCCTTTTTGCTCCTTGAATACACAAAGATGTCGCTAATAAACACAATTGTGAAGGAATTCAAATTAGGCATAAATACTTAGTTCACCAAATCCATGAATGTTTCATAAACCGAGGCTACCCCTTGTCATGACAATGGTGCTTATGGTTACAACTGACCACAAGATAACACATGAACTGGTACCTGCTATAAGCAGAGTAAAATATTATTTTAATACATCTGCAAGAGATAATCTGATGAAATACTATAAATTTGAATACTAAAATATGCATTAAAATATGTCTAAAATATCTGATAGAAAACTGGAAATCAAACTATTCATCTAAGCAACTGACTGTCTGACTGATACATCTAAAAGCCTCTAAAAATCATGAGGGGTTGATGGGATAGACCCCAAACTAACTCTGACTACCCTAACATAAGGAAATACTAAAATAATTGAGACAAGCAAATCATGTCTTTAATGGATGAAGATTGACCACTACTGTTGCTGAGTAATGCTAAGCTGTCAAAGAATAGTTAGGAAACTGAGCGTCTAAACCTATATTATAAAACAACATAGCGCAAAGAAAAGTATATGGTCAGTACTTTGAATGTACTGGTATTTGAGATATGGAATGGCTGAAATGCATGATATAACTGAGCATGAATGCTTGAATGTATAATTTCTGAGAATCCAATACTGAGCACAAATATATTTATGAAATAATCTATATACTAGAAGATTAAAATCTATATGATAGATTAACTAGCAATCTGTACACTTGGTGAAGCAAACTTGAACTGAAGTACACTGAAATACTGACTGAAATTGTGGGAGTTATCATGTAACAGACATAAACCATGTAAGCTTTCATGGAGTCCAACGTCTGACATACGTTGAGGAGGACTGTTCTATCCTTTATATCAAAATAGAACCTGAACTAGAGTGACCACTAAATTGAGCCCATATTAGACAAAAG
The DNA here is from genome assembly GCA_026120095.1 of Capsicum chinense. NCBI lineage: Eukaryota > Viridiplantae > Streptophyta > Magnoliopsida > Solanales > Solanaceae > Capsicum > Capsicum chinense. The sequence continues at coordinate 60,807,805 of JAPEIP010000011.1, forward strand.
GAAACACTCTCTAGAGAGGACCCTAAACCTATGGTGGCACGTAGTTTCTGGGGAAGTAGGATACGCTGAACCTACAATTCCCACTCTCTAAAAAATACCACTTCAAACTGAAATGCCTTAAAATATTAATTAGTGCATACAATGATAACTTATAACCGATACGCTCAAGTCATGGTATTTCAAAAATAATAATCCATATAGACTTTGAGGTAAACATAAACATATAAACATATAATTCTCAACATGATCATGGTGTTCCGAATTTCCATGGTCTGAATGACTAGTTACTTGAAAAATAGAAATCATGTAAAACACATAAGTATCGGGTGTTCAGCACCCGCCAGCACTGACTGATTATAAAGAAAATCTGATATCAAACATGAAATACTGTAGTATGTAATCATGGTTCCAAAATCTCAAAACATAAATATTTCATCAAACATGTGAGAATCATGAACTTGAACATAGAAATGTCTTAAATATGGGAAAACAACATGGTTACCTTACTAAAATCATAACTTGATAATACTACATGAAATTCACTTGAATATAACATGAGAGATTGAAGCTTAAGTCATAAGATAACCTAACTTTTCATGAAATCAATCTTGGACATGAATAGAGTCAAACTACTAAGGAAACACACGAATTAATCCATCTTGAACATATAAAAATCTATAATAAGAGAAAAATCCATTCTTTAGTTAAAAAGAGGGTTTTGGGGCTTCATGGATGAAAAGGGACCAATGGATGAATATCCCACATAGTTTAAGCTTTTTTATGTATGAAAGAAACCCTATTCTTGATGTTTTTATGAAGATTCTTGAACTTTGAAAACTTGGATTCTTGATTTCTTAGGGAAAAAGGATTTGAATTAGTTTTTGGGGAATGGGGAGGATTTCTTGAGAAGAAAGGGAAAATAATTCCCCTATGGATGCCCCAAGTGGTACTATGGATAATTTGAGTTGAGGATGATAAGACCCAATTGCATATTAATTATTTAAAAAAAAATAGGACGCAACAATTTCGCCACGATGTGGCATTATCGTGGTCAAATAAATCCCTTACCGCATCAGATCAGGACTAGTATCACAACGTGGACTCATTACGGAGCCTGACTATTTCTGTAATCCAAATATGCTCCCATACCTTACAAAAAAATCAAAAAATCCCTCGAGATATACTTTTAACCTCCCTAATCATGAATTAGCTTAAAAACCAAAATTTTGAGGACAAGAGGGACAAACTAAAAATCCATAAAGTTTAGGTTTCTTGGGCAAGACTAAGTCCCCAACTCTTAGTTAAATTTTCAATCCTGGAACCCTTTATGCATACAACTAAGAGCTAAATTGAGCTAAGAATATTATGGGGTATCAAAGAACACCAAACCAAATGACATCACTAATAACTCATAACGACCATAATGGGATATCCTCATCCAAAATACTGAACTGATGGTAAGCATATCTTAACTCAGTCTTAGAAAATAATGCCGCACCCTGAAGCTAGTTTAACAAATCACAAGTGTAAGGTGTAGGGTAATGGTTATACACTATCACCTTATTAAGCTGCCCATAATGAATACACATATCTATGGAGGCATTGATAATGCTTAACCCACTCTCATGATTAAGGGGTAAGACGGTCATTATTTAGTAACCCAATGTAAATTAGGATCAAATATGAAAGAGTGAAGGCTATAGACTTTAAACCTTTGAGTGCTCAAGTTAGAATAAGATTACCTGGAATGCTAATGAAAATAATATGTATAAATAAATGGGGGAATTATTTGAAAGCTTTTTATGCAAACTTCAAGATGTACCCGGTAAATGCTATCTTAGGTTTGAACTCAAGGTTTAGAGAGATCTTGGGATTATGTATACTTAGAGGTAAAGTATGCAGGTTAATGTTGGTTTATTAAGGAATGTAATTTTTAATTAACTGATAGGCTAGGTGAAAGATCATTGAGGTTAATTTTTTAGTAAAACCCCAATGATTTCAACCATTAGCTATTTCGAGCACCTAAGAAGTGTGGAGTTTATATAACTACCAAAGACCTCAACCAAGCATCCCTATTTCTAGGATGATGCTCTTGACATAATTTACACTCTCTAAACACTTATTTCTAAGATTGCAAAGGATAGTAAACCATAGGCTTAATTGTTAACCTTTGCTTTGTCCCTCGATAAACCTCTTTTGAGGATATTATGGGTTACCTAATATTCACCTAAATCCCTCTTTCGAGGATGAAAAATGTTTCTAGAGCTTGGAGATTTTATTCATCAAACTCATTTGGATATTTGGAGTTTTCACCCATCAAATTAAAGCACATAAGCTAAAGCAATAGTGAAATCCATACTTAACAACCAAAATCCATAGAAACACAATAATACCCACACACAATCATACTCTAGTTCAACATAATCCCAAGACTAAATTATTTAGCTGCTCATGAAGAAAGTAAAGAGAAATATACCCTGTGGGTCATCAAAAGAATTCATTCTTCACAAAGAAATTAAGAAATTTGAGTCTCCAAAGTTAATTAAAACTTGCCCAAATTAGGGTTTCAAGCTTGGAATTCCCCACTATCTTAAGAGGTAAGAAATACCCATAGAAGAAAGGGTTTTTTATTACATATGATTTGGGATTTGTACATGACATTTTACAAATCTGCCCTTAGGCATGTTCCTACTAATCCCCAATCACGTGTGTTTATTTGCGACCACCGTTACACGATAGTGGTTAGGTCTTATGATCGCGCATTGCTGACCCCTTGACTACAACCACGACTTGAGGACTATCGTCGCTGTAATTGAGGCTGACTACTTTAGGTTTCCAGCTGCACTTCTTTTACTTCTATTTGAGCCCTTTTTAGCTCCATTCCATATATGATCACCATCTTCACTTTATACCTGCAAAATATTGGTGTTTGTGAACTTAAATCCATATAATGCCTTCTTTTCTAATACAAAACATGGTATAATGCATGCATAATTGGTGTGAATGAGTGGTAGGATTACCACTCATCGACACCCCTAACTTAGACCCTTGCTTATTCCCAAGCAATACAATCTCATGCCATGAGACCCTTTCCATGTATGCCCTTATTTATGTTCTCAATGACCATGAAGACTCCAACTTGGTTGCTATAACAAAAAGCATTTCACACATGGATAGAAAAGTATTAACAATACCCCTCATCATAAAATAGAGTAACGAAGGATGCAATGGATCTTAGGGAGCGACTATAGGACAATTACTAACACTCTAAAAGGGACTCACAAGCCGGCCACAATTATGTTATACATCCACTCATCTCATTGTGAGGAAGATGAAAAAATCACCCACCATAATTAACTCATATGCCCCCTCATGAGAAAGAAAGGTTAACACACCTAGTTACCAATTATGCTACAAGGAAATTTAAGTGCAATCAATCACTCTCTCAAGGAACTCTCTATATATAATGCCCTAAAATCAGGTCCCGAGATGTCACACGGTGCTTAGGATCACAAGTGACCCCAAGCTAACCCTTCTACTAGCATAACTCATAAGAAACTGAACAAAAAGTATAAATCTATACAAATCTATAGAAATTAACTCTTTTCTGAATATGATACAAAACTATATTTACAAGATTACAACTCTGCTTTTACAACCACATCTGAAACGGAATACATCAAATTCTACTAACTGTCTATGAAGTCTCTACCAGTACTAACTGTAGGTAGCTGGGTCATGACTCCCAACTAACCCAACTCAATACGACTGAATAAAGAAAATACAACACTTCTCGAACTGTATAACTAACTCAAGCCCTTGAATCAAAAGGACTCAGCAGCTGCTGACTGGATGATGCGAATTGGCTGGATCTGAAGATGTACACTATACCTTGTACCTACATTCTGAGAAAATGTAGCCCACATACGAATATGTAGGTTAGTACCATGGAAATGTACCGATCATATGGGGGTGCAATGCATATATAAAATAATATCTTAATATCATCACAGGTTATAAAATTATGCATGCTAATATAAATGACTCACTTAACTCAAATTAAAATCATTATAATCATAAAAGAGTAAAATATATCGGGTGAAATATATGAGTCATCATAATAAATCTCAATTCACTTCAATCCCAATTCTAAATCATCAAAGCAATCAAATCTCATAACAATTCTCTTTGGAATATATGTTCATTAAATCTTTCGAAAATAATGACTTACTCAAACTCAGTCTTTCAAACAAATATATTTTCATCTCGGATAGAAGAATAAGACTTTTCATATTAGATAGGAGAATACACACACACACATTGGGAGTCTCTTACAACCGACATAAACCATGTGAGCTACATGGAGTCCAATGTCTAACCCACGTTGGGGAGAGCTATTCTATCCTTGCCATAAGAGTAAAACCATACATCATCAATCCAAACACTAGTGATCACTATATAAATCAGCCTTAGGCTCACAACCTACGAGGGCACATAGTTATAGGGAAGTACCAATCCTGCTATACCTCCCGCTCGGTGCTAAAGACTACTCCCAGACTTAGATCAGATCTTTTCAAAAGAAAATCCACAAATAAACAATTCAGCAATGCACAACGAGAGCCATCATGCTACCCTTTTTATACTAATCAATAAAAGTGGATTTCTTTTCTTATCTCAGGTTCAAATTAACCCCTTTTTATGACCAAAAGGTCAAAGCTTCATTATCATCTCAATTCATTCAAACACAAAATGTTTATAACATATGATTTCTAAAAAAACGACAATCTCAATTAGAGTTCAAAACTCAAGTCTCAACATCATATGAAAATTTATCAAGGTTCAAGCTTTACATCATAAACATCTATAACTTTTTTGAAAATTTGGAAATTTAGCCATAAGGCACAAAATATCATCATTCTCATATAATTTCACTTCTAAAATATCAAAAACATCATAATCTAATGATAATCAAT
>JAPEIP010000011.1:60812877-60838067 GCA_026120095.1 Capsicum chinense
TTCTTTTCTTATCTCAGGTTCAAATTAACCCCTTTTTATGACCAAAAGGTCAAAGCTTCATTATCATCTCAATTCATTCAAACACAAAATGTTTATAACATATGATTTCTAAAAAAACGACAATCTCAATTAGAGTTCAAAACTCAAGTCTCAACATCATATGAAAATTTATCAAGGTTCAAGCTTTACATCATAAACATCTATAACTTTTTTGAAAATTTGGAAATTTAGCCATAAGGCACAAAATATCATCATTCTCATATAATTTCACTTCTAAAATATCAAAAACATCATAATCTAATGATAATCAATATAGGGTATAAATTCATGCTTCAAAGTCATAGTAAAACATATAAAATCCATAAATTCATAAAAGAAAGTATTTTTGGTCATAAGAACAAAAGGGTGTTCTTGTTGAAAAACCCCACATACCTTAAACTTGAAGCTCTGAATGAACTCTTGACCTTGAGACTCGATTCGTAAAAATAATGAGTGTTTCTTGTAGCCCTCGAAATGGGCATTCCGAATCTCAAAGAATTATTGAAAACTCATGGTTGAATCTTGAGATATTTGAATTTTTAGGTTTAAACCATAATGAATATACTTAGTGATTTTGAGAGAAAGTAAACTTATTTGGGTGTTATGGGAGTTTAATCTCGTGTTATACACATATATAGGGGTGTTTTTTGCACTTGGAAGTGAGGTATGCGGCACACAACCAATGGGAGACCTTAAGGTGTACATCGCACACCTTATGGCATACATTAAAGTGTGCCTCGCACTCCCAATCTCTCAAATTTTATTGGGCGGCGCATTGCCCATCGCACACCCTTACTACCTCTCACGAAAATGGGCATAACTCTTTGCTTTGGTATTGGATTTTTCCAAAATTAGTATTGATGGAAAACTAGTTCAATTATCTACAATTTGATAGGTTTTGGGATGAAAAATTTCATGTATATTAATAGAAATTTATGTTTGAAGTTGACCTATGTAGAATCGAATGCCAAACTTTAGATGAATCAATTGGTCTTAGCTCAACCTTATTCTATGTCATTGCTATAAACATTTTCCACCTCTAAAATACTGCATAGACTAGGATAATTATCATTCAACTTGTATTCACATAAGAATTACTTGGACTAGAGCTTAGATGCGCAGGAACGACGATTAGAATTCAGGCATTAAAATACGAGGTATTACATTATATCTCCCTTGGGAACATTCATCCTTGAATGTGGATAATTAACCTGAAACACAGAGGAATATTAGTCTACAAGCTATCATGTGTAAATGATAGAACTGAATCACTAGATCTCAAGAGTAATGATCTACTGAACTGGTCTGCAAGTGGATAAATCCTCAAGAAAAATAACTATACGGGTAAGATAGGAATGAGAGTGTCAACTTATGGGTAACCATTACTTTGAACTGGATATGATCACATAAGAAAGAGTGAGAGGTTTATGACATGAAAACTTGGGGTATTACACCATGTTACAAGTACCATGCCATAGGCTTACCCCTATTTTCAATCGCCACTACAATGACCACACTTGGTTGGAAATCACAAAAGGGATTTGTAAGATTGTAATGTAGGTTTAGGGTAGGGTATGATAGCAATTTAGGACAATAAGGCTATGCCCTTCTTGAATTTATATATCTTATACCGATAACTTTTTTATTATTAGGCCATTTTCTTATATTTTGTTGCTTTAACCAGTTTGTCTCTTTTGCTTTACCCAAAGTCTTTTCACCTTATTTTCTTACTTCATATGCTTGTCTCAAGCTTTATACAACCCATTTTTTTGATGGGCTATATTTTCCTTCAAAGAAAATTGCTACTTGCTAGATTTGATGGTTCTTTTTATTTTATGACATTGTGGCTCACTAGAATTCCTTTCTCTTTCCATCACCCCCAACTAAGGCTTTAGACTCAATTTTTATTTTTAAGTTCAAGGAGGATAGGTTTCAAGAGAGAGTAAGCAGAAGGGTCATGGCTTATAATGTGGTTTCCAAAGAAAATTCCAAATGCTCAAAGAGGGTGACTATGGGTATCTCCTATGTATTGGTGGGCATTTTAGGCTAATATAGGTTTCCAAAACCACACGGTGGGCTTTGATCATTTTACCTTCCAAGCACAACTAGAATTTAGGTTTGAAAGGCTAATGGGGAAAGTTCTAGATGATACAAGTACACATGAGATATAAATAATTAAGCTCACACACATGGCATGCAAATGTTATCTATAGGGGGGTCAATCATCCTACTCTCTCGAGACAAGGTTGAAGAATCCCCTATTTTTCTTTAATCATCTTTCAGAGTCAAAGAAAGAGAGAGAACATTATGACAAAGTTGTTCACGTCCATGCCTTTGAATTTTCCAAAATATTTTGGATGGGGGGGCATTTGCTTTTGAACATGAACCATGCATAATTTTCATAATTATGGTAACAACCCAAGATATTGTCTTACATTGCAAACTATAGTATGGGCGAACTTCCATATGGTTACTAAGACATCACCAATAGGTATAAACGTGAATCCCAATCATCGATGCCATAGCTACTCTGACTTCCCTTGCATCTATGGTTAGAAACTAAAATAACAAATTAACAAAACAAGAACAAAATAACTACTCTATGTCGATGTGGGCACCGTCAGAGTGATCGAATATTACAACCCAAATAAAAAAATAAAAATTATCCAGAAGACAAAAAAGTATGCAGAATATCAATAATACATGCCCAAATCAAATTAATAAGGAGACATCGACAGATCAAAAGATAGAAATGTCCCTACTGCATAAATAATCAACGATAAAAGAGATAAGGGTGTTCCCTGAATCCATATTAAGGGCTTCTATCACTCTCCGACCCTGCAACATTACTATCCTCTTTAAGATATTTCTACTCAGCTAGGGAGATATCATCATTGTCCACCTATGACATAGGAATCATATTTTGGGGTTTCAGTACTATCCACGAGCCCTTTACCACATTTCACATCTTGAAAATAAATTCATTACTCTTTTTCTTACTTGTGATCATCTTTTCATATGTGCTCCGGAGGACCCGATGTGATGCTACCAAAGAGGAGTAGGCTTTCTCAAGCCAAGCAATAGTAGTTTTTTTTCTTCTTTTAGTCCTCTTTGTACTAGTCATAATTGGCACATGCAATATATGAGTTATGGGTGGTAGAAGGCTCTGCCGACCCTTGAGGCTGCTAGTCACAATCTCTTTAATGGTTGCAATATTAACTCAAATCTCTTCAAGAGGTCCTATGGTGGTTGGCCTCTAAGGTTTGGGTTTGCTACATGCTGAATCTTCCAAGTTGATCGTACTTTTTTTATTTTTGTTGGTGCGCCCTCTCCTTGAATTCTCAATAGGTAGATAGGGGCACTAGGACGCATCCATGCATCACTAGCATACTCTTCCACCCCCATTCTCTTTCAAAGTTCAGTAGTCAAAGATGGGTTAAACAGATTTGTACCACCTTGATTTTTGAAATAATTTATTTCATTAACCACCAGTTGACCAACATCCAATGAAATATAATCTAAAATATAGGAAACCATATGAGCATGCAATTCGAGGACTGCTATTATGTGAGTGTAAGGAGACACTCGACTACAAATGATGTGCAACCATATTTGAACCTCGAAAGTAAAGTCATTCATGGAAATATTGCTTTTAGCTTTGGTCCATGAACCTTTCTTTCCAGGATAAAGCCGTTGTGCCAAACAATTGCCCAATATATACATCTTTACTTTGAAATCACCCCTGTCTGCTTTTTTGAGACCATAAACATCATTGATTTATTTAGCTCCAACTTTTACCGACTTTCCCCAAATCTTTACAATCACATATAGTGAGTTTGAGAAAAATAATTCACTGATATTGGCATAAAATTCATGGACCCGTTGTTCATTTGCAAGGCATGTCTTCGGGGTAATGCACTTCTTCACTGTGGCTACAAGTTTGTCATGGAAGTTTGGAAGTTTCTCCAGCACATTCTCTAAACACATCCCTCTTTCAAAGAGCAACTTTGTATTTGAATGATCACTGTATTAGTGAGTGTGGCATTTAGGTGCCATGAATCGGATATGATCATACTAATCCATAAGGCTGTCCTGAAAGCCCTAAACACACGTTATATTTGTTAATGTCATTTTAATCATGCAAGTTGAGCTATACTGATCATTAAAGTTCATTGGACTAAGTGCTTGGAGTTTTCTTGCTAAAAATTTGAATTACAGGATTTTTTGACCTGGCAGGGGACCTGTTCTCAGTTAAACCAATCGCTAGTCTGGACCATATTTGCATTACTAGAATTGTGGTCTTGGACAACGATCACGACACTTTAGGCTGGTTCTGGGTCATCTCTGAATGCTCACATTTTTTCCAATTTTAGATAGCTAGCATGTTCTACAATATGGGTGAAAATAAAAGTCAGGAAAACAATGCTATAGGTGTGTGTGAATACGCCCTTCAAAAAGCTTATATTACTATTGAATGTTCATTTGAGCAATTTATCAAACACTTGGCATGCATATCTCATTGGTCTAACTTTTGTACACCCTATTGGGTACTCAAGATTTCCACACTTGTGCATACCTCAACCATGTAGCCAATATCACACCAATAATAAATATAACAACATGGAAAGCATAACAATTAACAATTTTAAACCCTTTTTAATCATACACTCTATGGCCTATTTTTAAAAATAAGAGCATAGATTTATGTCACTTACCAGAGCAGTGATGCAAAAGGGAATATGCAAATAGGCCATTTGAGAGCTTACAATTTGACCAAAATTTAGCCTAAATTTGAGAGTACAATATTGAAAGAGAGTGTGATGGAAATGAGGGGAAACTAAGGGTTAAATGACTGAAGTGACCACAATAGCCGATACTCGCACAACCACAATCGCACATAAGAGATTCAATCGCAGTAACTGAGAGCAATTTTGCTCACCTTTTTCCTCTTTTCAGTATTTTACTCAATTTTCATAGATTTTTCCCTGCTTAAATTTTTCAAAGTAGACTTTCACACTTTCCCTTTTAAGCTCATTCAATGCAATCCAACGTGCCACAAATGCATGAGTTATTAAAATACAAAAGAGAACATCTATATTATGAGAACATAGCAAAAAAGATACGAGCCACTCTCGTGGCATTTGTGGGTTGTTTCCCTCCTAGTTCCTTAGTTATCATCATGGCACGACATCTTTCTTATTTCAATCTCACGGCGGGTCCTCAAACCCCTCATCATTAACTTTCTTGTTTTCAACATCCACCAGGGATACTCTTAGAGCTCCATGGTTTTCTTCTTTTACTTGAAAATTTTGAACGACACCTCATCTTCTTGTACTAAAAATTTCATCTCCCCCTGCTTTAGATTGGCAATGGCTCACCTGGTGGCCAAGAAAGGATGATCAAGAATGATAGGCACCTCTTGGTCCATATCACAATCCAATACTATGAAATTTATTGGGAGAATGAATTTATCAACCTTCACAAGTACATCAAACAATAAACTCACCAGCCTTTTTATGGACCGGTCCATCATAAAAAGTTGCATCGAGGTTGGTCTAAGAATTTCCAAGCCAAGTTTATTTTAGATGAATAAGGGCATTAGGTTGATGCTTGCACCAAGATCACAAAGAGCTTTTGCAAACTCATGAGTCCTAATGGTTGAAGGGATAGTGAACGCTCTGGGGTCTTCTTTCTTTTCCTTGACTTTGTTATGCATGATAGCACTTTACCCATAAGTAACATCAATGGTATTCCCCTCAACGAGCTTAAGTTTTTCATTAACTTAGTGTATCTCTTAATATCTTGAATCACCTCAAGTAATTGGATATTTAATAAAAGATTGCTAAGTTTTATCATAACTAATCTCAATTTATCACTTTCTTCTATTTTATGCAACGGTTGAGAGAATGAGAGAGGAACATGGATGGTTGGAATTGCTTTTCCTTGTAGCTTTTCAACTTCACCACTTCCTCATTGCTTTCATATATCTCTTTCTCATCATTTGTCTCTCTTATTTAAGGCATCACCTCCTTTTCCTTGGCCTTGGGCATATTTTCACTCACATCTCCTCTAAGGGGCTCGTCATGTACTTTTCCACTTCTAGTGACAATTGCTAGGACTTGTGCTTTATTCTTTGGTTTAGTAATTGTGTCACTCGAAAGTCCACCTCTATCCCTTGCATTTATTTTCGTGGAGATATTATTGACTTGGGTCACTAATTATTTGATAGAGGTGGAGTGAGACACCACCATTAGGGAGAGCACGGAGAAGTCACCCTTTAATTCACAAACCTTTTTGTCCATACATTGAACTCCACTCAAGATTTTTCCCAAAAAATCTTTGGTCATGAAATTTTTGTGGTCAATGACATTAGACTCTTTTGCCTTAGCAATATCATGAGGAGGAATGTAGCAGTCATAGTCACGTTTCCTATCTTTCCAATCTCTCTCTCAATCAAGATCCATCAAACCTTAGTTCCCACCTTGCTTTGATAGGCGGAGAGGGGGACCCCGAGTAGTGTTCCAAGTATCAAATTTCTTCATCCATCTTCTTTGCATCATCATCATCTTCATAAGGCTGTAATTCTACGACATTTACTGATTTTGCGGGTGCACCCATAACATGTTTCATTAAAAGCTCAAGTTGGGTCATCATCTTGGGCATGTTTTCCTCCTTCTCCTCAATTTATTTTCTCTGCTTATTAGTCACCACAGAGGTAGTAGATGGGGTCCTAGGTGCATCAGCATCACTGTTGTGCCACCCCCAATTTTGTTTTTCCACTTCACCTATTAATAGAAAGGCCACAAGATGGTGCAGTTTCACTATAGAGCCACCCACCGCATTATCCACCACAATTTTGTTCAGCAGGTTAAGAGCTCTATAGAAAATCTCATGGAGAATTTTATCCAGGACTTCATGATTTGGACATTGAGCTAGCATTCCATTAAATCTCTCCCAAGATTCAAACAATAGTTATCCATTTATTTACCAGAAGTTCACAATCTCATCACGCTTTTGAAGCATTTTCAATGGTGGGAAATATCTATCAAGGAACACCATGGTATGCTACTCCCCAGATGTTATTGAACTGGGTGCATAGCCATAACACTACTTCACCCATTAGTGAAAAAGGGAAGAGTCGAAGCCGAATGGATTCTTTTGTAATATACACTAAGTTAAATGGTGTACAAAATTCCACAAAGTTCTTTAGATGGACAGTTGGGTCCTTATATGCTTGACCCCCATATAATCCTTTCATTTTCAACATGTGAAGCATAATTCTAGTTACAAGAAACACACCATTCCCATTGGTTGGCGTGATGCAAATTGGACTTTCTTGCCCCGTCTTATTTAATTTGCCCTCATCGTCTAGTGGGGCATCAAAGGGGCCCAAATATCTTGCATTATCGTTCATCGCTCCATTCACACTTTGATCATCTACAAAATATTTAAAAACATAAAATAAAGTAAATTACCCAACTCCAGATATTGCCAAGTAAGAATAGCACGACAAAAGTAAAATTTATATTCACTCCGCGGCAATGGATCCATTTTGATAACACTCAACTCACTCCCATGATTGAGGGGTGAGGCAGTCATTGTCAAGTCACCCAATATAACTTAGGGACTAATCTCAAGGAGTGAACGCTATAGACTACAAATCTATCGGTGCTCAAGTTATTATAAGGTTACTCGAAATGCTAATGAAAACAACATACATAAAAAAATGGGGGAATTATTTGAAAACTTTTCACACAAACTTCAACATGTAGGAGCTCCCAAAGGGACACACTCTATCTAATAAAACCCTTACCAAGAAGTTCCTGAACTAAAAATTTAGTTCCTTAAGATTGGCAGAAGCCATAATGAAAGGTGACATAAAAATAGGTCAGGTTCTAGACTCGATATAAATAGAAAATATAGTCTCTCGAACTGGGGAAATACCAGGCTGGTCGATAGGGAAAATATCATGAAACTAACAAATTACAGGAACTAAGTTATGCAACAGACTCTCCACACTAGTATCACAAATATAAGGGAGATATCACTCGCAACTCCTAAAAATAAGTCTCTTAGCACACATATAAGAAATAATCCTAATTGGTTGATGGCTAACAACTCCCTGTCACACGACTAAGGATATACTAAGTGTGGATATGGTAATGGTCTTGGCAAAATAATCCATAACCATATGCTAGTGGGATAACTATATTATGCCCAGAATTACATTAAAATCCACCATATCCAGAATAATAAGATCAGCATAAGTATCAACGTCTTTAACACTCACAATACATTATCTTAAAACCCAATCCACTACTAAATAATCACCTATTGGACTATATATATGCAATGGCATAAATAATAAGTCATAAGACAACTCCAACTATGGTGCATAATTAGCATAAATTTAAGAATAAGTAGATCTTGAATTAAATCAAAGAAGGGTCGACTGGCGACAAACCATAATTATACCTTAATAACATCATCTAAAGACTCAACCTGGAGTCTAAAATATACTACAAACAAATAACCACACTCGCTACCTAGTTGGGCACTTGACTGACCTCCTGCCCTGCCTGCCTGAGAACCTCTTAAAGTTCCCTAAAAACCACCCCTATGACACCAAAAAGCACCTCTAGCTGAGGGATGTATGCTTTAATAGGGTGAACACTCTGAGATGAAGCAAAAATCACCCTATGACTAGGGCAGTCTCATGAATAGTGAGCAGGAGCTCCGTAAGTATTATAGAAAACCTGAACTGATGCAGAACCAATAGATCCAATTGACCTATAACCATCTAGAATAATCAGATGATAAACCTCTCAATGACTAGCCACTTTCCTTAGGGTAATCACTAGCACTATACAGACCTCTATTAGTTATCTGAAATGCTACCTAAATCTATCAACTGGGCGGACAATAAGGCTTATGAGATGAATACGAAAGATACCTACTTTGAGAACTTCTATATTTGGGTCAAGAACAATGACGTCTCTCACTAAACCTATATTATAAATCTACCTATCATTTCAAAATTTATAATCAATTAATCACTTATCAACAATATATAGAGTACCCACGTTCCACAATTTTACTAACATATAACAACCTTATCTTTATTTATGCACTAGTTACCATTTATTAGATAACCATCACTAATTACCTATTCTATGTGATTGCTAGTCATCATATAACCTTTAGTCATCATTTAACAAGTATTCACTACATATCCATAAATCGACATTAGTTAGATAACCATAATTTATCAACTAACATCATTTATTAACTAATTATCCTTTACGAACTAATACTCAATTATAAACTAGCCATTTTTTAATCAGATAGACCACATTCACCACTAACCATAAATTATCACAAATAATTAATTATCACTAATCATAAATTATATCACCTTATAATCATTTTCATTAACAAACAATTATCACTAATCCTCACAAGTCAACTAATTATATTAATTATCCCATTAGGGTTATATTCGACACCTCTAATATCGACTCATACCAAACTATATATAAAGATATATATACATATAATAGCTATGCATAGGGCATAGACAGACTCGAATTGGTGGATGTACAAATGTGCATATTAAGAAAATTTACCTCAGCCATGCCGGGAATCAATATATCATCATAATATCCTTCGGCCTTGCGAAGTATCAATATATCATAATAATCATTCTCCAGCCTGGTCTTAATGTATCATCACCATATCCTTCAGCTTTTTTTAGGTATCTATATATCATCATAATAATCCTCTGACCTTGTTGGGTATTAATATATTATTATAATTATCTTCCCGTCTTGTTGGGCATAATCAATATCAATATCACCTTCTGAAATTAAACCAAGTATATAGTAAATGCCACAAGATCCTATATGGTCAAGCATCAAGATTTCTAGCATAATTAATAGCATAATTTCTCATATAATAATTAAACATTACTTTTAGCACAAATAATAACATAATTGTGAATGTCATCAATAAAGATGCATTTTAACATGATTGCTAGCATAATTGTTTAGCATAATCATAATTATAAGCAATATCTTGAGCTATGACTTATCCATAATATTTTTGATGTCTTATCATTAGCATAAAAAGAGATTAAAAATAGCTTGAGCAATAGCTAATTCATGGAATCATCTATAGCTTATTCATAGCATAGTAAGTAACATAATTTATGGCTCAAACAGTATCTTATTAAAGGCCTTATATAATGGTATATTCGGTAGTCCCACCAATAGACAAAACAATAGCATAATCAATAGCTTGTAATAATCTTAACAAATAAATAATACACATGAAAATTGGTTAGGAATTACATCCACCATCATTCATCATAACAAAAAAGTACCAAGGTTCCTAAATATTTTCTCTAAAAGGCATTCTCTAGGCATTTAATATACATATAAGGGTTTCAAGAGAACTAATTATCCATCTTGACTTAAAGTGGGTCAAAGAACCCACTTCTAAATCCATAAAATATATTCTATTTAAAATTCTATCCCGGACTAGGATAAGGTATCTAAATCCACTCTTAGCTGTATAACAAGCCATAATTATCCCTAAGGTAGAGATTCTTCTCAAGCACTTTAACTAAGTCAAAGGGGAACTAAGGCAACCTCCATTAATATATGCAATTAAGGGTAACTTACCCTAAGCATGAGTGTAAAGAATTCTTAGCTAACTTGAGTAATCTAAGCAATTATTATTCTAAACATGAGTAATGAAGTCTAATTCAGCTAAAGCATAAGGAACACAAGCCAAGGGTTTCAACTCTATGATTTTAAAAGAGCCTAAACGGTCCAACTAACTCAAGTTTTGAATTTTATCTATCCAACACCTAAAACCCATCCCAAATCTAATAATATATATCATAAACATACTATGTCATAGCCCAATCTAAAAAGAGATAAATATTGCATACGTCAATGCTTTAGAAAACTCAATAAACTGCTGAACTATCGCTTTTTAAGTTGGAGAAGCCTTCTCAAAATGACAGAATATCACAAACACATTATACTCATCAATAAAAGAATAAAAATACCCATATAGCACCATTGTGCTTTGGAATAAAAATAACCTCAAACTCCATATGAGTCGTACATATGGAAATTGAGTTTCCAAAATCAACTCAATATCTTAAAAGCTTAAGGAATCATTACCCTAAATATTAGGTGAAAACTAAGCTAAATTGGTGAAAAAATAATGTCCTCAACGTTTTGGAGTTTTGAGAAATATATCAATGTATTTCACCTAGAAAATGGTGAATTCTTACCTCAACTCATAAGATAATTTCAAAAATAAATGGTAATCAAGCTCCCAAGTTACCCATAAGTATCAATTTTAAGATATCATACTATTAAAGGTTTATACTCTCAAGAATTGCTGAGAAATAGATGAATGCACAACTTTAGGGCCTATTTATACTTGAAAATCTAGACATTGAACCATTGAAGGAAATTCCCCCATTTGATGTTGCTAGGATGGGTATGACTGGGGGCACAAGTCGTACTACATGGATATGTTGTATTCTCCTTCCCCTTCCTTCTTATATCATAGGAAGTATGGTGAGGGGTACTAACTATTTTAGGTATGAGTGACTGCTCCTCAATCGTACCCTAAGTATATAAGTCATACCCAACATGATCATACAGAGGGAAGTCCTAACTTGAGTGGACTATTTTAGGTATGGGTGGAATATATGAATTAGGGGTTGAGTCATACCCATTGGATATGACTCAAGGATTTATGATTGTAACCTTAATAGTGTAGGTGACCTAGGAAAAGCCTAGAGTATGAGTCAGGTACCATTTGTACCCTAGGGTATGGCTCGTAAAGTTCGTACCCCTATACGAGATCATTTTACAACTTTTAACTAAGGGCCTTATTTTAATTTCCCTTGCAAAAACCCTAAGTCCCTTTTCTATATAAATGTATGTAGCCTCATAAACATCCATTTTTAATAGATCATCAATAAAAAAACTCACTTAAACTCACATTTAAAGGATTGGAGGCTAGGGTTTCAAGGGTGTTCTTCAAAAGAGAAAGTGAAGTCAAGTTTCCTGGTGAACCAATTTGTCTAAGGTATTTAACTCTTACCATTTCTAAATAAATCTAAACCAATATATTTTACACTTGGATTAGTAAGTGTACAGGGTGATTTAGAAACCAAATGAAAAGGGTTTTGTTTTCTAATGCTTAACAATTTTGACTCTTGCTTAAACTTACCTTTATACAAATTAATGATGATGATTTTCATATGTGGGTGCTTGTTGTGTGAGATTTCACATGATGATCTTGAGTAACCCTAACCTTGATGATTTTTACCTTTAAAAAAGCCTTGTTAAACGTATGCACATAAGGTGTTTGTGGTAATGTATAAGTGAATTATCTAGTCACATGTTGGTGATGTTTTGAACATGGTTAATAAACCAATAATTATTAATGATTGATAAATGTTATGTTAAAAGTACTATGAGCTATGTATTTTATAATTGATGGCCGTGTTGGTGTAATTAACTAATAAGGGCATGATGTCCCTAAACATGATAATGTATTTAAATTGTTTGTCGAACCAAGTATGGTGAGAATGTGCTATAAGATGATTAATGAAATGTGAATAGTTTTTAAGGGTCTTGATGACCATAACATGAATTTTATGATGGATTGAATAAAAGCAATGGCCTATTTAAATTTTTGAGCAATGAAGGCTCCAATAAGTACTATGGGGTCATGTATAGTGTTGAACAAGTTGAATGATTAAAGTCCTTAAGTGTTGTATAGAATGAATGTTGATGCATGGGCAAAGGATTAAAGTCCTAATGTCACCTAATGCAAGTTATGATGGCTTACAGTTAAAGTCCCTTGTCTTATGGAATGGCTTGAGGTTCGAGTCCCTTGCCTATTGATACTGATCGACGTTAAAATCCCCTACTTAAAGAGATCTCTCAAGGTTAATTTACCTCACAGAATAAAATAACTTGTGGTTAGAGTCCCTTGGCATCAGGTTAGAGTCGCTTGTCTAATGAATGGGCATGAGGTTGGAGACCCTTTCCTAGATTAATATGTGTGTGGTTAAAGTTACTTGTTTTAATAATTGAGTATGTGGTTAATGTCCCTAGATAATAAATATGTGAACATGGTTAAATATTTTCCTAATGGCGTGTGATGGTGGTTACAGTCCTACAACTAGATAATAAATGTGTCAGTTGGGTTTTGACTATACTGTGTCAGGTAGAGTCTCTTTTATAGGTGTGAAGCGTGCCCCAGATATAAAAGAGGGGCTACAAGAGATTTTAGGAAATATTTCCCTTTCTGGTGTTTCAATCTATAGCTGCAGTGTCTAAGGTCTTGTATACCTCTGATATTTATTTGCTATCTTTAAAGTCATGCCTCTAATAAGATATAATATTTAGTCATACACTTCTACCCTGACTGAGGGACCTATGGATAAAGCCCATCCAACTTTTCAAGTTCGAAACTAGGCTAGGGATGCGACATTCGACCATATTCATAAGGTTCTACCTGTCCCCACAAACTCCAACTATGAGAGTGAACCACCTATTTTGTTACCTTAGAGGGATGCTACTAATGCCAATTTTTGTTGCTCTATCAACATCTTGACTCATTTGGTAGTTTCTCAATTGAAGTGTGGTGCTCTAGCTATCGTTTCTTCTGAGGATACAATAATTGGACAATTTTTTAGGTTGAGCCCTCCTATGTTTTCCGGTATGAAGGTTGATGAAGATTGAAAACCCATAATTTTCCTCTCTCAAAGGTTTACCACTACTCTAGCCAAGATGACTATTTTAACTAGGCTAACCCCCATAAGTAAACTGATTGCAGCATAAATAGGTCCACCAGGATAACCCTGGAGCTGATAAGACTGGTATGGAGGGTACCTATACTAAGAACCTTTGCCTATGAATCGTGAGCCACTCTGACATATGTTAAACTACCCTAATAATGTGGTCTCTAGTCGGTGACCCCTTATATCTCCCGATGTAACTCCTCTATGGTCTGTGTATAATTAAAGACCTCAATAAAGGATGCATCAGTGGAAACTAAACTCTATGTATCTATGGAAAGAGAAAGTGTCTATCCCCATACAAAAAAACCGAATCCGCTCATACTTGATCGGCAAAATAGATGTAAAATGGCTGGCTAACTCATGCAATCGCGGCTCATACTCAAAGATGATCATAGAAGCTTGATCTACTTTCAAGAACTAATCTTTTAAATTATCTAAGATAATATGAGCATATATTTCTTTAAGAAAACCTTAGAGAACTAACCCAATGTTAGCAAAAATGATCTAACTGGCCTTGAATCAAAATAACCTCTCCACCAATGTCTAGCAGTCAGTTCTAACTGATAAGTATTGTAGTTAACCCCATGAGTCTCAGCTAGGCACAAATTATGGATCCTATCACAAGTTTAAATATTTCAAATGCATCCATGCAAGGTACCCCGAAAAACCCAAGTGAAGTCAATCTAAAAAATCTACCCAACATTTTTAGCTCCTCAATGGACATTGCAATCTATGAAACTATCAGTTGAGAAACTACTACCGCTAGATGGATCTCAACTCTAGGGAGCATAGCTACAGGTTGTACCCCTACAAATAGCACCCAAACTATCTCTCTTTAGAAGGATAAATAGGTCGCTATCTAATATAGTAAGCCATTATATTGGGGTTGATCCCATAGGGAATACGTCAAAAATCCTTCTTGAACATGTTAAAATCAGCAGGTCGTGTGGAAAACTAAAAAGGAAAATTGTTAAAATAGTAAAAGGGATAAGAATTAGTGCTTTTTCTGTATGAAATTTAAGACGAACACTAGGTTTGTGTTTGCCATGGCTTCTCAACTCATAGACTTATCATGCATAATTGTACTATTTTAATATCTTGCATGTAGAATCTAATAAGTTATGTACCATCAACTGTCTAGTGGACCCATTGACAAATCTCACCCTTTACCCTTTTAGTCTTAGGGTGTCACCTTACTAACCCTTATCCTGGATCCTAATTTAACTATTACTTTTTGAGTCGCAAGTTATTAGATAAAAATTAACCATCTGAAGAAAATAGTGTAAGTAAGCTTATTTCTACAGTTAAACCCAAATAACTATTTTAATCTTTTTTTCCTAATCACTACTCCTTTAATGGAGTAAGTAGTGATAGTCTTGGTGGGATTCTAATGCATGTACCCATTAATAAAGCAATCAAAGTGAAGAAAACCCAAGACATGGAAGAATCTTTATCTTTAACGACTTTGCACTCTCTATACTTCATTGATCCGCCAGGGTTCCCACAACCCTAGCTATGGGAATTAGCCGCTAATAGTTATGAGATCAATCATGGAATCAATAGAAAGTATTACAGAATCAATCTCACAATAATGAAAGAAGAAATCCAAAAGTTTTTTTAAAATTTAATTGCAAACCAAGAACAATAAGATGGTTGTGAACTTTTCCCCTAAGGGTCTCTTTCTTAATATATGAATAAATAAACTAAACAAAGCCTAAAGGGTATTTATAGATTACAGGAAACCTTAGAAATCAAATGCTAAAAAAAATAGGAAAACTTAACCAACCATACATAATAAGACTTAAAAGCATCATAGTGGTGTATTTAGGTTACATGGAAACCCTAGTGAACAATTTCAAAATAATCATGAAAAATCATTGTTGGAGGCCACTTACATAGGCCATATATGGCGAGTACATAGCACATATCAACCATATGTGGCAAGACTATGTGCCAGAATTTCTACAACAATTCTGTAGCTTCTCCAAACTTCAATCTCTACACATACCTAGTTAATAGACGGACCGTATGTGCCACATACAGACCGTATGTGGACATATCTAACTGCAAAATTCCAACCATTAGATATTAAATTTAATTAGATTTCCAATGATCCAAATTTTTTCTTAATCCAATATTGGGTTTAAATGTCATGGCCAAATTACCGAAGCACTGCCAACTCTCAGGATCTTTAACTCTGTCACTTAGTTATGCCACATATGGACCATATGTGCTACATATGAATAGCAAGTGGCCTTAGTAAGTGATAGGGTCTTTAAAATTTTGCATCTAAGCCTCTAGACTTTAAGTTCTGGTATATTCTTTCGTCACATAATTCCGAAAAGCACCACATATGCCCAAAAATGACAAAGTGGCCAAGAACTCCAACTTTTATCTCTTTCTTCAGTTTAGCATCCAAAACGATATTTTTCTTTCGTTTAGCATCAAAAATTATCTTTTTCTTCCAGTTAGCATCAAAAACTAGTTTCCTACAAAGACTTCAAAAACACATCAAATCTAACAAAATAGCTTTAAGTACATCCATATTCTCATAGTTTTAAGTGTTTAAAATGTTATAAATTCATAGCACATCAACACCCTTAACATAGAATGTTGCATTTACTTGGGAAAAACAAACAAAATAAAACCAAGCAAGACACTGATCTAGGAGAAACTAAGCTATCCAAGAAAGTTAATAAACATTTTAAGCTCAAACACATTATCCCCTCTCATATCACAAGTGAAAACCAAATGCGTGTGCATATGAAGCACAGAAATATGACACAAAGGAATCAAGTTATGGAAATTATGTTATCAATAGAAAACCATGCATATATAGAAGTTACACATACCCAAGAAAGTGCACAACTAGCAATATGCCCTATGCTACCTCATACAAAGAAGTCCCCTCACTCATATATGAAATAAAATATGTCAATGCTGGGACGGTCAAGAGAAACTCACACTCAGAATAATGTTCCAGTGAAATAATTTCAAATACCATAGTCTTGCCCTTATTTTGTATACCTAAGCTTTCAGATAGTCAAGTCAGGATCACTATAGGACTTTTCACATCTTGTAATGTAGTGCTGGGGGATTGTATAGTACATATGGATATCAAGTGACTAAAACACCTTTACACTACACTAACTTTGGGGTTTCACTTATCAACCAATTTTTCTTTTTATTACTCCCTTTTTATATTAAAGAACATTCAAGTTACGTGTGTTTTTCTTATTCCTTCTTTTTTCAACCATTTTATATTTTTCTTTTGCTTTTCTTTTTCTTTGTCTACCACACCCAACCCTACTTTCTTTTTTCTATTATTTTTCCCATCTTTATACCGATTATACATCATGCACCCCTATGATAGCCACCCTATACTTAGGAAATTTTCCTGTGTTGAGGTGCACATTGTTCAAGGAGGAAAAAGGCTAAAATATGTTCATTATAACAAAAATGGAAAGGTTAAAGGTGAAAACAAAGAAATAGACTATAAGGCTCAAAACCGGGATCAAGGGATACAAATACACTGGGAAGGTTATTTGGTATAAAAGTGGACTAAAATAAAAACAATGGCCTATTATCCTTTCCTAACCAACTATCCTAAAACCCAAGGAAGACTAACCATGAAAGTTCAAGATTTAACACACAAAGAGAACTAGGAAGTATCTCACACACACATGGCACATGACTATATCACAAAGCTACTACCTATGCGGTTCATGCAATTTTTAGCGATGACAATCATGTCCCTAATTCTAATGTCATACCAAGATCCACAGTATGTTAGTCTCCTAAGTTTTGTTTTTAATAATGACAAACTAAAAAGTGTATCATTACATCTACTAATAGTGGAAAGAGAAAGGAAGCCGGCTGAAAAAATAGAAGGATCTCAGCTCCAAATAATATCAAAATATTGGAAGATATGAAAGATCACAGCATGGCAAATGGAACCAAAAACCTATTCAAGAATATGGCAAAAAGATTAATAAAATATCATGGAAATAGAAAAAGGATCGCATTCTCAAAATCAAGGTTGATCAGATCAATCAGAAAGAAAATATTACAAGCACATTCGAAAAGTAATCAATCTCTAAAAAACCAAAAAGAAAAAAATAGATCACAGACATATCTAATATGAATGTGATCCAATGCCACATATGGACATATCATACCACTATATTCCTTAATCAAGGAATCAATTTACATTATTGATTGGAAGAAATCTCTTGCGTTTTCATATAAATCGTAGCAGCCGAAGACTATAAATGATGAAAACTAAAGACAGACACTTTTCACGTAACTTCAAGTTGAAAATTCAAAGTGCCTCATTCTTAGTCTTACAAAGCTCTATAACTTTAGTTTACAATTTTTATATTAAGAGTAGGATCGACTCAACTTTGTAACATCAACTGAAGCTGTGTCACAAGATATGAAGAGAAAAATAAGTCTTCAAAACTTATTTTCTATCATTGTTCTCGAGCCAAATGGTCAACGATATAAGAAAAGTTCAAAACCCAAGAGGACTGGATGTAGGCACTACATTGGTGTCCCAAACCAGGATAAATCTTTATGTTGTTAATTTATGTTTTGTTATTCACTTACTTAGCTATTCTATGATTAATCTTTCTATGATGTTTTCTGATCTACAGGCGAGTTAACTGTGAGGAGCTAGTAGTCGACTCACAGAAAAAAAATTCAATCACCCCCTCTTGAATTTCAATTGGTATTAGAGCAGGTCTCAAAGATAGCATTGCTTAACCACAAGTGAGAAACAATCAAATAGACAATTATCTGATTCCTAGTGGTCTCCTTCAGGATAGTTACTCTTCTACAAGACCACCGTACTTTAATGGAAAACATTACTCTTACTGGAAGAATAGGTTCAGGATCTTTGTCCAATTAAATTACTTCAAAGCTTGGGTTGTTATAAATAAGGGTCCAAAGTAGATTCTAATACTCAAGGAAAATTCTAAGCACGAAGATAAAGAATCTAGAAATTCTGATATAGAAGATCTTTAAAGCTTCGAGGTCAACAAAGAATAGCAAGGGGTAATTTAAAATAATGCGAGTGTTATAAGTTTTCGATTGTATGCAGTCAGTGGAGAAGAATATGACAAGATTTCAACGTGTGAAACAACAAAAAAATGTGGGACAAACTAGAGGTAACCTATGAAAGAACCACCAAAGTTAAGAAGTCAAAAATTGCTACTCTTATCAATGAATACAAGTTATTTAAAATGGTGGAAAATGAGAAAATTCAAACAATGTTCATCAAATTTAGTAAAACCGTGTGTGAACTAAAATCACTGTGGATGATTTATCCTCATAGACTGTAAGTCCAGAAGTTTTTCTACAGTTTCCTAAAAACTTGAGAAACCAAGGTTGCCATTATAGAAGATGGAGACCTTTATAACATGACTTATGATAAACGGCGAGGTAACTTTATTACATACGAGAAAAATTATACCAATAGGTTTCACAAGGATGAGAAGGAAAAATCAGTAGCCTTTAATGCTATTCCAACTGGAGAAGAGGACATTCTGGAAGATGCCACCATTGAAGGAATGGCCCTCCTTAACCGTGGGGTAAGATAGATCATAAGATAGATACAGCGAAGATCCTATGGAGGCAAAAACAATGACTTCACCAGAAATGATGATCTCTATTACTACTGTGGAAGTCCTGGATACTTCAAACAAAACTTTCTAGAATTGAGACTATGAACATCTTGAAAAAATTAAAATTTTGTACCCTATAGCGATGAGGACAAAACTGTAGAACAACTAGAGGATTTCAATTTGTGCATTATGGAAACAAGTGAACATAGTGAGGTAAAATCGTGTAACTATCTTTACTATAATACTCTTAATTGTAATGTTGATATGCTAACCGATGTACTTCAAAAAAATCATATATGAATATAACATGCTTGCTCAAGACAAAAAAAGTTGTAAAGTTTGATTTAAAAAAAAAAACTCTTAAAGGAACGAAGAAATTGGAAAATAGAAATTGAAGCATTTCAAGTTGAAATTGACTTGCTTCATGAAGAGCTTGGTAATGCAAAAACTAAATAGAAAAATCTTAAAAAATCTCCAACCCATTGCTTCGTAGGATCAAAATCCTGCAAAAGGAATCTGAGTTCCTTCTCATGGTCGTTTAAATGAGCTAAAACCTTCTTTTTCTCTTTAGGACTTTTTTTCTTTACTTGTGGAATAAGAGGGCACAAATCCAACAGTTGCAGGTATAAGCCCAAAAGTGTGTGGGTTTGGAATCCTAAAGAAAGCACATCTAACATGCAAGGACTCAAGACCACTTGGGTACGTAAATGAAATTAATCTTCTTATTTTGTAAGTACAAGTCAGCAAAAGAATTAGAAAAGGAATGTGGGTCATTTACAGCAGATGTTCTAGACATATGGCCAGAAAAAAGGATAACTTTTCCTCACTAAAGAAAGTAGATGATTAATCAGTCAAATTTGGTGACAATGCTAGAGGCAATGTTATTGAAGTCGGCTCACTGAGACTCAACTCCTCATGCGAATTCACCAAAGTATACCTGGTATATGGGCTCAAACACAACCTGCTCAGCATCATTAAACTATGTGACGCTGGATTTTGAATCCTCTTCAAAGCTGAAAGTTGCTCTATCAAATTTCAAAAAAGAAATATTTCCCTTATCAGTGAACATGTTGATAACATTTATATTTTAAATAATCATGATTTGGCCAAATATGTAAGTAATGATATCTGGTTGTGGCATAGGAAGCTAGGGTATACTAATATACAAATTATTGAGAAATTGTCAAGGCTTGATTTGGTGAAAGCTCTGCCAAAACTCAAGTTTGAAAAGGATGACATTTGTGATGCCTGCAAACTTGGTAAACAAACCAAAACATCTTTCAAATCGAAATACATTTTATTTACTACTAGGCCTCTCCAAATAATCTGCATGGATCTTTTTGGTCCCACCAAGACTGCAAGCATTGGTGGAAAAATAAATGCTTTTATCATAGTCGATGATTACTCATGATTTACTTGTGTTATGTTTCTTCCACATAAACATGAAGACTTAAAAAATTTTGATATTTTTTGTTGAAAAATATAGAGAGAAGTAGGAGACCTAATTACTTACATTCACAGTGAGCATGAAGGAGAATTCGAATAGAAGGCTTTTGAAGATTATTTTGCTCAGAATGGATACTTTTAGAAATTCTCATCATTATGATCTCCTCAAAAACAATGGTGTAGTGGAATGGAATAATTGGTCCCTACGGGAAACTGCTAGGACAATGTTGTTAGAACATAATCTCCTAGATCATTTTGGGAAGAAGCAGTAAGTACAACATGTCATATCATCAATAGGTGTCTGATCAAGACTATTTTGAATAAAACACCTTATGAAATCTATAGACTGAGTACTTTTCAACAAAAAAATAATTTTGAAGTTATCAAAAGTACTCTACATCCTCAAACAGGCTCCAAAAGCTTAGTATAAGAAACTGAGTACTTTTCTACAAAAAAATAATTTTCAAAGAGGTAAATTGACACAACTCAGTTCATTCAAAAGATTGATTCACATCTCTTGATTGTGCAAATTTACATTAATGATATGATCTTTGGTAGCTCTAACATCTCCATATGCGAGAATTTTGCTAATTTGACAAAAGGAGAATTCAATTAGATTCTTATGGGTGAGCTCACATTATTTTTGGGACTACAAATCAAGCAAACTCTCAAGGATCCCTTCATAAGTCAAGCCAAATACACGAAAGAACTCATCAAAAAGTATGGCATGGAAAAGGGAATGGCCATTGGAACAAACATGAGAACATCTACAAGTATTATTTCAAACTTAGCTTTATAAGATATTGATGAAAAGATGTACCAGGGAATGATTGGATCTCTAATCCACTTAACTGTAAGTCAAGTAGATATTATTTTCATTGTGTGTAAATATTCTAGATTCCATTCGAATCCTAAGGAATCTCATCTCACTACTATCAAATGATTCATTCGATATCTAATAGGAACTCAAGACCATGGTCTATGGTATCCCTGCTGCTCACACTTTGATTTAATCAAATATTCAGATGTTGATTTTCTAGAAGACAAGAGTGACATGAAGAGAACTAGTGGAATATGTAAAATTCTTATGATGCTCTTATTTCATGGTATATCAAGAAACAAACTTTCGTTGCTCTCTCGACCAAAAAAGTTAAATACATAGCTATTGGAAGTTGTAGGAATCAAGTCCAATGGATTATGCATCAACTTCTTGACTTTGATTTATTTTTTGAATCTATTCCTATTATGTGTGATAACACTAGTGATATCAGCCTATCTACGAATACTGTGCATCACTCTAGGGCTAAATATATTGATATCAAGCATCATTTCATTCGAGATCATGTTGAAAATGGTAACTTTTTCCTAATATTTGTTTACTCCAAAAATTAACTAGCACATATTTTTACAAAATCTCTACGAGAAGAACAATTTTTCTCTTTACGATAAAGGCTTGGTATTCTTAGCATTCATGATATTTAAAAAGTGATTTTCTGCTTTATTTTTTGTGCATTTCACTACATATTCCCTGAGTTTTTTTCTTTCTGATCATATCAAAGGGGGTAAAAGGTAGGAACACCAGAGTAGCCTAGTAACCTACCAGTCAAGGGGAGCAGAGAAAGATTACAAGTTAGCAAATACTTACAATAGTGAAGGGGAGCATGCTGGCAAACAGGGAAGTTAACTGATATTTACTTTTGTTGTCATTTCTAAAAAGTGAGAGATTGTTAGTCTCCTAAGTTTATATTTTATTAATGAACAACTAACAAATGTATATTTGTAGCTGCTAATAATGAAAATATGAAGGATGCCGGCTCCAAAAATAGAAGGACATCAAGAACTAAAGGACATACACATATCAAAGAAAATCAATCATAAGAAGAATAAAAGGAAAGAGAATCTCGGCTCCAAATAATCTCAAAATATTGTAAGATATGGAAGATCATAACATGGCAAATAAAATTGAAAAATAATTCAATAATATGGCAAGTAGATCAATAAAATATCATCGTAATAAAAGAGGATCACAATCCCAAAATCAAGGCAGATCACACCAATTAGAAATAAAAGATCACAAGCATATTTGGATAGAAATTAATCTCTAAAAAACAAAAAAAAAATAGGTCATCGACATATCTAAATTGGACGTGATCCAAAGCCACATAGGGACATATGTGATATGAACATATCATATTGCTATTTCCCTTAACAAAGGAATAAATTTACATCCTTTATTGAAAATAAAACTCATGGGTTTCTTTATGAAGAGTGGCAGCCGGAGACTATAGATGATGACAACTATGGATAGACACTTTATATGCCACTTCAAGGAGAAAATTCAAAGTGTCTTATTCTTAGTCTTACAAAGAATTGCAACTTTAATTTACCATTGTTATATAAAGAGTAGGACCGAGTCAACTTTGTAACTTCAATTTAAGTTGTGTCACAAGATCTAAAGAGAAAAATTAGTTTTCAAAATTTGTTTCCTATCATTGTACTCGAGCCAAACTTTCAACGATCTAAGGAACTTCGAAACCCAAGGGCACTTGAAGTAGGCACCACATTGGTGTGCCAGACCAGGATAAATCCTTATGTTGGTACTTAATATTTTGTTATTTACTTAGTTAACTTTTCTAAGATTAATCTATGTGTTAAATGTTCTCATATCCAGGCGAGTTGACTGTGGGGAGTCAGTAGTCGACTCCTAGAAGAAAATTTCAATTAACCTCCCATCGTCCAACTTTAATTTCATAATAGTCACATATATAAACATATCACACTATTCAAAGACAAGATATTGAGGGAGTATGATTTTCTCAAAAATGAACAAGAATATGTCAACTGCCGCAGATACTGATTTTTCTCCAAGTTAAACCAAAAATATCATGAAACATAACACAAAATGCATAAACATTTCGTCTGTACTAGGAACAAGACTCTGAGAAAAAGAGGAATGGCAACAAAAACCCTAGGAGGTCTTAAAGATCCACAAGCAGTCCGACCCTCAACCTAACATCATGAATTTTCCCTAACGTATCAAACCGCTACAAAAAAAATAGAGTTAAAAACATACTTGTGGAACCACATATATGGAGATATGACTTTAATCATGAATACAAATACAAATTACAATGTACCTTGGGTTTCCTC
Organism: Capsicum chinense; assembly: GCA_026120095.1. NCBI lineage: Eukaryota > Viridiplantae > Streptophyta > Magnoliopsida > Solanales > Solanaceae > Capsicum > Capsicum chinense. The sequence goes on from JAPEIP010000011.1 coordinate 60,836,977, forward strand.
CAAAGAAGCTCCTGACCTCACGTCATGGCATGACGGGTCTTGGTAAGGTACGCAGACTTCCGTAACAAGCATCTGGCTACCATGATTAATCAGACTTCATCAAGGTATCCTAAGAGGTTGCTTGCGGTTTTCTCTTTCCACTTTAAACTTATAAAGTGCACCCCTAATTATTTTTCTTGTTTCCTATTATTCTCATGGGGCAGAGGTATATATATAAAGGACCCCAGAAATAGATTTGGTATATGGTACTTCTTGGCCGTTTTATGATGAATGTAGTTCTAAGATATAGACATATACTTCCTCCTCTTTGAACTTTTATACAGTTTTGGATGGCTTAATCAAGATCTGACTATCCAAACACAATATGGAAAAATACTTCGAATGAGGTCTAACACACCCTAACTCAGGATTTATAGTCATATTTAAATCCCCACATAGAACTAGTATGCTCTCTTTAATCATGAAACTATCCATAAGAGTATTAGAAATTGTTGACTCTTCCAATTTCAGCTTATCAAGTTGGCTTCTCAAATATTTTTAAATCTGACACCACTTATAACTAAGTTGTTGGGTATTACACGCAGAACCTTTTGCATTCAACTCCACTTGTAAGTGGTGATATAAAAGCCAAACCTATTAACTTCTTGAATAACCTTATGACGATTGTTGAAAAGGTGTTCCTCTATTTCCAATAGTCTATTCTTGTGTTCACACACTATATTTGCCACACTCCTATAGTAATACACCATATCAAAAGAAAAAGGATCAATAATTAAGATGTCTTCATCACTCTGTACGTCCTTTCGCCAAATTTTCATGTCAAGAAGGGAACAACAAAACAAATAAAAAAACTGATAACACCAACAACTTCAATCAAGAACTCAAAAACAATATTCCTTGACAACATCACCAAATTTTTTATATCGCCCAAACTACCCCTACTTAGAAGGATAAAGAAACCAATGTCAAATATAAAAACCCAATAAGGTTGGGGTCAATACCACAGGAAATACATTAGAAGTCCTTCTCAAACTTGTTGAAATCACTAGGAAGTGTGGAAAAGTAAAAAAAAAAAGGGGGGGGGGGGGGTT
>JAPEIP010000011.1:60838167-60852995 GCA_026120095.1 Capsicum chinense
AAAGGGGGGGGGGGGGTTTCTAAGATGATAAAAGGGACAAGAATTGGTTGCTTTGGATGTAAATAATCTAAGACAAACACTAGGCATGTGTTTCCCCTAGCTTCTCAACTCCATGTATTAATCATGTACAGTCAAACTATTCTAATATCTTGCATGTAGAATTTGATAAGTTATGTACCATCAACTACCATGTAGACTCATTTACAGATCGCACCCTTTACTTTTTGAGTCTCCGGGTGTCGCCTTACTGACCGTTATCATGGATCCCAGTTTAACTATTACCTTTAGAGTCTCAAGTTATTAGATGATAATTAACAATCTTAAGAAGATAGTGCAGGTAAGATTATTTCGGTAGTTAACCCCAAATCATTGTTGTGAACTTTTTTTCCTAGTTACTACTCCTTTCGTGGAGTAAGTAGTGATATTGTAGGTGGGATTATAACATGTGAAGCCGTTAAGAATGTAATCAAAGAAACAAAGCCTAATATATGCAACAATCCTAATATAGAACAACGTGGCACTTTCTCTACTTTATTGATCCACCAGAGTTCCCACAACCCTAGCTAAGGGAATTAGCCACTCGGTTATGAGATCAAACATAGAATCCATAAACTAAATTAAAGAATCAATATATCAATAATGAAAAAAGAAATCCCAAAGTCCTAAATCTAATAACAAACCAGGAACAATAAGATATTAGTGAACTTGGCCCTAAACAGACACTTTCAGAATATGTTAATGAATCAACTAAACAAATGCTATAAAAATTAACTAATCGTAGATAATAAGACTTGAAGACATCATAGGACTATATTTAGGTAACACGAAAACCTAGGAAATAATTTTGGAATGATCTAGAAAACTCACCATCGGAGGCCACTTATTTAGGCAAGATACTGCCAGCTACATACTAACCATATGTGGCAAGAGTACTATGTTCCAAAATTTCAAGTAAAATATAGCAGCTTCTCTGTACTTAAATATTTGTACATACCTATGTCACATACGGACCATATGTGCCTATACGGACTGTATATGGACATAGGTAAATGATATGTCCCAACCATTTTATAGATAATTGAAATATCTTTCAAATAATAAAAAATTCTCCTTAATCCGATATCGGGGTGAAAGTTTATGGACAAATTACTAACCAACTTTAAACTCTTGGGATGACATACAAAATGTAAGTGCTACCTAACAACCACAAGTGGCCTTATTAAGGTATAGGGTCTTCAAATTTTGTCTTTTAAATCTCTTGACTTCTTGTTTTGGTACATGATTTTGTCATATACGCTTGGTAAGTTCCACATACATCCAAAAATAACCAAGTAGATTGCGAAGAACTCCAATTTTCATTTTTTTCTTTGATTTAGCATCCAAAATCATCTTTCTATTCTGTTTAGTATCCAAAATAATCTTTTTCTACCATTTAGATCCAAAACCTAGTTTCATACAAAACAGTTCAAAAACACATCAAATCCAAAATAATAGCTTCAAATACATGCATATTCTCATAGTTTTAAGAGTCCATAATGTTATAAATTTATTGCACATCACCTGCCTTAGTACCACTCTAATCCATATATTGAGAACCGTAATATGGTTTACCACCAACTAAACCCTGTAGCTGGACTAAATGATCAACAAGTAGTGGCAAGGAAAAAAAACCCTAATTGATCCTATTCTACCCCATGACCCAACAATGGTTGAGGTGGAGGAATATTTTATGCTGGAGTAGGAATAAGGTACGGTGAAGGCTCCCTACCTCTCTAAATGGGCTTATAACTCAAGATTTCCCCTAACCTCTAGGTCATCCAATCCTCTACTAAGAACTCTAGTCACAGAGTTGGTGTCCTTGTCTCAAATAACAGTAGCTCGCATCCAAACAATATATGAAAGAGTTAAACCAAATGAGTCCTAGAAACCAACATCGACTATTAGCACAAAATAAATGAAGGAATTAGAGATAAGAAATGAATATCATAATTCTGATTGACATGACTCTAGTAGGCACTTGCTTTTGTACCAACAAAACTAGTGAGCCTAGTCCCTGATACCAATTTGTCACAAGCCCATTTTATGAGTCATGTTGGCACCTACTTAATCCCATTTTTAGGTAAGTCAAACAGTAGCCCAGAATTATAAGTAATTGGCTAGTTAGTGAAAATAGAATAAATTCTAAAATTATGCAAGTAATTAGGTTATAAGCAATGAAATATAAGCATAACAACATAACTGGAGATAAATAAGGAAAAGAGTAATAATAAACCACAAGTTAGTAAGGTCGCGACAAGAGCCTATAGCAAAAGAATAAGAGTACTATATGTAGCAAATACATAATATTCTTGAATAGTAAGACCATAAAAATGGAGGAATAAAAGAAAGACAACTCAAAGACTGATAGCTCATCTTATCTTTGAACTCCAATCAGAACTAACACTATCAATGATGGTACCTAGTACATGGATCTGCATTAGAAAAAGGATATAGAAGTGTAGTGTGAGTACGAAAGCAATGGGTACTCGATAGGCATCATCGGCCAATTAAGCTAATTCATAATATAAATACAATAAAATGCGAGATAATAAGCTAAATCAAGGAAAAGGAGAAAATCTGGAATAATGCTCCAAACTACTAAAAGTAACCAACAGAGTAGATAATATCAAAGATCACATAACAATATATAGTATAAGTGGGCCCCCTTAGCCCATGAAATGCAAACAAAAGTAAATAATCCAATGAGATACCCCATATACCTAGAGGATGCAATCAAGAAGAAGTAAAAACAACAAATATTCCAACCATCCAAATATCAAAACCATAATGGTTGATCCTTAGATACCATAAGAATCAGACTCTAACCAGTTCCATAACCACCATAAGCAACCTCTCAATGTCTAACCCAAAGTGTAAATAGTATCTCACATATAAAAATTGAACTAAAAATAATATCGTAAATATCTAACTTGAACAAAAAGTAATGTCATCATATATTGCAAACTTGAAACGGCCATAGGATCATAATTTGCTGGACTTGAACCGATCTTGGTATCATAATTTGTAAAACTTAAACCAGTCTTAGTATCATAATTAGTCAAACTTGAACCAGTCTTGATATATCCCAAGTAAATGCCTAAAATAAGTAAAAATATATCTAAATCATCCTCGGGCTCAAGAATGTATATGGAATGACGTATAAAGGCCTATAAAGTCTATAAGGACCTAATAGTAAATTTGGCCTACGGTGGATCAAAGGGGCCTACTTCTAAGGAAAATCTTACCTCGATCTAGACTAAGGTTCCAAGTCATACTAAAAACTCCTACACAAGTCTTACTAATTTCTAAGCTGGCAGTCCGACCTAAGAAAGTGTTATTTAGGTCAAATATGCCTAATTACAGTTCACTAACCAGCCAAATGTCTATATTCACTAAATATACACCCATGTCATAAATCCCAAAACAAAACAAGCATAATATGATAATGATGCAATAATTAAGCTTAATTTAAGAGAAAAATAAGCCTAGCATACCAGGATGTCAAAAAAACATGATAAAGTCCAATAATATTTGAGATCTAGCCTTTCAAGAGCCTCTGCACGATGCCACACTATCAAAATAGTGATTTACACATTAATACGAAAATAATAATGCACATATTACATGTTTGTGCTTTGTGTTCAAATATAGTTAAAGTATCAAGTGGGGCCTGCTCTGGGATTGAACCTTCGAAAATGCCAATATATCCCTAAATGCTCAAGGATAATGTACCCTAAAGAATGAGTAAATTCCAAGTTCAATCGTTACAAAATTAACCCATTAAGAAACTAGGGATTTGTGACTAAATTAGAGAATTAACTCAAAATTAGATGAAAACATACATGGATTATAATGAGGAAATAATGAGTTTGAGCTCACCAAAATCCAACGATCACCCAAGGATCAATCCCAAAACTTCCCACTCTCTAGGGCTTTAGTGTTCTTGGGGCTAGTGAAAATTGGAGGAAAATGATTAAATGGTTGAAAGAAATGATCTTCGTGGTTCCTAAAATGGCATAGGATCACTAAAGTAATCACTGGCATGGGCCGACCTATGCAAAAGAGAACAATATGTCTCTAAGTCGTCTCATAAAGAGACAAAGGCTAGACCTAGATTGGATGTTAAATTCATCCCTAGCTTGGGCTGACATCTACTATAACGGACAAGATGTCGCTAAAGCCTCTACTAAAGAAAACTAGATGGGACCAACCTTGGCTGCTAAAGTGCCTAATTAGATAAAACAAAGTTGCCTTTGCTTAAGAGTCCTGATGTCTACTTAAATGGATGCACCATCTGAACTTGGATTTTGCCAAGTTTCTATTAACCCCTCGAGATTCTTTTGGAATATCATGAACTCCAACAAACTATGCTACCCGATAAAATAAAATATTTCTGACTTAATAACGCAATCAAAATTTCCAGCTAGAGTTATATTGATGAAATATGGGGCCCACATCCAATGCCATAATTACCCAAATTTGTCTAATAGCTTGAAATGAATCTTGAAGTCTTGGGACCTAAACCAATGGTCCCCCTAGCCTAAAATAAACGTGAGGGAGATGATAGAACTATCAAATTGGCATACCATGTTGTTAACCTAAAGTTTAAGCAGGAAAGCCAATCCTTACCAATGAAGATTTCACAACATAGAATTGAATTTAAAAACCAATCGAACTACCCAGTAACTAAACTATCAGCTCCAACAAGTCCCAAAGGACTTGTGGTAGCCATGAGAAAGATCTAAATGGTAAAAATATCTAGAAAAGGAAAAAATGACCTAGAGGGTCATTACATGAGACTAGGAAAAGTAGTCCTGATCGAACCCTTGGTATTCCTTAGGGACCCAACAAATAAACCAATAATGCTAAATAGGCTTATTTGGATATTTTAAACTCAATTAAATCATCAAATTTTTGAAATGAGATTATTTATAAAAACGTATCCACTGGGACCCCTTCTAGCTTATTTTAACTAATTTTCATTAAAGGAGATAAAAAGATGTTTGTGGCCTGAACTTACTATGTCACAAACCCAAATCTATATTTTCGATCTAATGGAATAGTCCAAATCATCATCAAATCCTCAAAACATAAAATATCAAACAATGTCAAACTTATGGCTTTAAAAGGCTCTAAAATCTCAAACTCATCCAAATCTTACTCGAACGCATCAGGACAATGCTAATCAACCCTACAACTCAGAAATGACATATAAAAACTTCAAGGAAGGGAAAAATAATCAAAAACATGTAAAACTGGCACTTAAAACTACAGTTATTACATTATCCACTACTAAAATATAAGTTCGTCCTCAACCAAAAAACTAACAAATTATCTAAAGAGAAAATAAGTTGGTGGTATCTACATCGCACATCAGAGTTGACCACCCAAGTAGGCTCCTAAATAAGTATATGTCACCATTGGACCTTTACTAAATCAATATGCTTAGACTTCAACTTCTAGTTTACATGTCTAGGAGAGCTGTGGGCTTCTCCTTGTAGGATAAATTATTGTTATAGTACAAAAAAATCCCACCAGATCACATATGTATTATCTGGATGGTATTTCTTCTATATTGAAACATAGAATATCGGATGAACAGTAAAATATGTAGGGGTAGAGCTATCCTATAAGTAACTTCTCTATACTTCTTAAGGATATTGAAAGGGTAAAAAATACATAGAATAATCTTCCCTTTATACCCAAACTTCATCACACCCTTCATTCGAGAAATCTTGTACAAAACTCGATCTCCAATCACGAATGCAACGCTAAAAATTTATGAATCCCATTACTCTTTGGCCTACTCTAGGCAGCCACCAACGTATTGAATTAGTCTCACTCAGTATATCGAGTCTCTATACGCTAAGGAATCACCTCAAAAGATTTAAACCATCTTACGGGGATCTATATCTCTACCATTATAAAGCATCAAAAGTCACCATCGGAATGTTGGAATGGCAACTATTTTAATAGTCAAACCCTGTTAAGTACAAGAACTGCTCCCAATGACCACCAAAATCCATAACACAACCTCAAAGCATGTCCTTTAGGGCCTAAATAGTCCTCTTATACTAACTATATATCTAAAGGTGAAAAGTTGCGCTCAATTCAAGATGAGTGCCAACCTTATTCTACATAGTACACCAAAAACATGAGGTAAATCAAGTACCCCTAAAAGATATAATAAATACATAAATTCAAAAATCAAATAATCTCTTTAATGTAGATCTTGGCCAACTTCTCTACATTATAATTCGCTATCAAAGTTAAAGAATACACCAATTGGTCAACCTATTCATAATCAGATAAATAGAGTCAAACTTTTCTAAGGTTGGGAGTAGGCCAATTATAAAATCCATGGTGATTAGCTCCCACTTTCACTCAGGAATGGGCATTTCTTCATCATACCACCAGGTCACTGATACTCATATTTCACCTACTGGGGCTTGAAAAAGTTAACCATGTACTACAAATGATCTTTCTTCATACCACCCCAACAAGAGTATTGTTTTAAGTCATGATACATCCTAGCCACTCCTATGTGAATGGAAAATCTAGAATAATAAGCCTTCTCCAAGATAAGTTCTAACACATCCACCAACTCTTGGTACAGAAACTGAGCCACTATTCATCAAAAATCCATCAGAATTAAGAGACACCACCTTTTCCTTGCCACTCAAAACCAAATCATGAGTCACCCTCAATCTATCATTATCAAAGTTTTGATCTTGAATATACTCTATCAAAGAATACCTAGCCTTCATAAAATCCAAAATATGCATGTGCATCAAAGTATCAAGCCTAACTAACTGGTTAGCTTAAACACTCTAAGGTTAATGGTCGCTCCTTGGTCAAAAGATGAATTATAGTTCTCATATTCACCGTCTTCCAGCTTTGGTATTTGCTACAACTTTAGACTTTCCTAGATGATATAAAATAGTGAGATCATAGTCCTTAAGAAACTCGAGCAAACATCATTGTCTCATAATAAAATATTACTAAGTGAAGCAGTTATGAAGGCTATGATGATAGAATAAAATCTTACAGTGGACTCTATATAAATAATATTTCCAAAATCTCAACACAAAAAATTGCAGTAAACTCAAAATAATGCGTAGGATAGTTCTTCTCATGAGGCTTCAACTATCACAAAATAGATGCAAACATGATACCCTCCTAAATCTATATAGTACCCAATATAACTCGAGAAGCATCATAAAATAGGGTAAAACCCAAACTATCTATAATACCCCATAAAGTTCTATACTAGTCTGAGCCTTAGAGAATTTTCAGCAAAGCAAAAATCTGAGTCTAAAAATTTCAAAAATATCTTACCAAGTATAAAACACTTTGAATCTTGTTCTATTTATCTAATTTCAAATTTTTATCATATAGATCATTGAATAATCTTTCCATCGATACCAATTTTATCAAAATCTGACATCGGATGAGAGAGTTTTGGCTGTTTTACTAAACTGTATCGGCATCGCTCAAGTTTGACGATCGACATGGTGGACCGCTAAGTCCTTGGTAGAACATCCAGTGTCACATCAATCCAAGGTAGAACATACCATTTCTGGCCCCCGAGTGACGACAAAAGTGGTGGACCATCAAAAAGTTGACGGACCATCAAGGGGTCCATCAGGTCGAAATAAAATGGCCCATTCCTGACCCTCGAGTGATGGATTTTCTAGTAGACCTTCAGATTAAAAGTCATTTAGGTCTTTTCCACTCTAACCCAATAAAACTCTAAAGGATAAGCGGGCCTAGCATAATCATGAACTACAGCTATCTTGGATGGATAGAACATATTGGAAACCTTGGTCATTATATAACCAAGAATATATAGAATATAAGAAAAACTCAGACTTGGAGAACATGGCATATAACTTCTCATCTCGCAACCTCTAAAGTATAGCTCTCAAGTATCTCATATGGTTAACTTTATTCATGTTATAAACAGAGAAATTATTTATAATATAATCATGAAATAATATCGAAATTGTCAAAATACCCAATTCATCATCTTCATGATTGTTGTTGGGTTCATTGCTCAGCCTAAAATACATGACCAAAAACTCATACTAACCATATCATTTGAAAAATTTCATGTTTGGAACATCCAAAGCTCTAATCCTCAACTAAAGCCAAATAGATCTCAAATCTATCATAGAAAACACTTAGGCACCCTGAATCTGGTCAAATAGATACCTAATTGGAGAACTTGTTCAGTTGTTGAAAGTTAACACGCATGCACATAAATCCATCCTCCTTCTTAAAAAAACAAGATAACAGCACCACAAGGAGACACACTAGGTGTATTGAAACCCTTACCAAGCATTATAATTTCTCTTTTAGTTCACTGAGCTTAGAAATTCCATCATATAGATCATTGAATAATCTTTCCATCGATACCAATTTTATCAAAATCCAACATCGGACGAGGGGGTTTTGGCCGTTTTACTAAACAGTATCGAAATCGCTCAAGTTTGATGGTCGACGTGGCGGACCGCCAAGTCCTTGGTCGAACGTCCAGTGTCCCATAAAGCCAAGGTAGAACATACCATTTCTGGCCCCCGTGTGATGACCAAAGTGTTGGACCTTCAAAAAGTTGACGGATTGTCTAGGGGTCTGTCAGGTCGAAATAAAATGGCCCATTCCTTACCCTCGAGTGACGGATGATCTAGTGGACCGTCAGATTCCTAATAAACATTCATATCGACCGTCATAAACCCTGATCAGTAGTTTTAAACTCTTTTTCTTTAATGGGCATTTTGGTCTTTTCCACTCTTTCCCCTACCTCTATAAATATCCACTTAAGGGTTGAAGGCCTTATTTCTTTTCTCTTCTTTCACCCAATAACTAGGGTTTCCAAAATCCAAACATTCTTTCTTCTTCTACAAAAAATTTAGAGAGAATCAAAAGCAAAAATCAAGAATCCTTCCGAAGGCTTTTAAGAAATAGTTTCCCCAAGGTATCTATATGTTGATTCTTGGGTCCCTTTCATCCAAGAAGCTCAAGTAACCCTTTTTCTAAATCTTAAATATTTCATGTTTATGAATTTCCAATGATTCTTGTGAGTTAATATATATGTTCCTTCTATGATTGAGTTGTAATTTTTATTCGTGTACAAGATTATAAATCCTTGTCCTTAGTATGTGGTATTTTAGTGGTAAATAGATTATGTATTCGTTGATTTATTTCCAAGATAGAATATTTTTGTGGTTTGTATGAATTGATGAGATTATACGGGTTGGAAACATGTAAATTTTGTTGTTCATGATGAGTAGTTGGGTTATTATTCCTATGCCTAAGTTGTGCATGTCTAGTGTTTATTGAAGGACTCTAATGACTGAGAGGAGATGTAATGGTTAAAATTCCCCAATTGTGGGATCTTTGTCATATGCTAAGTTTTTAACACATGTCAAGTGATTAGCAAGTAAGCTATGACATGATAGTGTGAAGTCTCCTAAGCGACATGATACACAAGCACATATTAAGACTGATATAGGTATAAAATGGTTGATGTAAAACCTTGTTGAATGGAGTTCGATCTAATAGCATGTTTCCCCTATGTTATTATATGATTATTATCCCAAGATGATTAAAGTGGCCCTTTTATGATTACTATGGTAAATAGAGGTTTATGTTCCGAAAATGCTTGAGGCGATACTTTAAGGATTTTTTAGGGGAAAAGTATGTTATGATTTCAAATTGCTTGGAGAAGATACTTTAATAATTGTGATGATACATTAGTGATGGTGACGATGAATGAATGATTGCGATAATGCATGAATTATTATGATGATGAATGAATGCCTGTGTTGATGAATGGATGATCGTGATGATACAAGAATGATTAGGTTTTACTTTTATATTATCGAGTCTTGGGGTATTTATACCCGAAAATAGAGTTGTTGTCTACAGCCCGTGTCAGTTTCTCGATAATTCCAACTGAGCCATGATTCTTAGAACTCAGTGAGCTGTAGAACTCTGTATCCTTAGACGACTGCAAAGCCTAATAAAGCTCAGTTATCTCAGTTATTTGTATAATATCTATATCGTCGGTCAAATACCATGATTCAATATCCTTTCCATCAGATACGGAACTAAGCAATCTCAGCATAATTCAGTTAGATCTCTGAGAAACACGATCAATATCGGATTCAGCTCAATCTAAGTTCAGTTAAGACTTAGATTAGTGTCTTTCATTTAGGATTATAAACTAGCACCAAGCGAGCTCAAGGATGGGGACTCACCTACTAATGGAGGGTGTAATCCTTAGATCCGATCCTTGTGCTCCAGAACTACGTAGCCAGCGTAGGTTGAGACACCATAACTTCTAGATGAGGGTAGATGAGGTGGCTTGACCTGTTACATGAGGGTTTCACAACTCTTGTATGAGGACCTGATAGATGAGGGTCATATAAAGATAAGGTCTTTACCCATGGCACGTTATTGACACCCTTCCAACTGGGGGTAGAGGTTGGACCCCTAAGAGATAGTAGGGGCATGTCGGTTAAGTAACTACTTCAGAAATTAGGCTGTCAGATACAGTTATCTATCATTGTGAGGAACTCAGATAGTTCCATTGATTTATGGACCATCCCATAAGATAGACTTGGTCTCACATACAATTTTTTGATATCATATTCAGAGGTATGCTGCTAGACAGGCTTGATCACAATATTAGATTCCTGTTGAGTATTCTTGTTGTAAGATTCGAACATAATTATATTTCTTATCATTGATAAAGCTTCCAAAATAATCTGTTAAAAGGGTTGACCTTTAATCCTGTCAGTCAAAAGAAGTAAGTCCAAGAATTCAATCATATATTAAAGTACATCTACATTCTCAGCTACCAGTATCAAATGAGTCAGTGATTTAGTAACTCAGAGTTAGTAGTGAGTTCAGTCCACAATAAAGTGGTATGTGGGTTTTAGTACCTAGAGTTGCGATAATTGTGTTCATGTTCTGTGCATTCATGTATGTGTTCTTGTGTGATCTTTTCATGACTATTCAGTTTACATATTGTGCATGCATGAGCCCTTGCATTTAGCCTTACCTCGTCTACATACTTGGTACATTTTTGTACTGATGCATTTGCGCTATGGTGTTTTATTTGAAACCATAGTTTCAGAGGCACAGGATTCAGAGTTTCCTCCGCGGTTCACTCCCAATTAGCAGCAGTAGAAGTGAGTCCTCTTCGTTCGAGGACGAATATCAGTTTACTATTATTGCATCAGATTTTGTTTATATTCTCAGTTGATGGAGTTAGTTGGGGAAATGTCGACATGTCCCATCAACTCCATCGTTCAGATAGTTTAGAGGCATTTCAGACGGATGTTGATGTACTAGTCTTTAGTTTTCAGTTTTAGTATGTATAGATGGGTTGAATATTATGGCTAGTTTCCGCATTTATTTTAGATATTATGTAGTGTACAAGTATAGATATTAGTAAAGGGTTAGCTTGTGGACCTTCGGGTCCAGAAGCACCGTGTGACTTCATGAGATGGGATCTATCTTTGGGTAAATTCAAGATAGGAGCTGAAGTCTACTACTTTTAATCTCTTAAAAATGCTCCTTAAAAGCATCTAATCACTGTAATACTATCTACCTCTAATTAAACTTTTTCAAAGGAGTCGCAAGAGAAGAGAAACTCTGCACAAAGTAGTCATAATATCTTGCTAACCCAATAAAACTCTAAAGGATAAGTGGGCCCAGCATACTCACGAACTACAACTTTCTTGGATGGATAGAACATAATGGAAACCTTGGGGATTATATAACCAAGAATATATAGAATCTAAGAAAAACTTGGACTTGGAGAACATGGCATATAACTTCTCATGTCGCGACCTCTAAAGTATAGTTCTCAAGTATCTCATATGGTTAACCTTATTCATGTAATAAACAGAGAAATTGTTTATAATATAATCATGAAATAATAAAGAAATTGTCAAAATACTCACTTCATCGTCTTCATGATTGTTGTTGGGTTCATTGCTCAGCCTAAAATACACGACGAAAAACTCATACTAACCATATTGTTTGCAAAATGTCATGTTTGGAACATCCAAAGATCTAATCCTCAACTAAAGCCAAATAGATCTCAAATCAATCTTAGAAAACACTTAGATACCCTGAATCTGGTCAAATAGATACCTAATGGGAGACCTTGTTCAGTTGTTGAAAGTTAACACACATGCACATAAATCCATCCTTATTCTTAAAAAACAAGATAACAGCACCACAAGGAGACACACTAGGTATATTGAAACCCTTACCAAACATTGTAATTTCTCTTTTAGTTCCCTGAGCTTAGACAATGTCATCATATAAAGAATAATGAAAAAGGGCTTAGTTTTTATCTCAACATCGATGGAAAAATAAATAGCCATGTCCAAAGCCATACTAGGTAGGTTTATAAGAAATACACCCTAAAACTCTCTAACAATTAGAGCCATATCCAAGGTAGTAAGGCAACACTAGTATAGAAAACATTGGCTAAATAAGAAAGACACCTATTTTCTACTATGTGATAAGCATGTAAAAGATATATAAATCCCTTTGGATGTGGACAAGGCATACCCTTCAAGGATATCCTTTGCATACCCAGAGTAGCTAAAGTCAAAATCTTTGAAAAACTATCAAAAATTGCTTGATAAGGAGCTAACCAATCCATACCCAAGATAACATGAAAATTAAGTATATCTAGGGTAATTAAATCTAACCAAATGTCACGCTCTATAAAGGTCACTACATAAGATTAGTTCACCTGATCCACCATTAAAGATACTTCTATATGGGTAGAAACACGAATACGAATAACAAGGGACTCCTATGTATCTTTAAAACAAGTAGATAAATATGTAGAAAAATAAGAGAATGTAGACCCTATGTCAAATAACATGCAAAACGATGATAAACTAGGATGATACCTGTGATAACTTCATCAGAGGCCTCTTTCTTAGGTTTCAAAGTATTGCATAACACTTGACTATGCCCACTCTTAAATTAGGCAACCTTGGGTCCACTACTATGAACTCTGCAAACTCCACCTCGAGCACCTCTATAATAACCTTACCATATTGTGAACCACCTCTTACTGTAGATAAAGGAGTTCGATAAAGTTAAAACTATGAACCCTATTGGGTAGGATCAAATACACATCAACGACATATTTTTACATACTAACCAAGCTCATTCATAAACCCTTTACTATCTGACTCACGCTGAGGGGTTCCAAAAGTGCTAGAACATTATTCATTCATTAATGAAAAAAATTGGAGACCTCTACTCAATGACTTGACCTCTGGATACCTAGAGTGCAAGAAACAATAGACCTACTACTCAAACACTATAAAGATATCAGAACTGATCTGCGCTATTAACTATGAGTACCTTTACCAGAGAAATTGTAACCTTTAGATGTGTGTTTAGTGAACTCACCATATTTGTGGATCTTCTTAGCACCGCTACTACCTTGAGTAACCTTATGAATTGACTCAATCAACTTAGCATGCTCCATATTAATCTTGAAAGAAGCTCATAAAAAAACTATCTTGTGCAGTACTGAATTGATAATAACTTGTCAACCCCTTTATGAACTTCTTAATCCTCTCTAGCTCAGTGGAGATATTGGGAATGGCATGTATATATAGTACATGAAAACATGCCTCATACTCTACAATAGTCATAGAGACCTAATCCTGGTGATAAAACTCATCTTTCATTTGATCCCTTTAAAGTGTAAGGACAAAACCTCTCTAAGAATGCCTCAGAAAACATGGTCCATGACATCGTAGACAAACATAATGGTCTATAACTAGTAAAAGACCTCTACCACTGCCTGGCCATATGTCACTACCTTAAACAAGGCCTGGCCATGATAGGTATCTCATGTCCAACAAAGGCTAGAGAGACCTCGCCCCGCCCCCCCCCACAAGACCTATCCAAACATACACCATACCTTAAAAAGTAGATGATTTCCAAAAATATAACATGATCGCATAAGAGAATCTTAAGGAATTTAAGATATATATATAACCGATATCCGATAACCAACCCAAAAAAACCAACCACATCGCCCAAGTCCACAGTAATCCACAAAGCCTTCTAATAAAACAAAAACCAACAAAGTGTCAAGACATGCCCCCGACTCTGACAATTACAATGATAATGATAGTGTTAATATGAACTCCTAAATTATAATATATGAATGGAAATTAATGAAATGGAAAAGTCTTTTGAAGAATTGAATCTCACCACAAATGATTGATGCTTCGAGCTGATCCACCTAACACTGAGCAGGAAATCTAAAAGTATATTTGGTGCCTGCATCGCATGGGGATAAAGCATTCGGAGATGGTTAGTGGTTCTAGCACTAGCATGCAACTAAGGAAGAGGGGATAAAATAATGTCATGATCAATGTTCTAAGTTATTCAAAGCCAACACACATAATCATATATATATATAAGCATGTCATGTCGGGAGGGGGAACAAGGATTATCATGAAGTAAAACTATATTCTGGACTATGTAGTTAGTCTGTCATAAACAGGCAGCCATGGGCTATATGGGTTTAACTGCCCCTGCTAAAAGGGCCCCAATGTGTGTTAGTCATATGAATAGGTGGTATAAAGGAAGACCAAGGAATTCCCCGACCCTATGTCTATTAAAGATAAAAATATATCAATAATGTGAACTTGGCACATATGTCATCAAGACCAAACCTCACATTGGCAAACATGAGTTTCTTGGACAAGTCATCCAAGACCCACACT